>VZRH01003629.1:1855925-1959129 GCA_013397555.1 Urocynchramus pylzowi
TTTTTTTTTAGTTTTTGCCCGAAAATGTCCCTTAATTTCACAATATTCAGTGTTTATGCCTAGATTTCACCCATTGCAAGGTGTGCGCAGTTTCAGGACTTATTCTGGATTCTGTGACTTTGTTTACTGGTGTTACTTATCCAAGAAAGAAAAAATTTAAAACATCTTTTTCCATAGGCAGGTGGCTGCATTTGCATCTGTATCTCTTGGTTATGACACATTTAGGGGTATCACTGTTTGCTTGAAAATGTGGTGGCAGTTGTGAGCAGAGGAGATGCATTCAGTGTCTTTTTGTAGATGCATCTGATGAAAGAAGACATAAAAGGACTTCAAGACAAATTTCTAAAAGAAATGGTAAATAAATTTATCTTGTCCTCATCTTTTTTTTTTTTTTTGCAGTTTGAACACTAAATTACTAAAAATTTTGATTTCTAGTCCCCTATCAAAAATATTTAGTCAGAATGCAAATGTCACTGACTTAGTATATTTAAAACCTTACCTGAGTGATGGGAGCCACAGGGAGATGTGAATGGACTCCTTTAGTTCTGCCTTAATGTTGAAAAGCATCATCTTTGATAGACTAAGCAGCATGTACAGTGCACCAGGATTGCAATCCATGAAATAAAATCTGCCTTTTTTCAAAAACATGTGATAAATGTGATAAAAGTAATAAATGTTTTTTTTTTTTTTTTGTACAGCAAGAAGAGGAGCTGTGTAATGTTCGCAGGGGATTGCAGAGCTTGTTTCAATCAAAGGCAGAATTCTGAAGTGATTTTTCAGATTCCTTCCTGAAATTTGAGGTGAATATAAACACTTTTAAAATTTGGTAACTTTTTTTTTTTTGGTCACACTCAAGGAAACTACTGTAATGAAAGCATATTTTCCTTAATAATATTAAAATCTGTGTGGATGACTTACCCACTCACCTGTGAGATTTGGAATTATTTTACTGAGTCTGCTAAAATGTAATATGCCATTTTATTTTTAGCACATGCTACTTTTACATATGTCTTTAACAATTTTTATAAGTTACTTAACTGACTTTCAGAGAAATCACTTTGAATCTCAGTCCTGTTTGTCTGTGGTGTTAGACTTCAGTAGGATTTTCTGAGAGAACACTCTCACTACTTGTATTGGAACTGTGTTGCAAATAGTTCTATTAAACAAGTCAAGAAAAACAGATGCTATTGGGTTTTTTGCTCAATGTCATTGTTATTTTGCTTTAAATCAGTAAGAAGTCACATAAAGCTGCCGTGCAAATATTTTGGGTAAGAATTTTAAAGCCACGAGGCTGTGTTGTCTCTGGAAATAATTACACTGAAATTTCCAGTAAATAATTTGGTCCACTGATCCCATTTCCATCAGTGTACAAATGTTTTCTGAGCTTCTGGTTTTTGTGTGCTTTGGGGTTTTCCTGAGCCTGTGCTCACTGTGATCTCCACTAGATGGACTCTGTGAGATGTTAAACTTTTCTTTCCACTGCTCAGATTGAATTTCATCTGAATGAAACAGGACATGTCTCTAAACTGTACAAGGTTTTAAAAGTGCACTGCAAGGCCCAAATTCTTTCTTACTGTGAGGCCATGTACGAAAAATAATACTCCTGCCCTGTTTTTAGTTAGTGCCAGGAGTTGTGCACTGCAGGCCTGTTTCCCACTGGGAGGAAGAACAGTCTCCCTGAGCCAAATGTGCCCTCTGAGGTGTGATCCCAAATTCCAGCAGGAGCAGAGCACAATCCATGGCCCAGGGAGTGTCCAGACACCTCCCCTGCCCCCCCCAGCAGCAGGCAGGGCTGAGTGCCAGGGCTCAGTGGCTCTGGAATTGTCACAGGTTGTGCCTCCCCAGGAGCAGAGCAGAGGCCAGGCTGGCTGAGGAAGGATCAGAGCATGGAGAGGATGGAGCCACTCAGAGCTACCCCAGGCTTCAGGTGCAGCAGTGACACAGCTCAGGGGCACTGTTTGGCATTTAAAACCTGCTCTAAGTTACCCTTACTATATCTTATTATGTTTTTCAACATAATTTTAATGTGTTTTATATCATATTTCTTGCCATTGGAAGTGTGCATCCCTGCTAAACAGGACATACTGTACATGGGTTATTAGCCAAGTTTAGTTTGTAGTTAACAGTGGCTCATGTCAAACTGAAAATGTTTCTTCTGCTGAAGAAACTTTGCTCTCCTTTCTCTTTAACCTTTTTGTATATTGCACCTGGGCTATCATTGTATTGTTGTTAAGAATTACTCCTACCTTATTAATAATAAAATGATAGATATATGTATGTTAAAAGGCTAGTTATGATGTTACATATTTCTGTGAAAAGTCAGCAAGTTTAAAAATTACAATAAAGAGGAAAAAACACATCTTTGGATCAAGTGATGGGGTCATTCAAGTCTTCAGCTGGTAGTCAAGTAAGACAAACATTAAAAATGTTGCACTGACACAGACTTTGTGCTGCACTTTGTGTCCTTACCTTCCATTCCTGCCTGACAGTTTCTCCAGGAGCAGCTCCAGTTCCTGTGATTCCATCCCCACCTGGGACAGAACTGACACTTTGGGTGGGGGCTGTTCCCCACCTCACAGCAATTCAGTAGTAGTCTATTCAAGCACTTTGCCAGACTGTATTTTATTATGTTCACACTTCATGGAGATCATCTCAATGAAGCTACAGGACCAAGAATGCCTTTTTCAAGTTTTTAACATTGCATGACTCCCTGGAATGGTACACTTCAGAGTGTTGCAGAGAAATGTTTGTCTTGTGAGTGGATTCACCCTTTTTTTCTGTCTCATCACATGTGATTCCCAGCTATCAATGTGTTATTTTTCTCACAAGTATTTTTTTTAGTAGCATTGAGTAAATCCTCAGGTGCTTCTCCATGTCAGGCATTATTAAAATGTCTGGCTTTACATTTTTGTCAACCAGTTCTATTTGCTTTGTTATTAGCATTTAGTAACTTTTTTCTTCTTACTGTCAACAAAGCATTAAAACCATTTGTTTGCTAAACATCAGAGTACATTGTTACATTTCTGCCTCTATTTTAGTAATTTGGAATAACAGTGAACCAAATTGTCATTTTTAGAGAGTCAGAGCCTCAGTTGGTGTAGTGACAACCAGCTTATGCTATTCCACCAGATGGAAAACCTTAGTTGACATCATCCTTTTGCAGACCCTGTGTTGATGAAGAAATCAAATAGTTTGGTGCATAATAATTATAATCTCTTCCCAATTAGCCCTGGGAAAAAAAGAGCTTTAGGAAACATGTTCATTTCCTGCAATAAGTAGTCATTTAATTAAAGAACAAAAGTAACAGGAATCAAAAATGCTTGCAGCTGTGATTCTGTTAGACAGTATATAAAAAAGAATGAAATTATAATACATTAAATTAGTTTTTAGAACATGAACTTAGGTGTTTTACAAACTAATTGTGGTAAGTTCCAAATGTCTTGTCAACGTAATACTGGATGACAGAGTGTCATGTCCTTTTATGTCAGAGGCCTTGGAATGGTAAAGCCTGTACATGCACAACATCTCCTTTTCCAAGGCAGCCTGCAAACCAGTTCCACACAGGTGGGAAAGGAGAGGAGGAGACTCTTCCAAGTAGCTTCACTTCAGTCTTTTTCAGCAGCTTGTCCCACTCCACAGGCCAGACTCTTCTGCCTCCAGAGCTCGGGGCTGGTGTCCTGTCCCAAGTGCTGCAGAGGCTTCACTGCAGAGTCCTTCTGTCACATCAACGTCCAGGGAGCCTGCACTGAACCTCAGGGAAAGGCTTCAGAGTTCCCTGATGTGTGTTCAGCAGCAATATCAAAAAGTAAAGACAGATTCTTCTCAGAAGAAAATTTCTATGGCCTGTGAAATCTAGGAGAAAAGAGAGACATTTTTCAAACCACTTTGCAATAGAGTTCAATTTTTTTTAATTCAATTATTTCATGTTAGATTAACAAAATTTTTAAAAGCCCACAGAAGTATTCATTCTGTTAAAAGGTACAGTGACAGTGCTGAAGAATATTAGCAACTCTTAATTTTCCCCAGCATATTCCCACCCCTGTGCCACAACTGTAGTGCAAGTACAGTCCTCGGGGCCCAGTGTACCTCGTTTACATTTCTTTGGGAATGCCACTGCAAATCCAGGTATGTAGTTGATGTGGGTTTTTTCTTTTAGTAAATTAAGCCACAGTTTGTCATTGGTAGCTATATTCTTCACTGTGCATTGATCTTGTTCTTTTTAAGAGTTAAGCAATGTTGAAATGCTTTGTAAAATATGAGTAGATACTGTTGGTGAAATGTTTGATAGTCTTTTGAGTCTGGAGTAAGTATTCTTCTTGCTCTGTAGGCTTGGTTTTTTTGGCTGAGATCCATAATTAAAGCCCCAATCATATGTAATGCCCTAGCATTAATTATAAATTGGAAGCCTGTTTACTCCTAATATCCTGAACAAATTTCAAAATCTCTCATTATCATCTACTCAAACTCCCCAGGTAGCTCCAATTAGGAAATGTATAGCTCACTGCCAGACTGAAACTGCAGCCATGCCTTTTCCCTGCCCACTTTTCATTCCATCAATGCAGTGAAGCTGCTTTGCCCTTGATGATGCCTTTTTGCAAATACCAGGGGCTGTGCAATCAGCCTCTCGTGTTGTTCCTCTCTTAGAGAAGAGAAATGAATGTTTTAATGTGTGTTTAAACACAGTCCCTGGCACCAGTGCTGGCACATGGAGCAGGCACTGCCCTGACCAGGTTCCCAGTGGAATCTCCAATCACGTGGAGAGTGACAACAACCCAGCCCTGTCCTCTCTCCTGACCTCCTCCTGACAGGGAGTTAAGTGTCATTAAGTTACCTGGGGCTCCTTCCAATAGCAACTGCACTGACAGGGAATACTGAAATCCCCAGGCTGAATCCTTTAGAACAAATCCAATTAGAACAAAGGCATTACCCCTGGGCACTGGCCTGTTATGGTCAGTGCAGTTTTGTATTTCTGAGCAGGGAATTTTCAGTGTTTGTGATAAGGCTGCAGACCTGAGTACATCTAATTCAGAGATCTTTAAACAGTATACTAAGTTGTTCTACTTTAAAAAATCATCTTGTTTTCTGTGTTATATATACTTTTTTTTTTTTTTTTTGTCCTATCTTTGAATCTTTGGTGCAAGGAATGCCAGCTGAGGGATGCTCTGGAGAATGTCTGCAGGTTTCTTGGTATGTGCTAATAAAAGCCCCCCAAAAAATCAGAAAATTGGGTTCTCTTCAGGAAAAGAAACACTCCAATTTTCTTTTAATATTAACCTCCCATTGCATATTCTCCCACATCCAGCATGAAAGAGAGAAATCCACGGGTTCAGGAGTCAAGCAGTTTTTAGCAGGCAGCAGAAATAACCAGCTGGAAAACTGACCTTGTCAAATGTTTGCTCGATGCATGAACCTCCATTTCATTGCTTTTGTACTCATTCAGCTCTTTCCGAATTGCTGCCTAGGAATTGAAAAGAGACAAACATGAACTAATAATTTTGTGTTTGTGAGCAAAATCCCAGACCTGCAGAGCAGAACAGTTTTCTGGGGTAGAAGAACCAAGTATTGGATATAGCAGAGCACTCTGTGCTGGTAGAAATGCTGAATATTTGGGTTGTATGGATTGGTGACACAATACTTCTCATTTGTTATTGATTGCTGACAGGGTCACTGCTGTCTAGAAGCAATTCTGACAGAATAACACCTCAGAGCTGGTTGTCTCACATTTAATAAGATTCCAGTTAAAATTTATTAAAGATTAGGAGAACCTGCCAAGAAATTGATTTATTTTTCAGTCACAAATGCAAAGGTGCAGCTCTGACCCTGACTTCCTGATGTGTGCCACCAGTATGTGCAGAACTGTCACTTTCTTAAACCTGCCTTGTTAATTGAAACCTGAACACTGACACAGTAAAACCAGGGAAAGTGTAATTGTAATAAAAGTACATAGAAGGAAAATATAAAATCCTTATTCCGTTGATTACTATGGAATAGTTTAGTCACCATTTTAGAGAGCTTGGGGGAGCAGCTACTGGAGCAGAAGTGCTCTGCTCCTTTTCTATGAGTCCTCCAAAGCCATTTGTCCCTTACTGGGGAGACACTGGGATGGAAACCAAAGTATTTGATATCTCAGCATAAAGCCATGTTAACAGTCCTGTGTTTGCCATTTTCCAGTAACTGTCTCAGCATCCTGCTCCTTCTGCTCCCTGCAGCCCTGAAACTTCCCAACTGTTCTGGCTGGAATCATGGTGAATTGTTCTTACTACTCAAGCCTCTAAATGTGAAACTTAAATTGGGCTGTGAGTCAGCTACTTGGGACAAAATGAGAGTTCATGGTCAGGAGAATGTGGGTCCAGTGCCTCCTTGAGCACTCACAGGAAACAGGAGAGGAAATTTTTGCATGTTTGGGACAAAACTTCCAGTCTGAGAATAAGGGTTAATACTGTATTGGCTGGAAATGGTTTTGATTTGGAGCCCAAAAAATTGTATCCACCTTTTTGGGTGGGTGAGTAGAAGCCTTTTGAGTACTAAAATAGGCTTTTTTTATGACATTGGTATGATTTCAACATAAAAATCATGGTAAAGTTTACAGAGATGAAATGTTGCAGAGGTTAAAGTCTGTTGAGACTGGAATGTATCATTACAAAGCAAGGAGAAAGCAGAACTTTGTGGTTGTGTCAGTACCTTGTCTGCTGCTGACAGCCGTGTCCATGGTTTATCTGCTCTCCTGTCGTAGTCCTGTGCTTTTGCCACTTCCACATAATCACTGAATCGAATCAGGATCTTTCTGTCTCTCAGCTCATCAACTGTAGGTCTCTGGTTAAGCTGTATTCAGAAGTTGTGTGAAACAAAACCAGGGTTAATAACAAATGAATCACTAAAAAATGCAATATTTGCTTCTTTTCAGCTTGGCTTAGTGTGCATTTACAAATATGGAAAACCACCCAACCCTTGGAAAGTCCAGGGAACTATTTCACCATTTGGAGAACTGCTAGGGGAGTAATAATGGTTTAAATGGAGCTACAGCACAGTGCCTTTATAATGAACTAAAGAAGAAAATATTTTAACCCAGATATTGATAAAACATATTTTCAAAATGTAAAGGAATCATGATGGATTTTTTATGATCTCTGGATAATTCTGGATGCTGTAGGATGTTCTACTACAGGCAGAGGCAGATTGTCTGTGTGAGATTCTCAGCACTAGACCCACTGTAGGAATTTCAGTCTAGCCTGAACAAGTTATCAGCATATTTGCTCTGTAATTCCATTAGGGATTTCTAAGAACAGAACAACAAGATCTTGTTCTTCTTCTGAGAATATTTTAAATGCAAAAAGAAATGTACTATGGGAGCAGACCTGGTGTTCAGCAGGGAGTCAGCTCTGCTACAAAGAATGAAAAAGTCCTTTACCAGCAATGGAGCTGACAAATATGCCATAATGCCCATTTTCTGAGTAAGTTTATATGTAAATATTCTATTAAATTTCATTTAGCTGAGATAAGGTAGGTATGTCTATAATTGGTATTACCAGACACTGCTACCACACACTGCTGAGGAAGATGCATATTAAGGGAGGTTCTGTGTAATAACAACCTCTATGGCTGGTTGATATTATAGTAATTTTGCTAAATATCTAAAAGCTAATAGCAGCTATTGCAAGATTTTACCTTTCTTGTCAGTCTCTGCTTGATTTCCCTCCTCTCTTCCTGTTCCGTTTGATCATTTCGTTCTGCGGAGAATATAAAAAAAAAGATGACTTTCCTCATGAGGAAGTTTGGTGTTTTCCCAGGTTCCAGGCAATAATGAGCACAGCCCAAGGAGCAGCTGCTTGGTAGTTGTGTGTTTTGGTAAGTCAGTGCATCTCTGGTGTGTGCTGGAGCACGGAGTCACCTCTCTGCGAGGACACCGTGCTGGTGCCAATGTCAGCTCTGAACTCCGCGGGGATTTAATGAAACAGCCACACCAACGCTCCACTGGGATGAACTTCAGAAGGAAAATCAACACACTCCATGGCTGATCAATCATCCTTTTTTACTCTCCATACTGCTGGAGCCATTCATGCTATCAGATGCTCAGGAGTCATTGCAGCAGCTCCAGGGAGAGCCCTGTCCTCAGCCCTGCTCTCTCAGGCTGCATCACTCTTGGCACTGGCTGGCACCTTGGCTTTCCCTGACATGAGACCCTTCCTCCTGCCAGGGATCCTGTGCAGAGCACAGCTCTGAGCTCAGCCCCCTGTCTTTGTGTGTTGTGCCTATTAACATTCCAGCCGTGAGAACTCCTACACACTGGCTCTAAAAATAGCCCGGAGTGCTGTAACACTGAGAAATAGATCCCCTGCCTTAGGAAACGAGTTAATGGCGTTTCTATTCCCAGTACTATCTGTTACTAAATTAAGGCGTGAGCCCGTGACCTGAACAAAGCTGCAGAGCCACAGAAAAAGGTTTAACCATTCAGGGATTCTCTGGGTACTACTGGGAGGTTTATTATACCCCTTGCATTAGATATTTCCAGTGTTAAAGCACACACGTGATTTCTACTATGCCTCCAAAACCCACTAGCACTGCAGATGGATTTCCGAGATATTTTTAACAATGAAGCATTTTTCTCCCTGAATTTTGCACTCATTAGAGGACACTGAGATGCAATCAAATCTATTTAAAATAACATAGAAGTGCACAGCTCCACCTGGCTAGGCTAGAAATGTGAATCAAATGAATTTAAAATGCTATAATGTGCTGCATTACAGTTCAGTGGCAAGGCACAAAATGTAAAGAGAACAGGTCAGCTAAAATTAGTGCTGTGTCAGGGATGAGCAGCTATTTCAGTCTGCAACGTGTAAAAGGAGAGCAGGCTTTCAAAAGTAGAGGGTATTCTTAGATATAGAGACACCTGCAAGAAGCTATTCATTCAGCTTTAATTCACCCATTTTACAGTAGATATTCCTATTTTGTATTTTTTTTAATTAAAAATAGATAATTTTCTGTGGTGTAGTGCCTTTTAAAGATATGATGTGATCTGCAGTGAAAGAACTGCCCAGAGAAGCTGTGGCTGCTCCATCCCTGGAAGCCTTCAAGGCAGATTGGATGGGGCTGGGAGCAACCTGGTCCAGTGGAAAGGGTTCCTGCCCATGGCAGAGGCTGGAACAAGAGGATTTTTAAGGTCCCTTCCAACCCAAACCTTTTTGTGGTTCTATGATTCTAATTCCTAAAGAAAAGCCAAAAATGCACATTTCTGATGAAAAAAAAATGCTTTTCCAAATATATTAAATGTGTAGTAACTTATTTCTAAAACTGAGATTTGGTATGAAATGCTGGCAAAGGGATTCTAGAACTCAGGCATTATTACTCAGACAGACAGCCCAGAGAGGCTTTTCCCATCACCATCCTTCTGCCCACACAGATCCATTCATTGCTGAGGGCTGGTTTTGTAAATCTCAGCAGAGATGCTCCCCGTGCTGAGGGGCCCTGTGCAGAGCTGGAACTCATTCTGGGCTCTGTGTGACACTAAAGCATCTCCTTGGGTCCACAATGAAGCAGGGACTGCACACTGGGGTTCAAGAGATGCTTTCTTGGCTCTGAGTTCAGCTTTCTGTTCAGCAAGGACACATCTGACACCTGGGCTGTGATTTTAGTTCATTTGCTTTTCATGCTTGCTGGGTGGGAAGCCAGCAGTGTTTCTATGGTTAAAGGACTTGGAAAATCAACAAAATTTTAAGAAAGTGCTGGCTTTAAGTTTGCTTTTTAAGTATTACTTTTATCTCAGAAACAACTCCCTGAAGGAGATAAGAAATCACTTTCTGAAATCTTGCTGAGATTTGCTTTAAAGTTACATTAGTTGTACTTTGCAATATGCTTCTCTTTTTACCAGAGTTGTACAAATGTGAATTCTGAGTCCATAAAAGAACTTCTGCCAGCAGTACCAATTATGAACATTAAAGACATTGGGAAATGCACAACTTAAAATTGCACAAACCCTTATTACACCTGGAGGAGGTTGTGGGGATTTCACTGAAGGGCTTTGATACTGCTACAGCTATATAGGATACTCAGCTTTTATTATAATGGCAGAGGTAAATAAAATGGAAGTGGTTCTGATCCCAGCTGAACCTGTATAAAGCCTGAGCAACTCAACAGAAGTCAATAAATTTGCTCCATGCTGGGAGCTCTTTAAATGAGATACAAATCTAGACCAGTATGTTTAGCTGGTATTCAGGAAGTATCTTTAATTCTGCTTTATCTTCTTTCTGCTTTATCTCTCTCTAAGCTCATTATATGAATGTATTCAAACTTTTTTATTATTAAAACTGGTCAGTTTAACCCAGATTAAGTATGCAACCAGCACACTTCAAAAAGTAAACATAAAGGAACAGATTTTTTCAGTGGAGATCAGCTTTTCCTTAACCAGGGAAAAACACAAAGAAATAGATTTTCAGAGATCTTGGTTACTGACTCTTGAAAATCTGTCCCCACATAGTTCAGGATCTTGGGTTACTGCATTTTCCTGCCTCTCTGGTAGATGACAGGTGAAGTTTGGACCAGTTCACCCACCCATGTTGCAAAGAGGGTTTCCTTTTCCTCCTCAAGCTGTGCACATGCGAAATAGAGCTCATTTTACTGTGTGTCATCTGTGCATTGGAACTGTACAGAAAATACTGCCAAATATACACTGTCTGTGTGAAAACTGAAATGAAATCCCAAATAACAACCTAAGGTTTTTCCCCAGAAATCACTAAGAAAGTTTTGAGACACAAAATTTTAGGTAATGCAATGCTGATGACTTTTTTCCTAGTGAATTACAATCACATGATTAAATACAAATCAAACAGTGTAGGCAGCACTGCTTGTGTGGCAGATTTCTGTGGCTTTATATTTTATGCTTGTTTAATGAGAACCTATAGTTCACATCATTCTGGGGTTTGAATTTCAATGCTAAAGAGACTAAATAGCAGATGGATTCCCCCTTTTGAGATCCATAGTGGAGACAATTTCAAAGCTGTCTCTCACCTTCCCCTAATTCAGCAGTTTTAAGGGAAGGGATTATGTTCATCACTTGTTTGATCCCTTGGAAACACTCAGGGAAAGAGTTGGAAGTTTTGCCTTGTGAATTTGAGAGATGCTGAGAACACTCCCCTGTGGCAGCACCTGTAACAGGCCTGGGACTGTCCCTCTAATAATTCTGGTATTTCAGGCTGATCTTTGACTTGGCTTTGGAAGATCTGCAGTGACATGAACAGACCTGGGAAGAATCACATCCCTGCAAGGATGCTTCCCCCTGCCACTGTCTTGCCAGTGCTATTCAGTGTTTGCCCTGAAAATCCATGTGTTGAAAAATGTCACTCCAATTCTCATGGCACTGTGACACTTGAATTGTATTCCCCTCTTGGACACCAGTAACAGTGGAATCAGAATGAAAATTATTTGAAAGCCTGAACCTGAACTGTTCTTTTTGTCCTCAAATTGCAAGTCTTTGTGAAATATTAAAACTTTTAGGTACAGAAAATTATCCCAGTGAATTAATTTGTCTATTTCAAAATAATATGCTCTGTAAATGCAATCACTAATTTCAACAAACATGCATAAAATACTTTAGGAAAAAAAAGTACTCACGTTTTAGTATATTCCTTCTTTCTAGCTCCTCAACAGCGGGTCTTTGACTGAGTCGCCTGCGGAAAAACACCAAAATCACATTTTGTACCATGCCTGTTCTTTGGAAAGTCTGTAGAATTCTGACTTTTGGTTGGTGTTCTCCTCAGGAGGGGACTACAAAATCTCTCTCCAGGACTCGTGAAGGAGAAAAAAAAAAATCCTGGCAGAGAATTCTTTCTTATATTATTTTTCCCAAATGCCAGAAATGCAGGTAAAAGTTCTCCTCTAGTTTGCTCTGCTGTCAGTGAAAAGCTTCCTCGGAACCTGCATCCTTTTCATCTCACTTTCCAGACAGTCAGCTGGAACCAGCACTCTCCAGAGGTAAAATTCACTCTCAAGGTGGTTATCCAAGGAGTTCCACAGTGATCTTCTGCCTCTATCACTGCCTTCACCTTTTAATCACACCTAGCAGCGCATTTCCTTTCCTCTATTCCCAGCAGCGGTGCATCCTGACACGAGGCAGGCTGGGCAGAAACAAAGCTGTGATTCCCCGAGTGCTCATCCAGCAGCCCGATCCCCCAGCTCTGCTCCTGCCTGCTGAGTGCAATTCGTGTGCTGCTCACAGCCTCGCCTGTCTGAGCCGTGTCTTGCTTCCACCTCCCCCTTTCAGGAGTGCTGCCTCAGGATTGACTCTTCAAATCATATGATCGGTGCCACAGCGATTTTATTGCGCATACTAAATGAGACTCCCCCACGAGGCACTGGGATCTCTGCAGAGAGCTCAGGTAATTGGAGCCCTCCCCTGGGCAGGCACACACACAGATACACACACACAGACAGACACTCACACACACACACACAGATATACACACACACACACAGACACAGGCTGCATTTGCTGGTTTTCGTGCCAGAATCCAGCCAGCAGATCGGAAAGAGTTCCCGATGCTTCCCAGCCTGCGTTCTGGCACGGCAGAGCGTTCTCATCGCCTGCTCCCAGCAGATGTTGCCAAGCCGGAGATGAAGTTACAGACACAAAGAAACACTCAGAGCAGGGACCACACTGCAAACTGCAGTTATTCCTCTGCTGGGTATGTAAATTAATAATTATAAAGTCATGCTGTAACAGGATCTACATTTTATCAAATATGGAAAAATGAAGTAATTGTTAACACACTGCAAAAAATCCCCAGTAAAATCACCTAATTCTAATTTTTCCTTGTTTTGTAAGCCCTACCCAATACACCTTCCAAATCAACTCTGTGGTCATATGTTATCAGACCAACAACTCCTTGCCCTTTTTTAATTAAACTCTCTGGAAAAACTCTCATCTTTGGCAACACAAAGCACCACAACTACTGCACCAAATTCATACCAACAGAAAACTTAGATGAGCTCTTGTGTGGAAACACCTACAGCCTAACTCTCACTCTCCCTTCCTAACACTTTCTGTCACCTAAGGCTTTTCTCCTGACCTCAGGGTCAGATACTCCAGCAGCAGAAGTTGCAGTAATCCCATCTGAAACAGGAATGATGCTGAAATTAAAGGCTTTAAACATGTATTTTAAATTCCTGCTAGCCTTGGACTCCCCCCTCATTTCCCTGCATGTCTCAGAAATTACACAAGTCTGGCTAGGTTTTGTTTGAAACAGATAAAGTGCATTTTGTAATATAAATCAGGGAAGAATGCCTTACTTGGAGAGCTCCTCTACAAATGAAAGGTCCACCTGACCTGCTGCTCATATGCCTCTCTCTCAGCCATTCTTAATTACAGCCCTGCCAGGTGAGATTGATAGATTCTCC
The DNA here is from genome assembly GCA_013397555.1 of Urocynchramus pylzowi. Lineage (NCBI taxonomy): Eukaryota > Metazoa > Chordata > Aves > Passeriformes > Fringillidae > Urocynchramus > Urocynchramus pylzowi. The sequence goes on from VZRH01003629.1 coordinate 1,869,312, forward strand.
CAGATCTGTAATCTGACACTACATTTCAGAGGTCCCTTTTAAATTGGGAGATTAAAAGCCTAATAGAATAATTAGAACAGTATGAGAATGCAAATATATATGAATATTCTGTGTGAATGCTCTGTGTTTATATATAATATGTATGATGGTTGATTATTTAAACCTGGTTTCACTTTTGGCTTTGATAAATACATGTAAGCCAGCATTTTTCTGTGCACACCCTCAGCTTTACCCCCAGCAGAAGGCAAAGGTGCAGACAAACACAGGACTATGTGCATATGAGGGCATTGCAGGGGTTTATCCTGGGTCTGTCACAGATGCAGGCCACACTTCCAAACTCTGGTCACAGTCACAGGACTAAACATGGACTCTGCTTAAAAATAAATTTCTAACAGGGTTTCAGGAAGGTGGGGATAGACCAAAAACACCAAGTACAAGGAGAGTCACAATCAAATGAGAAGTGGCAAAAACCTCTGACAATGCTGCTATCAAGATCTGGGGATATTTTGGGTCTATTTGTTATTTCTGCTGTTCAGGAGAAGCCTCTCTGTGCCCAGAAACAACTTTCACTTCCTTCCTCACCTGCTGTGGGGTGGCTGGGCTGGGGAGCTGCTGAAGGTGAAGGGCTCCAGATGTCCTGACAGTGACAGGTCACAGGGCTGGAGCACAGCCTGGGGACACACAGCTCTGCTGAGCTGGCCCAGGGCAACTCAGGGCTCCAGACCCCCTTTCTGCAGGGCTTCACTGCAGGCACACAGTGACTGAGGGCTCCAGACCCCCTTTCTGCAGGGCTTCACTGCAGGCACACAATGACTGAGGGCTCCAGACCCCCTTTCTGCAGGACTTTTTTGGTGATTGGGACGGGGCTGTGGCCCAGCCTCATCCCAGTGGGTGCAGCTGTGAAAAGCAGGTGAGAGCACTGACAGCAAGGAGCCATGGAGTGCCCAGGTGTGCTGAGCAACCACGGGGAACAGAGGGCACCCAGGTGCACTGCATGAACAGGAGGGTATAAAAGGGTGGGCTGAAAAACAAGAAGGGCAGATACTTGCAGCCCTCTGAAGTGTGTGGTGTTCCTCTGTATGGGGTGAAGCCTTCTGAAACTGTGTGGTGATACTCTGGGTATGGTGGCTGTCTCAACTGTGACGCTTTGCCACCTGTGAAGTGACTCCACTGCCTTGCCTGGTCACCCCTCAGAGTGAGACCCCCAGGCTGCTGCAGGGCAATGCCCACCCTGCCCGAGCTGCTCTGGGGGTGCTGGGGGCACCTCACCCCCACAGTGGGGTCTGGCAGCCCCAGGAGCACCTTCAGGGCCCACCTGCAGCCAGCCAGAGCGAGACAAGGACAGACATCTTCTGAGGGCTCCTGGCAGGGCAGGGGCTCAGCAGAGCACAGGTCACCCCTGTCAAAATCCACATCCCTCCTGAAGGAGCTTTAATGTCAGAAACCATTTTGGGTGAGTTTGTGCCTCTGCTTGGGTGAGCCATGCTCTGCATGCTGCAGGCTCTGAGCAACAGGTGCTCTATTCTGGATATTTATTTCATGTTTTCTTTGAAGCTGATACCTGTGAAATCCTGTCTCTGGCAGAAGCAGAAGCACCCCCTGTGTGCAGAGCTCAGTGAGTTTCCTCGGAGGGGACTGTCCATCCCTGGGGAGAGCCACGGCCTCAGGGACGCTGCCACACCTCAGGGACACCTGGCCTGGGGATGTGGCCCCAGCTCCCCTCACACCACGGGGAGCACAGCCACAACAGGGCTTGGAGAGACTGAGGAGCCAGAGAGGGGATGCTCAAATCTCATATTTAAAGGAAACAAACTCCAGCTGAATAACAATTACCAGCAGACTGCAGAGCAGGGGAGAATCACTCCGGTGTGAGATTCTGGAGGATGAAACAGGCACCTGCCATGAGGAGCCTTTGGGAAGGCTGAGCCTTTGGGAAGGCTGAGCCCTCAGTGACTATGGATGGTCTCCAAGGGCTTTGCAGAGAGAGGATTTTGTACCAGACTCCTGCCTCGTTTCCTGTGGATCCAGTGAAGTCTCTGCCCCTGGGTGAGGAGGGCACACCCGGGGCCAGCCTGGCTCTGGTGCTGCCATGGCTGGAGGGGCCATTTGGAGGCCTGAGGTGGAGAGGAGGCTCCAGCACTGCTGCAGCACAGCGTGGCCATGGCTGGGTGAGTCTTGTGATTTTCATTTCTGTTCTTTTTTCACCCAGGGACTCGCAGCCCCACGTGGACTCACCTCAGCAAGGTGACTGTGAGCTCCATGGGGAGCACTCACATAGTCCACCACTGCTGTTGTGTGACTGTAATGATTTCCTTTAGCTGATTTGGATATCTGTTTCTTGCTTCTGGGAAAAACAGCCAATTAATGCTCTTATGTTCTTGGGTGTTATGAAAACCTGGGTTTGGGTATTTCTGTGCTGCCTGGTGGGGCAGGAGTGCTCCCTCTGAGCACCTGTGGGGTCAGCTCTTTTGGGGAAGGTCTGGAGCCTTTCTTGGAAATGCTTGAGTAACTTTCAGGCTGGTCCTACCTCTGTCCAGCTTCCCCCAGAGTGTCACTGAAGTTGCCATGGTCTCACATTGCTCAGTCCAGGATTTTGCTTCCCTGTTAGTCTAAGCCAAGGGATGCCAAGAGCAGCAGTGAGTGGAGCTGAACTGGCAGCACCTCAGAGGTGACTGCAGCTGCCTCTGGGAAAGTGAGCACAACTGGAGGCACCAGAGTCACTTTGCTCTAAGTGGTGTCTGGGTGCAGTTCAGAGATTGCTGCACATGTGTCAGAGATGCTCCAGTCTGGACAGACACCAACATTTTCTCATAATACTAAAGTAATCACCCGAAGTGTGTGGGGGTAAAAGGGGATGGACACACAGTATTTGATGTGCAGCTCTTTCTCATGTTCAGAAAAATTGCAACGATTTTGTTACTGTTGTTCTGTGCAAAGTGAGCATAAACCTTCCAGCAGCAGGTATTCTTTTCAGTGGTTTGAAGCCTGGGGAGTGTTCTGGGTGTATTTTCAGGCTACCTTTAGAATGTTTTCTCCAGTAATTTGGGCTTAGAGAGATAACACATATTTATTATAATCTGTAAGAAGCCAAAGACTTTGCTTGCTCCCATGTTCTCCCAGTGTTCCTTCTGTGGGTGAGAGGAGCAGGTCATTGCAAGTTAGCTCAGTCACCTGTGGTTCTCCCCAGAACACCCTGCAGGTACAGCCAGCTGCTCTGGGTCTCAAGGCACCTCAGGTGCTCAGAGTTTGCACATGGCCTCGAGGGATTTGTGTTCCCAGTGCAAGGTGCACATGGGACTCCTCTGACGTCCATGAGCTCCCTCTGCTCTCAGAGGGGCAGGCGAGCTGTGGTGCCTGGCTTGTTCCTTTGGTGAACATGTGTGGTGTATAACTGCAGCAAAGCAGGCTTCCCTCTGCTATCAGAGCCCTGCCAGGCTCATGCTGGACACAAGCACAAGTGCAGATGTGGCTTTCCCCACACCCCAAAGCCACAAGTGGCTGGTCCCCTCTGGAGCAAGGTCACGTTTGTGAATGCAGCGACTCGCACACGTGCCTCTGACTGCTGGTCAGAGATCAATATTTGCTTCATGCTGCCAGATTGTCTCCTTCTCATTGAAAGGGAATGAATGTCTTGGGAGCACTGTTACACAAGGACTGATCATATTGGACAGTTCCAGGTGACTGAGTGCTCAGCAGGCTGAGGATCTGCATGTCACCAGCACCCAGGGCTGCTGTCAGACAGGCAATGCATCGATGAGTCCTGGGAGCAGGAGCTGCTGCCAAGCCCTCACAATTACCCTCAGCAGTGTCTGCTTTGTCCCTTGTGGGAGCTGCATCCCAGCAAAGCCACAGCAGGCTGAGGGTTTGCAGGTGTGGGCACAGAATGGCTGATGAGAGGCCAGTTTGGCACAGGTACAGCCCCCCTGTGTGCATGTGGGGCTGTGCTGACTTCCACACCTCAGACACTCCTTCCTTTCTAGTCAGTCCTTCCTTCCTTCCTCTCCTCTTATTAGTCTGTATCTCACCTCCCTGGCAGACTCAAGCAAGCATTCAAGCAGAATCCAGTGAAAAACAGCTCAGGTTTCTGTGGTTTCTTATCTGTCCCCAAAATGTGTTCCTGTTTCCCAAATATATTTTTTCATTGAATCTCTTGGACAGTACCTGCGTGTATGACTGCCACAAAACTGAATTTCTTTCGGATTTGTAGCTGAAGCCAAAAGTTCCACTTTGGAATCCTGTTGCTGGTGTCAGTAAGATCCATGTGCTTCTGACAATCCTCTCCAAAGGGAGGAATGAACTGGGTGGACTTGGACACGTGCATGTGCCTGTGGACCCTGGACTGACAAGGGAGCAATCAATTCAGCCATCAGAAAATGAGCTGTAGCCAGCAGCAACTGCATTGATTGTTCCTCATGTCAGGTGGTTTTGCAGATGAGTGGGGAAGGGAGGTGGTGGGAAGGATCCCTCTCACAGCCCAGGAGAAGGGAGGAGAAATGGGAGTGCCCTGGTTTTGCTTCTCATGAAGCTGCTTGTGTCTGCTGCCCATCAGGAGGCAGAAGCTCTGCCTCTTAAATAGGCATCTCTGTTGCCAGAACATCATGTTCAATTCAACAAGAAGTTTATTTTCATCCTTCCTATAAGTAGCTGTGAAGAGGATGTGTGCCAGGGCTTTGAGTCACCCACACACTGCACTGTGCCTGTTTGCAATGTACAATTATGGGTAGTAGTAAATCTGGGGTGGGAGGGACTTCTCTGTTACTGTCTGTACGAAATTAGAAGGCAGACACAGAGACACAAACTTGGTTTTACCCCAAGGTAATTCTGGATCGTGTAAAAAGTGGGAATTGATGTGCCAGCATTTCCCATAACAGGAAAATCATAGAATCAGGATAGTTTGAGGTGGAAAGAACCTTTAAAGGCATCTTGTCCAACGCCCCTGCGATGAGCTGGGACATCTTCAAGTAGATCAGGTTGTTCAGAGCCTCATCCAGCCTGACACTGAATGTTTCCAGGAATGGGACATCCACCACCTCTCTGAGTAACCTGTTCTAGTGTTTTACCATCCTCACTGTAAAAATATTCTTTCTCTCATCTAATCTAACCCAACCTGACCTTCCTTCAGTTTAAAACCATCCCCCCCTGACCTATCACTATCTGCCCATGTAAAAGGTTGCTCTCCCTCTTTTTTGAACCCCCTTCAATCCCTGAAAGGCCCCAACATTTTCTCCTTAGAAGCTTCTTGTCCCTAGGCTGAACAACCCCAAAGCAGAGGTTGTCCAGCCCTTGGAGCATCCAGGAGTTTCATCCTAAGAGCAGTTGCTCACCTTCTCTGGCAGTAGGGAGCTCAGAGCAGAGAGAAAAGGGTGAGCTGGTCTGGTAAATGCTGTGAGTTGAATTCTTTAAAGTTGCCTGATATTTGTGTCTCTGTGCCATCATGTACTATTTTTTGCATCCAAATAAGAAAACTGCAGATAAACACAGAGGCTATAAATGTTGCCTTAATTACATGTGTTATTTATTTGTTTGGCCTTTAGTTCAGTCTGGATTTTCAAAGCTACAAATCAGCACGAGTTCAGTTAATTATGTTGTCACTCATCTACCAGGCAATTACAGCTGTCCATCGTTATCATTTCTGTGATAGGAGCCCTGCAAAGGGTTCAGATTTCAGCTGAAATAGAAACCCCACACTTGCCCAGCATGACCCTTGTATCATAACCCAGTGTCCCTGGAGGACTTGCCCTGTGACAGGTTTGTTACAGGGCTGTGAGCACTGTGTGGGCTGAAACAACAACACAGCCAGATCTAACTGTGTCAGAGGATTCAGGTGGAGAAGGCTTGAAGGTAATCACTGTTCTCACCACCTGTGAAAGCCCTGCTGCATTTGACCTTTGGGTGTCTAATTTTCCCAAGGTGTGGAAGAAAGGCCAGGCACAGCTGGGAGGGGATCAGGGCCCAGCCCAAAGCCCTGCTGCAAAGCTCAGTGCAGATGCTGAGCATCCTTCCACCACCTTCAGCAGGCTTTTGCTTCCATACCTCTCTCCACAATCAGATAAGGACTCTTGGAGGATGCTGTTGCACGTTGTGGGACCAACATAACATAACAGCTTTAAATTTCATCTGAGTTATTAGTTAATATGCAAGAACTAGCATGCTGACATGGGATTTAAATGTAATAACTGCTTATTTCAGAGCAGCAGCTTCCTCATCTCCTTTCCACCTGCTTCCCCACTCTGTGGTTTAACAGAGCTGCTGGATAGTGGATCTGTCCTGTTTGTGATAGAATTACAATATTTAGTAATTTGGGTGATAAAAGTACAACGGGTTGTTCAGCCAAAGACATGTTCCCTGTCTGTAGTTTGATGAGTGTCTTGTTCAGCAGCAATGTCAGTGTGAGCAGCACTGTTCTCATCAACAGCAGCTTGTTCTCACTTCTGCTCTGCCTTGCAGCTGGGCAAAGAACTGGTTTGGGGAATACTTTCAAGCTAAAAATAGCTCAGCAAGGCAAAGTGCTGAAAGAACACACTCTTCAAATAGCAGAGCGAGTGGTGCAGCTCCCAGGGCCCCTCCTCTGCTGAAGGCTGAGGAGAGCTTCAGGCTGGGTGTAAAATGGGTGTTGGAGGGTCTTCCAGCAGAAACCAAGTGCTGAGTACAACCTGGTCACATTGTGCAGGTCACTGACAATGGTTAATGACATTTCATTGTAAAGCAAGAGATTTTCTTTCTTCTTTTTTCCCCTTTCTTTTCTCCTCTGAAACATGAATCAAACTCTGGAGCCTTGTGTTCCCACAGAACAAAAAAGCAAAAAGCAATGCTACATATCTTCCCTGTCACCTGCTGAAAAGATACTAAAATCTACTCTGATAGAACTGCATGAGCAGCAGGAGGGAGTCTGAAATAACCAGCAGACAGAGGCAAATCTCAGCCCAGTGCTGGGGACTGCCACTGACCTGAGACTTTCTGTCCTACTGACAGTTGCATACTCCTGGGTGCTTACCAGGTTATGGTAAAAAAAATAAGAAAAGGGGGGAAAAGATAAGAAAAGAAAAAAGCTAGGTTTTGACTTCACTGTCTGAACAATCCCTAATACAATGTTTGTGCCTGTTCTCCTCCAGGGAGGCTGGGCTGGCTTTTCAGCCACCTTTGTGCCCTGTACAAAATGAAATGTCTGTAGGCTTGTGACTCAATTTCCTGGGAAGCCAGGAGTGCAATTCCAGCCATGGCAGTCAGCGAGGACAGGGTGACAGAGAGATGTGTCAGTTCTGTCTGTAGCTCTACCTCTATTTCTGAAGGCAACAAACAGAGATATTGTCAATGGATGGAAGTGTCCCAGAATGCCCTGGCCTCAGCTGGGATGCTCAGGGCTGCACTAAGATCCTGCACTACTGTGCACTTAATCCATAAACAGTTGCCCCTACAACAGATGCCACTGCAATGTGCAGCTGTGGGATTTGGGTCACTGGAAGAAACCACAGCTGGATTTGCAGAGAGCAAAGTATTGGTGTGTGTGGGCTGTCAGCTGTGTGTCAATTCTCCTCCTCCCCCTCCATGCAGAAAGATTTGAGTGGCCCTTCTTGCCATGGGTGTGAGCTGCTGGGAATTTCCCCATGAGGTGTGAGTTCTGGAGAACATCCTTCCCTGTCACCTGGAGGTGTATGCCAAGGACCCTTTGGCAATCTGCAAATTCTGGGAGGTGACAAACCTCTGCAAGGTGTCTTTGGTGAGGATTTACCCAAGAGCTGGGGGTACTGAGCTGTGAACCTCCTAACCCAGGAGCTCCAGGCAGGAGGGGACATGCTGTGGCACTTTTTGCAAACCCTTTGCAGTGTCAGGCTTGATGCCAAGGAGCAGCTTTCTGAATTACTGAAGTAAATCAAGGCAAATGCAGCACTCTGAGTACTTTGTGTAATCCCTGAAGGAAAAACCTAAATGCCAGCAATTTGTGGAGCTGCAGATGCTGCTGGGACAGACAGGCCCTGCTGGGAGGGGTGTGTGTGTGACTGCACAGCTGCTCCAGGCTGCAGGAACCTCGCTGGGAAGGCTCCCCTGGCAAGGCCAGAGCTTTCCAGCTCTGCCTGTCGCTCCCCCACACAGCCTCTCCAAAGGATGGGATATCCCTGCCTGCAGACAGCATTTCACCATCTGCTGGACTCTTTCCTGTTCCCCTCACACTATTGTTGGCCCAGCGTTTTCCAGGGCAGAGTCAGACCAACAGCTTGGCCTCACACTGTCACCAGCCTTGGCTGGCCAGAGCCACACCAGCCTTTGCCCACAGCAGGCTCAGAATCCTGCTCTTTACTGCACTCCCATTTATTTGCTTTTAATACTTTGCTGCTTTCAAAATTTCTCTTGAGGTTATCTTTTGTGTTTTTGCTATGGAGAGTGTTCCTGCTCTCAGTGCAGAGTGAAATGAGAAATTCCATTGACAGCTCAAAGGTGTGGCCCAAAAAATCTGTAGGGGTGGAAGTCCCCTGGTCTCAATAATCATCAATTTTGTAGTTCTTTCACCAGCAGCTGTCACAGTGATTTGCAAAGCTGGTCTATGTGGTTATATCTGTTGTACAGATTAGGAGAATGTGGCAAACTGTCTTGTCTGAAAAACCAGATTTGCAGACCCTCTGGGAATTTATTCACTTCCCTGTGCAAGTGGTATTTCAGTAATTCTGTTTTCCTTTGTTTTTTAAATTGGACAGGGTGAGGAGTATGACTTGTCACTTGATGTCACTGTGACACTGAGCACTGCAGACAGGCTGACTTACAGGAAAATACAGGCAGGATTTGAGTTTTAAAATGTCATCCTCATATTCTGTCTGCTCTTCCCCAGAGCCTTCTGGGACCCTCCTTAACTTTGTTTAAGATCCTGTGTTTAGCTATGGTCACGAAAATCCAAATAGAATTTGCTGGCAAATTTCACATAGAACAGAATATTCTGATCTTCTGAAAACGGAACAAAATGTAAGAATTCAATTATGTAACATCATGTTTGGAAGTTACAGCCATGATTTGTTGTGGTACAGCACGAACTGTCACTGCCAAAGCTCAAGGCTGCCACACAAAACCTTTGGGAGTGCTCCCAGGAAGGGATCCCATGGTGCCACCTCCGTGATCATCCTCAGAGTTGTTCCCTGCCTGAGGAGGGGCTGCAGGTGGGGAAGGGCTGGGGGAGCTGGCAGTGACTCCCAGACTCAGACAGGTCCTGGCTCTGTGCACACACCTCCCTCAGAGCCATTTTCCTGCCTTTTGCAGCTGCTGCTGTCACTGCAGCTGATGCACAGCAAGTCCCAGCTTTGCAGTGCTGGGCCTCTCCCCACCAACACTCCCTGCTAGCCCTGAGCCTCCTGCTCCCATCACCCCTGGACCTAGGCTTGGCATTTCCACACACATCATCCCCTGTTACCTTTTCCCTTTATGGTGTAAACAGGCTGATAAAGGGATTTCTGTAAGTTTAAGGGCACAACACCCATAAGTATAACTTCCCTTACCACATCAGTCCTGGTTTGTTTAGCCTTCTCTTGAGAAGGAGGATTTTTCCCCAGCTGGGTGGTATTTGGAAATGCTGCAGCCACTCCCAGTGATGATTATAACAAGGCTGCAGTGTAGCCTGGCCAGAATATGGCTTTTGCAGACACCCTCAAATTAGGCTGATTTCTGTGCAACAGGCCAGCTGCTTTCTGCAGAGACTGCTGAAAGGGCCTGGCTTTAATTTTTTTTTAACATAATTTTGAGAAACTAATGAAGGATTAATTCATTCAGTATTTAATTTGCTTAATGAATATGATCATCTCAAGCAAATGACACTGGTGGTTCATCTGTGAGCCATGTAGTCTTGGTTTAGAGAGGTTTTTTCCCTGCAGTGAGGCACACAGGTTTTATTCTGCTCTTTGTTTCTTGCATGTATTCTGTATAGCTTTATGAAAGCAAAGTGGCTGACACATCTTTGTAGAACAAGGGACTTAGATTGCAGTATCTGTTTCTAATGTGATTTAAGACTCAGACTTTGCCAACTTGCTGGTTTTTGTTTCCCAGTTGCCTTGATATCTTCTGCATAAGTGGACTTTGAACAGGAGGAGGTCCTCAACCTGCAAAGGTGTGGTCAATTTCTTCTTAATTTCACTGGATAAAACCATGAGCATGGGTTGATAAACCTGGAAGTGCTTGGTTTTGTTTGTTTGTTTGTTTTCTGGTGTGCCTTATATGAGAGCTAAAGGAAAAGATAGAAAATAATAGTGCTTTCCAGGAAAAAAAACACTCTCTAGAGTCTGGGGAGGTCAAGGAGGTGTGCTGACCACTTGGATTAGTTAATTATCCTGAAAAACAGGTACTGAAGAAAACTTGCAGTACTTTGGCTGACTCAAGTAGCTCCCAAGACCTGGTTATACAGCTGCAGCTTTCCAGCTGGGCACAGGCAATGGAATCAGAAAGACTTAGCTAGAGTCATGTTTTAATAATTGATACAATTGCACATCATCTATTGAGGAAAATCAGTGACCTTCTGTTCTGACCTGTTTTCTCTCCTTCCCCTACTTCCTGTTTTCTAAATATTTATTTCTTTCATTTTTCTCTCCCCTCACCTTCTCTGAAGTTATTTCAAAAACACAGAAACTGTGCTAGACTGACCCAGTTTTTTTTCCACATGAAAGCAGCAAGCCCAAGCCTGTGATTCCTGGAGGAATTGAGATCCTGAATGAACCAGGCTACAGAAGTTGTGCTCAGAGCTGCAGAGGAGGGAACTGTAGTAACTCACAGAATCTGGTGAACCAGAAACTGCAGGGTATGAATTACAGTTTCCTTGGATCACATATACTGAGACACAGTTTTCTTGGAAGGGAGCCCAAAAATATGAACAAGTTCTTCATGGGAAAGCACAGGTGATTCATCTGAGAACCCTGCACAAAGCAGGGATAAGTCAGTGCTGTGCAGCTGTGGCTCTGCACACTGAGGAGCTTTTTCTTCCCCAAACCAAGCCACATTTCAGATTTTGTGGGAGAAGTGACCATTTAGGTATTCTGCAGGCAATTCACTGCAACAGTCATGGTGACACTCATTGATATCCAGTCTGCCTATAAATTTGGCTTTATAAATTTAAAAGGCAGGTGGGAGGAGAACCAACACAACATGCAAACTTTACCCCTCTCTTGTTCTCAAATGCTTCTAAGTGGCACATCTGAAATGGATGTGTTAAAAAAAAAAAAGCAGCCAAACCCCTTTCTGGCTGACTGTGCTTATACAGTTCACAGCCTTTCAGATACACTGCCCATCCCATCTGGCTTCTCTTCCAGCTAAGTGAAGTAAGTGCTTGGCTTTAAGTGCAGAAAACATTTTTCCTGAATTTCATTAATAGATCTAACCCAAAAAACCATAATCCTAAATCCTCTCAGTGACACAGTGACCATGCCTACACAAAGTGAGGGTTGGCACTGTGAATGCCTGAATCCTTCCCTGCCCAACCTTTGGGTTATCAGGAGCTCACAAGTGTTACAGCACCTTGTTCTGGCCAGCTTTTCATCCCACACCAGCACAAATCACTGTGACAACCAGAGCAGCTTACTTTGGTCTCTATCGATTAAGCTCTGCAAATTAAATTAAATTAATTTCTTTCTGTAATTACTTGTACTGCAGACCCACACAGGCTCAAGGACCTGAATCATAATCCAGTGTAAGGTGAAGCATTACAGAGCATTACTGGCATTTTATGCATTTCCTCTTTGCTTTATGACTGCTTGTCTCACCACAGGGGTAGAGCCCAGATCTTCAGGCGTGGGGAGGTGCCCAATTTCTGGGAAGGGAGCTGAGCTGAGCATGAGCTGCTGGCAGTGGGTGGGTTGTCAGGGCAAAACAAGTGCACTGTTTTCTTCCCAAAAAAGGCTTTTTCCTTATTCAATGACACTTGCTTAAGCAGTTTTCCTGCAAGTTTATTTATGTGATTGTGCTCCCCTGTGATCCTTATGGCTTTCCGAACTCTGATTTTTTTATTTCCAGTTTTACTTGTGCCACTTATGTCAGATCTATTCGAGGAATTGACTCTGTGTCCCAGAAAAGGCCCTGTATATTCCTAGCTGTGTTTCCACCTGCTGCTCTGCTCTTCTCTTGCCTGCTGTGCTCTGACCTGCTGCCCTTGCCTTCACTGTGCTGTGGAAAACAGGTTTGATCAGGAATTCCCAGCACTGGAGCCAGGGAAGTAGAACAGAGCAGTGTAAGGAGATAGTGTCTTCCCAGAAGACAATCTTTAATCAGCTGTGCCCTGGCAATTTGGAACTTTATGTTGCTGCCTGGCAGAATTTACTGCCTCTGCAGTGACATTGCCTCATGGTCACAGAAATATTCCCCATTTTCAGCAGGAGGTGAATGCTGAATCCTCAGCACAACAGGCCAGCACTGGATCCCAAACCCTGTCGTGTGCTTGTGTTCAAACCAGGAAACAACCCAGGACAAAGGCAACTGTGGTTCAACCCTTTATAAATGAATTAGTGTGTTCAAAAATGCTTGCCAGATGAGCTGTGGGCTGTTCTGAGACAGCAAATTGCTCATTCTGGTTCAGCTGCAGATCAAGGCTCTTGCCCAGAGCTGCCTGGGTGCTCCATAATTAATTGTACACGTGCTGCTGAAGCAAGGAAGCACCTCTGCTTCAAGAGCTGCTGTCCAGAGGGCCTGTCATGATCACACACTCAGCCAGCTCAGGTTTACTTGGCAAGTAAACCTGACCAAGGGATTGGTGTTAGTGAGGTTGGTTCTATTCTTGGAGTCTAATACCTGAAAGGGAACAAACCTTTCTCAGTCCTTTAGACAAGAGGACAGCATTGCCAAGGTACAGCATGTACAGATGCACTTGAACCCTCTCTAATGCTTCATTTGATCTGCACTGCATCTCCCCTGGACTTGAAAAGCCATGTAAACAGGAGGCTGAACTTACTCATTGCTTGGAGACCTTAATGACACTTGAGTTTTCTCCCTTTCCTCCTCATTTTTACCCTTGAAGGCTGTGTCAGGAACTCTGGCAGCAAGCACTAACCCCCAGCCCCTTGACCAGGCCAGTGTTGTCTGTCACTGTGTTCACAGCAGGGTTTCCAGCTGTGTGCCACTGCCTTACACCAAGGAAGAGCATAGGGAATATTCAGGCCTTGGAATATGGACTTCTTAATCCTGGAGGCAGCACCAAAAAAAAAAAAAATCTCAGCTTCACTTGCACCACCTCCATTCTTTCTACTGCTCCCCCCTCCATCTCTCACAACATCTTTCTTTTGCATAGCCTTTTGCATCTTTCTTTTGCATTGAAAAGCAGAGGCCATAACTGAAAAGGGGCAAACCATTAAAAAAAATCCCAAACCCTCACTGAGCACATGGGTGCTGTGCATGCTCCTAATAAAATCCTGCAGCCATGAGCAGGTCTGACAGCAGCCCCCAGCTGCATCACATCTTGCTGGAGCAAAGCAAGGAGACAGGAGACTCCCTTGGCTCCCCCACACCCACAGAATTCAATTGTGGCTCTATATTTAGCTCCTGTCTGGTGTGAGGAGCTGAGCCTTGCACACACGCCCACGCTGAGCTCGCTGGGGTTATTTTTAGCATCAGTGAAATGCTTACCTGGATGGTTCCTGCTCAGTAATGAAATGCATTAAATTGTACACAGCTAATTAGTGCTGACAGCTGATCTGTTCTCTGTAGCTGCCCCCTGCCTTTGTGTCTCTGGAATGAATCTGTGTCAAGTCTTCCCAGCCTTCTGAAATTAGGGCAGTTCCCTGGTTTTTAGTCCAGTGACTGGGAGTTGGAACACAGTTGGATATTCATCAAAAAAACCTTGCTAATCCCCAGGGGAGCTTAGGCTGGGCTCAGTTCAGCATCTCCTAAACTTCTGCATTAGGACTACCAGTAGTCTGTACATGTACCCACATACCACTTTTTTTGGTCAATCTAAACAAAATGTTCCCCAAAGTTCTGTGCATTCAGCTCAGTTCCCTGCTGAGTGTCTCAGTCTGAAGGGCTGATGCTTTTTCAGTGAGCAAAGCTGCCCTGAGACACTTCTGTGGAGAAGTGGCACTGGATGTGCTGTCCTTGAGAAACATGGCACAGCTTTTGTGCTGTCAGTAGGTGAAACTGTCTTTGTGAGTGCTCTGTGCTGAGCTGTGTGCTGCTTTGCTTTTAGGCTGCCAGTCTGAAGTGCTTTTTGCTTGGTATTGTTCTGTCTCCAGCAGCACTGTGACCTTCCCACTCTGTTACCTGAGGGACGAACCAGGGTCTCATCTGGGTGTGCTTTTAGCTACATCTGCAGTTCCTGGGTGAGTCAACTTGAAAATGCTTCTCCAGGAACCTCAGGGCAGCACCACACCTACAGATTCCAGATGTGGTAACAACTGAATAAAGATGCCTCCTCTTCACTTTTTGTTGCCAGGAAACCTTGGTCCAGCATCATCCACTTCCCCAAGCAAATGTTTTCAATGTGGTAAAGATCAGCTTTAGGTGCTCAAGTTTTGGTTCCTCTCTGTGTACAAAAACCCTTTGTTCTTCCTGTCTGACTCCTCTGCCCACATTTCTGTATTTAATTCCTGTCCCCATCATCTTTTAAGTGCCACTTCACGCATCATGTGTACTTGTACAAATACCAGAACAGGTGAAGCAGTACATGAAGTGAATATTACAAGTATAATCTTTTCAAGGAATTTGTATTTTCATTGAGACATTAAGTTATACTGGAGTGTCTTTAACTATGGTTACGTTCTCAAGAAGCACAAGCCACCCAGGCACTTCAAACATCAACTTTCTAAACAGCCAGATATCAAATTTAATTAAACAACCTTTTCCTGAGTCACCCTTCAGTCTAGCAAGTGTTTCACTCCCCCAGGTTTCAGCTGAAACCCCTTCTAGAACAAAGTGTGTTTGTGAGACAGGAAGCAGATATTGCAAACAATCGTACTTGCAAATGTCTTTTCTGCCTCGTGACACAAAGAGCTCTCAATTCCCTGAATTCCACTGAGGGCTTATTATCTGTGCTCTGAACACATAATAATGGAACCAGGACCTGTTGGGAGCCTTCTTGCCTAATGCACAGTAGAGTATTCCAAGAGTTCACCATGCTCTGGGGCACTGGGGATGCATGGATTAGTAAGAGAAGCACTACAGCATAGGGAAAACTGGAATACTGCCATTTTGGAGGGAGGAGGAGAGAAAAGTCCATGTTTCCACGGCAACAAGTGGTAGATTAAATTGGCTGGGAGCACAAAATACAAGTAATACACTTTTCAAAAGCAGTGATGCACATAAATGAGTCCTGGAATCTCTCCTCACGCCGCTGTCAGTCAATAATAAATCTGAAGTCGGTAGATTTGCACTGCTGTAAAAGTAGAATTTGTCTCAAAATACAGAATTTCCCAATCTCTCTTTTGAGATGGAATGAGTGGGAAGATGAAGGAAAATAGGGGTTTTAGCTTTGACTTCATAAACACCTATCAGTAATAGCAGAGTAGCTTTTCTCAGCAGGTTCACAGCTGCTGTTGAAATGTGTTACAACCAGAAGCACTTAAATAATACAGCGGTTTTGAGAGGATGCTCTTCTTTTGTCTCCCCATTTTTAAGGCTATATAAACACCATTATTTGGTGTATTTTGCACATTATCTATGTCAGTACATCATTCCCTCCAGAGTACAGAGCGAGGCTGTGTTAGCTGTGGGGCTGAGGCAATTTGCTAGACAGCTACAGACCATCAAACCCCTGCAACTGTGCTGAAAAATATCGACCCTGTTAACAACTGCCTGGTTATGTGGCATTCTTATGCAGTCAGCCATTGAATAACTACTTGCTAATCTGCCCACAGATCATTCTTTGTGCTAAACACAGATCTATAGCCTGATGGTACACGTGGATTCCTGATTTGCTGTTATCCAACTGTTGCTATTGCAGCAGCAGTGCTGCTCTTTTCTGCACAGGTAGTGGCAAAGCCCTGGAGAGAACAGACATTTCTGCTGGATCCCATCTCCCAGGCAGCACTTCCCACCCCAGCACTACATTCCTTAGCTATAAACCTCCAAGTTGTCACACAGAGACTGTGCTGCACAAGTACCAGTGAAATGAATGAGTGCAAACACCTCAAAAGCTCATCCAAGAATTTCACTCTTCCCAGTTTTCATTTCCACACGGCAGCCAGGCTCTGCTCTGAGTGTGGGCTCTGGGGTGGCCTGGCTTTCATGGGGTGAGTCCTAGTCAGAAACTCCAAAGGGATATCTTTAGGGCTTTGGCTCTTTGGCCTTTGCCAGAATTCACTTTTACTTTGTTGGTTGGCTGTTGGGTTTTTTGGACACCCACTTGCTTTTCCTGGTGTTGTAAATATTTTCCTGCCTTCATCCACCACCTGAGCTTGTTTGCACGATCATGTTCTATTCTGGTGGATGAGTTAAGAGCTGAGCTGAACCCTGCCAGCACATATGTGCTGGAAGTTGTGTGGGAGATGCTCCCAATCTGTTTTGCCTTTTTTCCTGGCTATTCCAGCAATCTCTGTGCCGTCTGTTCCCCGAAATGCGCTCAACCCTCCACGTTCCAGGAAGAAGGAACCAAATTAAGGCCTGCCTTCCAACACTTGGAACAAAGATGGCTTTTAGCCATCCTCTAGACATCACCAGTGACACTGATGGGCTGCACCCCAGATTGCTGCATGAGATCACAGCAGGCAGGGGAGGCTCCCTTAGCTGCCTTCACCTACACACAGCAGATTTCCTGCCTCCTGGTGGTGGCCAGCCCCTTTCACCTGTCCAGCAGTGTCCTCTGCTAGTCCTTCTACTGACATTTGGCTCTAGGGGTGCATCCCTCAGAGCATTTCTTTAGGCTCATTATTAAGCAAGACAAATGGTAAATGAAAATAAAGGGATAAAGGCTGTAGTTACAGCACCTGAAGCTGCAATTCCATCAGACCTTCCAGACTAAGAGAAGTCAGGCAGGGCTGAAAAGAGATGTGACCTTGTAGGCATTTCAGCAATAGGAGGTGGGGCTGGGTATGACAATCTTCTCATTCAGTGAATAGTTTGTGATGGTTGAATTGGTTTTAGGGATGCAGTAGGGTGGGAACCATTTTTTTGTGTGTGTTTTAAAGCAATCAAATTAGGCTCTTGATATATGAAGAGATCTCATGAGTTATCTGTAATATGGAATAATTCCATTATAAAATAATGGAATTCATGGTATTGGGGTGGAATGTGAAGTATTTCCCTGAAGTGCATGCACAAAGCTTGCAAGGTCAGGGTGATCAAGGCCCATCTTTGCTTCCTGAAATGATGGGTATTAATGGGACACACCTCTGATCTGCTCTGTCTGTAACTCTTGGAACTCAGTGTACATTGCAGGGGATCTTTTCTGCTTGTCTGGATGTACATGTTTTCTGTGGCAGGGTCTGCCACCTGCACTGAGTTGTGCAGCCCCTGGCACAAAGCACTGCTCCCCTTTGGGTGCCAAGTGCTGCTGTGCAGTCACTGAGACTGCAGGGACCATAACTCCATCTCTGCTGTTGCAGGGGCACCATGAAGGGCACCCAGAACCTCCTTCCTCTGTGTTCCCTCAGCAGCTTGTTCCTTAGCTGAGGGCAGGAGTGGTGAAGGCAGAGATGTTCTCCTCCATAAACTCTGGTCCATTAGGACTTGTGCTCTGATCCACATATTTGTTCTCATTCCCTGTCCCCAGAGGTGAAGTTTAATCAAAAGCATGCACATGAATGAGTTAGTCTAAATATCAATAAATGTTTCTTTCAGGAGAGGCTTGAGATATTTAATATTTAATAAGCCTTGAAAATGAATTTCTGTTCATGTTTCCCAATTTGATTCCAAGCATTCTGGCGGTGAGCAGCGCTCACTGTCCCTGTGTGGGCAGCACAGCACAGATTATTTAACAATCCACTTTGTCTCCTCTAAAATATTCATGTTTGCAGATATCCAAATGCAGCCCTTAAAAAAGCACACACAAAACCCAAATGGTGCAGTCTGAGCTTGCTTTAGGCTGCACACCACAGTGATCTGTTTCTCTCACAGCTCTCCCCTGTTGCCCTGGTTACTGACCAAAACCAGAGCATCCCTGCTGTGCCTGCAGCTGGACTCACACAGGCACCTTCCCCAGGTGAGGGCAATGCTGCTTCTGCCTTAAGGCACCAGTGCAGCAGCTCTCCCTTGGGCAAGTAAATGTGCAGCTCAAACAATTGCCTTTATCCTCACATTCAGCTCACAGAGCTGACAAAACCAAATCTGGTTGATAAATAATTACACTACCATTTTTGTTAAAGCACTGGGTTTCCTGGAGGACCTCCAAATCTTGATTGCAGCAGCAGAGCTGCAGGTAGATTTGGCAGGATTTTGTCTCCCAAATTGACTTCTGTCTTGCTTTCCCTTGAAATCCAGGCAATCCTGACTGAAGAGAGAGTTAAGATTTTTTTTCTCCTGTGGCTGATTGACAGCTGAAAATGGGCTGTATTGGTTTGTAGATGGTTCCCTGCAGGCAATGGACCTGGGGGTGGGTGGCAGTGCCTCTGACAGGGCTCAGAGGATGCTCCATTGTAAAGGGAGGCTCCTCCCTGTGCTCATTCACAACACTTACTTTGAGAGTTTCATTTCAATTTGCTGCCGGATTTCCTGTCTTTCCTCATCTGTTCTCCTTGGGAAAATATTCCTGTCTTCCAGCTCCTGCTTACTTGGTCTGTTCCGTAGTTTTACTGCCAGCAGTTCTTTCTTGCATTTTCTTGGCAAAGTACCTGGGACATGCATTGAAAGGAAAGTGATTAGAAAGGCAGCTCCTGGGGATGAAACAGGAACTTCTGGAGAGCAGGAATGGCACAGAGTGACAGTGATCTGCTCTGCTGTGCAAGGAGCAGCTGTACACATTAATGTCAGAAAGCAGCACTGCAGCTGAGCAGGGCTCAGACACAAAACCACTGCAAATGCAGAGGAAACATATTCCTCAGGGCATGCAGTTAAATCTTTGTTTCATCTTGGGAGCAGTGTGTAATAGGAGGTTAATTTGTTTTGGTTCCTTTTTGCTTTAAAGGGTTTGGGATTTTTTTAATTTAATGCTTCACCTTTTCTAGAGAAGGTCACCTCATCTTTAAAGAAAATGACATTTAATTGGTATTTTTGTTTGGCATTTGAGATAGGATTAAAGTCTATTTTTTAAAGGATGCTCTGGAGGTTGGCAAGATTCTAAGTCCTAAATAGGTTCCCATTCCCAAATACTGGGGTTTTATTTGCTAGGGATCTGTGGACCTCCTTTTTTATTACCACTACTGATCTGAAATTTCTTTATGCAGAGGGACGAGTCTGTACAGCCTCCTTCCCACATTTACCTGTTGGAAAGAGTGGAGCAGAGTAATTTTGGTCTCCCTGCGTGAGCGCTGAGAAATCTCTTGGTAGTTGCATTGATCTAAAGTTAAACTTTTCAGAAACCATAATCAGCTCAAAACCCCTTTCTGGAGCCTAAAAAGCTGTGCCCTTATTTAGCACCTTCCTTGAAATGCTCTCACAGTCTGTTGCAAGCATTAATTAAATTAAACCACCCAGCCCTGTCTGAAGTAGCAGATATACATTTAACAGATGGGTAGGGAAGTGAAATGATTTGGCTGCTGCCACACAGAGCCTTCTGCTAACTGAATATCTGACTCCCTCAGAAGCATTTGGCTCACAAAGCCACAGATTTGGGACTCTGACAGGGTTTCTCAAGCCTCCACCACACTGGGAGTGGGTGCAGAGGAACCAATAGAATTCCTGCTGGAAATAACCTGAAGGACATTCAGGGCTAGAAAACTCCTTGGAATCCCTGCACACATTCCCAGTTTCACCTGAGTCTTTTTTAAGAGGTTATAAGAGGAGTTTGGCCATGTCAAGAGGCTTCTTTGGACAAGGAGCTCCGTGTGTGCAGAGGAGCTGCAGCACTGGCCAGTGCACAGTGTCCAGGGCAGGGCACCTTGGGGGAGTGGAAAGTGATATGATCAATAGGATTTCTGTCATTGACTTCAAAGGAAGTGGGTTCAAAATCCTAATTAACAGTGTTAGCTCCCTCTGTCAATCAAAGGTGGACTGTTCATAATTAAACATCATTTACCAGAACAGGTTAAAATGCATGTATACATGCAAAATGTATATATTAAAAGAGTATTAGTGCACATGAATAAAACAAAACTAGAGAACAAAGAAAAAATAAAACCCCAAGCTATTCTTCTCCACATCCATTTTCAATATCCTGAGGCAAATTCCTTCCTGATCACTACCTCAGTAGAAACTGAACCTGCAAACACCCTTATTTAAGTATTCTTTTTCTAAAGGTTATTTTTCTTAGTCAGTCAGGCACATTCAGTGCCAGTCTGCCCTCTGACCATCTATCTCAGGCAGTATCTTGGCTGGATTGTTTTGTGATTTATCACACCTCAGCTAGGTCAACAAGAAATGCTTGGGAAATTCACACCCTTTTCATGTTCGAGCTGCAGGTTCCTGCAAAAACTCCCTGTTTCAATTCAGTCAAATCATTACATTTAATTTCCTGTATGTTTACTGTTCTTTTTATCATATTCACTGTTCTATCAATCAAAAAGCAAATCCTAACACTGCCTGATGCTGGACAGACCTTGATTGCACCAGTTATCAGTTGTGAGGTATGTTATGGTAACGTTGTTTTTTAAGTTTATCTTGCCTTGTGTTTTCAGAGGTTGATTTATTGAGTAGGAATGGAAAACCAAGGGATAATTCCTCACTTTTTCCAGAGTTATGTGACTTGTCTGTACCTCCCCATAGCCCCAGGGCTGTGCACTGTGCCCTGTGGTGGTGGCAGTGGCAGAGCAGGTGACTGCTAAGGCAGGACAGGGATTGTAAAGCAGCTCTGCATTTATGGATAGTTTTAATCCCTGACTTGGAAACCAGCCCAGATTTCTTCAAACCAGAAGGAATCTGGAGATGTTTAGGGAATTGTTCTGGTGCTGTCCCTGGGAACACCAGCACCAGCAGTGCCTCCACACCAGAAATGCCTTGGGAATGTCCCAGCTGCTCTGGGACATCAGTCAGAGCTCAGTATCCTCTGTGCCAGCAGCAGTGTTGTTGCAGCCACAATAAAGCCCAAATATCTTTAAAGCAGCTCTGTTTTTCTCAGGTGGCCTCAGCCATCCCCAGTACACCAGCACTGTCCTTCAACAGCAGGAATTTTCCAAAACTCAGGCACTTATTGTGGAAAGCCCAGACCTGCTTCTAGATATCACTGAAACTTGTACAATAACCAGTGCCCTCCTATCATCATAATAATGAATAATTATTTGTTAAATATAGAGAGATTCACCTTCAATAGTTAAATATTCAGGTTTGGTTTTGCTCGTTGGGGATAATGTATTTTTTTTGCCTGGCTGCCTGTAGCTCTTAGAATTTTTATCAAAAGAGGCCACTTTTACACACATATCCAGAAAAAAAAGTAGAACTTAAAAGGTGTTTGTCGTGTTTTAAGCTATCCTTAAATGCACAGCAATTAGGCAAGGGACTCTTTTCTTTTGCCTTACCTCAGGAGTCTGTTCTGTTCCTTGGTGTCTTAAGACACAGCAGCAGAACTCATGTCCTGTCTGCTGGCTCATGCTTTCAAAGACACCTTTTAAAATTCATCTTTCATCTGCTATAACAATTTTTTTTTTGATAAATTGTTCTCTGCCTGCCTTCTTTTAATGCATTCATGAAGAGAGTGAAGGATTCATTTCAGATTGAATCTGTCTTGCTAACATGGAAAACATTAAAAACCTTGAATGACAAATTTTCTAATGAGAGCTGATTATTTTGCCAAAGCTCACTTAAATAATTGCACAGGATTATAAAATGCATTCCCCATATGTCTCAAGAAGGGGTAAAATGGACCAGATGGAGAGAAACTCTTATTCTTTAAGATATTTTCTCTACGTATTTGTCCTTCCTAGATTGATTGGTCTCTATCACTTTTCATGTACCATCACTGCATGGAATAATAGTCCTGAAATTCCAGGACATGCCAGCACTGGCACTGGGTGTACAGAAAGCTCTGGCTGCTCCCAGGGGGATGTCTGGGAGTGCTGCTGTTCACAAAGAGCAGCCCAAGGGTGCACCAGTGACTGAGAGGGTAAAGCCCAGTGACACACCTCAGTGTGCACTACCTGGAGCACCGTCCAATCACTGTGACTCCAATTTCACTTCAGCTTTTCACCAGGGTTCCTTCAAAAAGCTGATGTGACAGTAGAGAAATTTACCCTTCTCAATATTTTCTGCTGCCTTTAGAGCATTCCCTTGGCTGTGGGACTGTATCTTTATAATGCAGTGACTTTGCTTACCAGAAATAACAGAGTCGTTCAGAACTTCCTCATCCTGATAAAAAACAGACTCTTCCTTGAGCTCTGAGTTCATGATCATGTTTTCTTTGTTCTCATCTGACTCTTTAACTGAGTTCCTCTTGTTTTCTGAGTCACTGCAATAACTCTGCGAGTTCTCTTTCTCTTTGTTGCGCTCCATACTCGACGTTCTCGAGGGACGGACATCCACCCTTTTTTTTGGAGAGCCTTTGCTTTCTCTTCCGTGGAAGCTATGGGTGGAAGATGCACAGCCCAGATTTTACAAAAAATGTTTTATTGCTGCAGTAAAACTTACATGAGAATGAGAAAAACGTCTTGTATCTGGTAAAGGGCAGGGCAGGGAGTTCAGCATGGACCAACAGGATGGCATTTTCAAGGTGAGAATGGCTAATGTGGATCTGCTTTCCTGTCTCTGCCATTTAAGAGACATGGATGGGTGGTGAATAATGCTTTTCTTTGATATATTGTCACAAGATACATTGTAGTGATTAAAAACCCCACAACAACACGTCCCTCTAATGTAAAACATGCATGGCATGAAATATGACCATTCATATGATATTGTATGATCATGACAAAGGTTTAACAAAGCCTGGAAATGACATCATGTGAATCTGTTCCCTGGGGCAGTAGTTGTTAGGGAACTGAGAAATGATGCCAACTTCACTCCAAAGCTCTGGGATGGCAAAGGTTATCTCTGTCCTCCTCTGATACACAGGAGGGCTTATAATGAAACCCAGATAAAGCACCCAATGTACTCCCACAAAAACATTTGTATTAAAAATGGATCTTGTACGTGCTCCTGTGTCAGCCAAGAGATGCAGAAATCACAGCATTTCTCTTGTATAGAGTACTTGGAGCAGGATTTGCCTTTGCTACTCTAACTTGGTATCTTGTGGGGAAGATTTTCTTTTGCAGTAGATCAAGGACTATCACCTGATTCTACCTGTTTGAAAACCTGGGCCACAGTAGCCTCCTTATAGAGGAAGAACATACAACGAAATAGCTGCCAAATGAAGCACTTTAACCAGGGATGTTTGTTCCAAGCAGTGACATCATGAGGAAGGCAAACCCAAGCTGTAGCAGCAATTAAAACACTGACAACAGGATAGGAACATTTCCCAAGAAAAATGAAGTGGTGGGATGAGTGTCCTCATGCAGCCCTGTGCCTGCAGGCTGTAGGTACCTGTCCTGCCGGTGTTTGGTGGCCAGAGCCCTGTGGAGTTCTTCAATGACTCTGCTGGGAGGTAAAGGCAGATGAACGGCAGCCAGGTGAGGGGAACCGGTGGGCGTTGTTACCTGGCCTCTGCCATGGGGCTCGGAGCCTTTCTGGCCAGAGGGGTGGAAGAGGGCAGCTTGTCCTGAGATTTGGGAGGCACCCACAATGACATAGTTCTTCAGGATGGTGGAAGGAGGAGATTTCATGGCTGGATCGTCCATTTCACTTCCTGCTGTCAAAACACAAGAGGGGAAGAGGTTGTGCAATGCTTTTCTTGTTTTGTTCTTTTCGCACAGAGTCGGCACCGAACTTAATTTGTTGTATTGAACAGAGGATAAATGGTGATGTTTTGCTCTTGCTGTGAGGTAACTGGCTGAGTAATTGAGTTCAAAAGGCTCTTGCTGCACCACTCCAGATCTTTAATCTACCAAAACAGATGCCTCTCCCATTTCCCCTCTTTCTCACAGGATCAGATTCTCCTTTTTCCTGGCCTACCACTGCATTTTTGCTTGCCCACACTGTTGCTCCTAACCACCAAAGGCTTGGGCTGTGGTGGCTTTCCACTCTAGCATTTTCTCTGCTGGACTCTGGCAGACTGTATTAAAATTTATGCCCTGTGGTTCTGAGTCTGGACAAAATGTACCAGTGTCTAATAGCTGTTCCTCTGTGACTGCTACAAAGCCCAGACCTCTGTCTTTCATATGCCCGTGGAGTAAATGCCAAAATCATTGTAATATGAAGATAATGTTTGCATAAAAAAACTTGCCAAATGACATCCAAATGAAAGATGGGGTATTGAACATTAACAAGAAAAAAGAAGGGTGAGGCGATCTAATATCTTTTTAGCCCCAGATTCAGCTGCTTTCTATGCAATGTAAACCTTTTGTCTGAAATTAGAGTTACACATTTAGACTGATTTATCCATTTCCTTGCGTTGGAGTCTGAAGCACAGTGGACATTTCCCTGGTTGTATATTTGGTGGCTTCACACAATACCTCTTAGGATAACTGAACATCTGGCCTGAAAAAGATGCTGATTCTTTTTTCTGTTCTGCAGTGCTCTTCTCCTTTCCCCCTCCCCTATATCCGTGTCCCACACCTCTGGCACATGGAGTTGTTTACACCAGCAGCTCGGCTGGGTGGGTAAAGGCAATTCGAGCTCCTCATCCCAGAGTATTTCTTGTCCCTTGTTGCCACCTAGTGCTTCACACAGGAATTTAAACTGGCACAGCTTGCACAGCTTTGGTACAAACATGCTTTCACAGGTAATTTTTCCTTTTTTTTTTTTTTTTCTCTCTTACTTTTTTAGATAAATCCTTCAGTTCATAGCAGAGAAAAACTTCTGCTCAGGCCAGGATTATCCTGAAGTAGTCCTGTAACAAGGACTTGGTTCCAGTTAGCAGGGTAACTTGCTAGAAAATTGAAGAGGGCAAAAAATATTCACCTCAATTATTAAATTTCTCCTCTCAGAGCCAGCATTCTGCATAAGAGTTCCCAAAAACATTGGTAAACCAAATGCATTTTCTTAAGTTTGCTTAAGAAGAGCTCTTGAAATCATAACCAAAATACTAAGCCTGGTCTCTTTTTGTGTTTGTGGGGGAAGTGAGGAGAGCTGCATCCACAATAAAATCTCTCTTGTAAGGAAGGTCTAACATTACTTTTTTCATCTCTGGAGGTGTTTGTGCACGTTTGTGTCCCTGCAGCCCAGAGCCCTTAGCAATGGCTTTGTTCATTTCTATGCAGACAGCAGACAGGGTTCAAACTAGCCCAGAACTTACCCTGTTTAAAATCTGGGCAGTCTGAAGGCTCAGGGGCACTGCTGCAAGAGTCAGTGCCTGATGTGCAAGGTGTGAGCCACCCTCCCACCCCAGAGCTCCCCCTGCACTGATCAGGGTGCTGCTCCAGCCAGGAGACAGCCAAGCTCTGCTGAGCAAAGCTGGGCTTGGTACTCAAGGGGGGTTTGGTTCTGTGCTGCTGTGGAGATGTGCAGATCATAAATGATAAATTGATTTCTGATCAATTGCTGCCCACTGAATCATGGCCTGAGGGGGTGGACAAAACCACCTCCTGAGCCACTTTATCTCTGCACAGAGAGAGAGTGTGTACGTGTTTCCTCAGAGCAAGAGCCAGGGTTCAGCTCAAGCCCAAAGCAGGGAAAGAGAAGACTTTGTTTTGTCTTTACACCAGCTTGTTCCTGGAACAGGTCAAGGGCCAATTTCATCCTCATTGCAGCTTTGGACAATATTGAGAATTTCCTGAGATCACACCTTATTTGTCCTAATAACAGATGTTCAGTGAATAATCTTGCAAAGTGATGTCTTGGCACCTTGCCCTGTTCCTCCTCTCTCTGATTAATTGGTGCTTGACTTACTCCTCACTCCTCTGCTGACAGCATCCCTAGCATTGTTAAGGGAAGGAAAAAACTAAACACAAAAGAGCTTTTCAACCTCTTCATCTTCCTTTTCTTTCATAATTGCCCTTTCTCTCTCCCCACACTTTTGTATTTCCTCTCGCTCACTGACGGTATTTGTTTAATTTTAACTTAGCACTGCCCCCACATCCCCACAAAAATAAACATGTATAATCACTACTGGAAAAGGGTCTAGAGTTCCTGGAGTCATTGAGAAAATTTAAAGTTGTTCTTTGTGGAAGATGTAAATGAGAATGAAATACCAAAACTCAAAATATCTCAGATGCTACAGGAAATACTTGGGTTAAGCAGCAAAATAAAATAAAAAACTCTAAATGCTCTGAAGTGCTTGGTGGAGGGTTTCCAAATTCATCTGATTCCAAGCATGGCCTTGTCCTCAGCTAAGCAAAGGCAGGGAGGCCTGGGGCTGCCTGTTCCTCTTGCAGGGTGGAGGGGAGGCTCAAGCCTCACCCACAGCACAGGACACTGAAATAATCTGAACAGCAGCTCCTGAGGAGCACTAAAATACCATTTTGAATCCAGCTCCCACTTCAGTTATTACAGCTTTTAAGCACAGACAAAGTATGAATTGTTTCCATGGGAAACAGATACTTGTAATTTTCTTTAAAGAGGCTGAAAGCCTCAATATTTTCTCTAAGCCCCAGTGGTCAGGTCACAGAACCCCTCTGATGTTTTATTTCCTGGTGACTTTGAAAACCCTGCTCATTGTGCCAGATGATGAGTGTGGATGCAAATCAGGGCTCACATAATGGCTGTCTTTTTAATTTAAAAGTCTAAATATCCAACAGGTCTGACATTTAGATGTCAAGACTTGATTTTCTTTTGCAATAAGGCCCTTTTAACTGCTTTTACCATATGTAGGGGCCCTGAAATTGGAACCAACTAAAATCATTCTCATTTTAGCACCCTTTCTGCAGTGCCAGAATGTTGAGAAATGTAACAACATTGGCAATACATTAGCAAATCAGGCCCAGGGGAATTGCTTTTGGAAACATTCAATAAAGTCTGGCACAGAGGATTGCCTGGTGTATCACTCTTCAGAGCAGATTTCATAGCTCTAGTTTACACCTGCCCTGGAGAGCAAACCCTTCAGACAGAAACCTCTGCAGAACCTTTGACTTGGACTAGATTTTGGCTGCTGTCCTGCTCTCCAGTGGGAACTCAGATAATGAAAACATTTAAATCTTCCTTGTGCTTTATGGCATATCAATATGAGCATGGGATTCAGCAGATGTTCGCAGTTGGTTTTATTTTGTTTTATGTGTGTTTAGTGCTGTAGACTCACGACAAATAATCCCCTGAGAGGTTCAGATAAATATGTGAAGTGCAAAGATCAGTGCATTGTTATCAGGCAACCAGACATGGTCACTGCTCCCTCAGTATAACTGAGTGATTCTCAGCAGTTTGGGGCTTCAAAACAGACGTGAGAAAAGGATTTGACAGTGCTGTGGAGGTGAGCAACACATCAAGGATGGGGAAATCTTTACAGAGCAGTGATGACTGACCTGTTATGCTCTTGGTGATTTTGGAGATTGCCTTAGGTGGTGGAGCTGGGAGCAATGGAGGGCTGGGAAGCTGTGCTGGGTTTCTTTCTGTCTGCTTCTGGGGGGAATCTGTGGATTCAGGTACAAGTAAGGCTTGTGGACTGTCTTCAGCTGCTGGCAGGCTGGCATCTTCCAGTTCTTCCGTGGGTGCTGAAGGTTTCTTGGCTAGTGGGAAGACGAGTAAGATTAATGGAACACGAAGTTAATAATGATAGGCCAGGGGACAATGCCAGGAACATTCAGAAAAACTGAACACATGGCACACAGCTAGAAACATTTCCTTTCCCCTGTGAAAGTAACTGTGTGAAACAGCCAACCAGCCAGGGCAGGTGAAGAATGAAATGTACAAGAATATTGAGGAAATGTTAGTTTTGATGTTCCTGAGAAAACTGCTGAGCTTCCTTTACTTCCCTAAAGCCTTTTTCCCTTTTTTTTTTTTTAATAATGAGTATAGCAAGGCAAAGCAACTTTTGAGAACTGCAATGAATTATCTCAGAGCACACAGCTGTGGTGGCACAGTTCCTAGGTGAGTACTCTTCTGTCTAGGAACACATAGCCAAGGGCAAGGAGTATCAAACCCAGAATATCACCTAAAAACTGACCTTCCAATAGTTGATGTGTGTTTATTTTCCCAATATGATTTTTATCTTATTTAATACATGATTTCAACTTGCTTCCTGAGTCTTCTTTTCTGTACCTGACCCCAGAGCTGTTGAGCATTTCCTGAGGTTAAAGTTGATAACCAAAAAGAACCTGCCACAAAAAAGATTTGCTATTGGATCTGAGCAGTTAGAGTGGAACAGGGAATTGGTGAAGTACTTAAGAAAAGAAATCAGTCTCCAAAGCCCTGCTTTGAGACGGTGAAGCACTGCTCATTTCAGGATTGTCTCTGTAAGGATGGCAAAAGCACTTAGCTGTGAAAGTTAGTGCAGGCTGAATCACTGAGCAGTTCATCAAATTGACCAGGCTGTGATGAGGGCACTGGGGAATAGATCCAGAAAGGCATGAAGCTGAAGCAGGACACAGGTGGAATTTCAGTGATGAAGTCCAAAATTAGCATCCTTGAATTCTGCTCAGATACAGCTGCCCTGGCAGTGCCCAGACTCACACAGAGCCTCACTGCTGGGCTTTCACTGTTCCATTCCTGATCCCTGCCTGGGCTGCTGTGGGGACCCACAGAGAGCCTGGAGGCTGACTCTGGTCCCAGCCAGGCTCCCTCCAAACTGCATTTCCAGCCACTCTGGGCTCAGCAGCAGCCATGAGGGTTATTTTTCCTACCCCAGAGGGGGGAAGCACTCATCCAAATGGGGAGATCAGTGTCTCTCCTAAGCACAGAATAATAGGATAGTTTGTGTTGGAAGGGACCTTTAAAGGTATTTAGGCCAATCCCCTGAAATGAACAGGGACATCTTCAATGAGATCAAATTGCTGAGAGTCCCATCCAGGCTGACCTTGAATGTTTCCAGGGATGAAGCATCTACCACCTCTCTGGGCAGTGTGTTCCAGTGTTTTACCACCCTCATTATAAAAAAAATCTTCCTTGTATTTAGCCTGAATCTTCCTTTTTTTCAGTTTAAAAACATTTCCCCATGTTCTACCACAACAGGCCCTATCCAGAAGTTTATCCCCATCTTTTTTTATAAGTTCCCTTTAAGTACTGAATGGCTGCAAGATCTCCCTGGAGCCTTCTTTTCTCCAGGCTAGCTGACCCCAGCTCTCTCAGGCTGCCCTCTCAGGAGAGGTGTTCCATCCCTCTGATCCTTTTGGTGGCCCTCTGGACCTCCAGCAGCTCTGTGTCTTCCTGTGCTGAGGATCCAGAGATGGGGTCATGAAGAACATGAGAGAGGTCCAAACTCCAGGGCAAATCCCACTCCTTTTGGTACTCTGGATTGTCCATGGAGAGCACCTTTCCCTCCAAACCATCTCCTAAAATCTCCCTGCAGTGGCACCCCAGCTGCTGCATCACAAACCTTTTGTTGGCTCAGTTTTGTGTCTCATTGGGAATTCAAACTCTGTATTAATGAACATTCAGCAGCCTCATGCTCAGAGTGCGTGGGGAGGCACCAAGGCACTCAGGCAGTTGGAAACAATAGCATTGGCAAGATAATGGCATTTAATTTGTTGACAAACAGATTAATGAGTGTGCCTAGAAGGGGAGGAATGAGTATTTATCATTCAAAGGAGACAGGAAAGAATAAATATGCATCATTACCAGGAGTTCTTGTGAAATTTGTCATGACAGGAAAGCTGCTGTATGGGATATTTATGTGAATTACAGAAGGAAATATATATTTTTTAAAGGTACTTCTAGGGAAATGCCTTGTTCCGGGGTGACATCACTTGTTTGTGCCCACTGCACTGGAGAACAAAATGTGTAATAGAGGAAGGGAAAAACAGAGTCACTAATGGGTTACATTAGTGAAAGATCAAGAGCCCCAGTAGATGTTAGGAGCTGGAGAGGAAAATGAGTCAGATTTGAGTGCATTCCCCTGAGAGGAGCAATGCTTTCCCTGGCAGTAGCTCCCCTGGAATCTGTGGGACAGGAGGGGCTGCTTGGCACAGCTGCAGAGGAGCAGCCACACTGGGACCTCTGCTACAGAAAGGTGGATCCCAAAGGCTCCCAGCCCCAGGCAGACTTTGGGTCCTCAACTCCACCCTGCTCTGGGAGTGGTGGCAGGCAAACCTGAGTTCTGAGCACACAAAGCCATTAACAGATTTCATACTGCACAGTGAATATTATCCTGCTGAAAGTATTCCAAGTGCTCAGCACTAGAATTATTCATGGAGTGCCACTTGTCAAAATGCCATCTCATTACCAGGTAGAAACCCTCCCCGTGGGACTGTCCCCAAGCCCACTGGCGAGGTTAAGTGGGAAAAACTGCCCTATTTGTGTTCCGGCTGTTCTTTTTCTGTGTATTAACATGAACATGAAGTCTGCAAATTGTGTTTTCTCCTCTTCCCCTCCTTGGCCTTTATCCCACATCCTCAGGATGACATAGAACACAATGGGTATAAAGCAAATCCATTCATTTTGTTTCTAGCTGGTCACTTATTCATGTGAATCTCTGGAAAGACACCCACTGCATTAGGCCTAGATTGAGCCCAGGGGCAAATTTTATAAAAAACTCAACATTATAATAAATTTAGCAGCACACTGACAATTTTGAAGAGCTGTCTCACCCAATTAATTCTTTCAGTTGCACTCACTAGAGACAAGAATGCTAGGATGTACAGACAGGGATAAATAAACACATAAAGACTAGATCAGCAATAATTATTTTGAAAGCCAGAGGCCACCAATAGGAGAGGCAGAAAGACTTCCTACAAATTGGAGTTTCTCAGACTAAGGAGACAGGAGAATGTAATCCCATTGATATTTTTTGTGGAACCTGAGAAAATGACACCTCAAAAAATGAAGGAAAAGAAATACAGAAGACAGGAAAGATTGTTTCAGGGAGACAATAAAAGGAACTAGGATTAGGGAAAAAGGCCTAAGAAATTGGGATGATTTTGAAAGCTTCAATGCACAATTTTGAACACGTTGTAAGGTAAATTTTAAATCACATTATGAGTTTATGCAGAGCCATAAGGTTAAATACATGACACCTTATTAGTGCTGTCTTTCCATGATAGTATGTCCCAATGATAAGAATTAGAAGTTCAGAAAGAAATTGCATTAGTGATAGAATATTAAATGCTCTAGAATAGAGAAAGAAGAAAAGAAACCTGTAATCTGGTCAAGATTCAATCTGGTTGCTGTAAGAACAGGGAGATGAGTGGGCTTTGCCCCAGCTGATTAGGGAATGATTTCCATTCTGAGGGTGAAAGCAGGCAGGGGTGGGCTTGGGGAAAGCAGCCAGGGGCTGGGACCCCCAAGAAAGCAAGGCCTGAAGGGGTGGGACAGAGAACAAAAGGCAGCCAGGGCAGATGGAGAAGGTGTAAAGCTTGCCCAGAGGGCAGGAAGATCCACAATCAGCACATGACAGTCCTCACAAACCAGCATAAAGCATTATCTCTGCAGCTTTGCATTTCTTGGTTGTCAGGAGGTGAATGGAACCCTCCAGCTGCTGGGCTGTGCCTGGCTGCTGCAGTCCCTAGGCAGGGCTGCACCAAGGGAGCCTGGCTAAGCTGAGCTAAGGGAGCCTGGCTTAGCTCAGCCAAGGGAGCCTGGCTTAGCTGAGCCAAGGGAGCCTGGCTTAGCTGAGCTCTGCTCCTGCTATTGAACTGCTCTGGTGTTTGCAGCATGCTGGGGACACAGTGGTGACATGGACAGTGTGGGCTGTTTATTGGCATTGCTTTCCTGAACCAGAACTAATAAATTCAGGCTTGGCACAGAAGTTTAAGAAATCTTTTTAAGAGAAGCTTATTTCATCTTCTCAGCAGCCGCTGCTGATACCAAAGGGGCACCACGCCAAGACTGGATCATCTCTTAATTCAACTAATCCCATCATGCCAAGCTTTGTAAAGTTCTCAGCTTGGTAGAAGTCTCAAAAACCACTGCTATTAAGTACCAGTTGCTAACCTAGTGTGGGGCTGGGCTGAACAAGGTGCTTTGACCCTTTAATGCACTGACATTAAAGCCATTGTCATCCCTCAGCAGAAATATTTTTATAACACCTCATAGGTTTTTTTGAAAATGTTTTCTATCCAATACCTGCATCTTCTTTCAGTTCATCCAAGTGCAGCTCCTCACCAAAGGAGGTCACATTCGTTGTGGCTGCTGTTGTGGTGTCCTGCTGCTCCTCCTCTGAGGTGAGAGCCTGGCACTTGGCTGCTGGAGCCTCGCTCTGTGTCACCCTTGTGCCATCGTCACCAGTGCAGGCTTTGCCTTCAGTATCTAAAACAACAAATCATTTAATCTTAACTAAACCATAAGCAGTGAAAGCTGAGGCCCCTCTGCTATCCTCTTGAGAAGAGGGAGTCTTAAAGCTGCTCGTGCTCAGGGGACTGAGACTTCTCCTAGAGCAGCACCTGATCTCTGTGTTAACCACCTGTGATGCAAATCCTGTGGGCACCAGCCCATCTGGACACAAAAACCCACTCGGTTTTCTCAAGGAGACACCTCTCTCTGTGGGCATCCAGCTGCCCCAGTGAATGGCCACTGTGCTCTGGAAGTAGCTGCCACATGGGAGATGAGCAAGGGCAGTCAGAAGCCTCTGGGATAATTCCTTCCTTGCATAAGCAGAGCCCATGGTGCAGCACGTTCCCAGGTGGGTCTGACATGTCTGGGCTGTGTCAGGCTCTGTGCACGACTCACTGCCACCCAGCAATGCTGGAGGAAGGAAAGGCTGCTCATATTCCGACCAAACTGCAGGCTTTTAGCATAGTTTTAGTTACTCAGCTTTGAAAAGTGTATCCTGTGTGATTGAGCTGATCAGAAATTCAAATCCCTCCTCATGCAGACCTAGAAACTGCTCCTTTTGCTTACTCTGAAAGATTTT
The DNA here is from genome assembly GCA_013397555.1 of Urocynchramus pylzowi. Taxonomy (NCBI): domain Eukaryota; kingdom Metazoa; phylum Chordata; class Aves; order Passeriformes; family Fringillidae; genus Urocynchramus; species Urocynchramus pylzowi. The sequence continues at coordinate 1,902,247 of VZRH01003629.1, forward strand.
TGTGCAAGTGATCCCTGCAGCTGTACGCATCTTGATGACTGAAGCTTTTCTAGTATTCTCTTATTCAGGCAAGAGTCTTCAGAATACAAACTACTCTTTTACTCCCTCAGAATTTACAAGATCTACACCACTGTTGCAAACCACAGAAGCAATCACTTCCCTCCCTGAGCAGCTCTCCATGCTGATGGATGCTCCTGCTGTCCACCCTTCACCTCCCAGATTGTATTTCTCAGCCCTGGACACTCCTTTCTGGAAGCTCCTGACAGGGCTGTGTTTTCTTGCAATGCTATCATTGCAAGTTTCTTAAACACTGATTTAAAATAGCAACATTCACAGTTACCTCTTTTTGATGCTATTTGGGCAATCTGCAGGGTAATTTCTTGTGCTTTTGGGTGAGGGTATCAGATTTTGGCCCAGAGATGCTGCGGAAGGGATGCAGTATTTTTGCACACTGAGCTCACTCAGTCTGCCTCATAATCACGTTTGGTGAAAAGTTACTGTTCTTAAAATAGCCCTTGCAGTAGCACAGTTGCTATGATACAGGGAAGGGGAGGGGGGAAAAAGTTCATTGCCTACATTTCAGCTCCTTGTGAAGGCAGCCTGTACATAATCATGGGTGTATGAACCACTGCCCGCGTGCTTTGACAGGCAGCCCCTACCCAGAGCTGCAAGCACAGATAAACCTGATCAGCCTTGTGCTCACAAAGGGGACAAACATCAAGGGGGGAGCTCCCTAAACCTGTTCAAGGTAACTCTGCTCTGCACGTTCCTCACACCCTCGGAAAGGCAGCTGTGCCACAATGGGCCTGCACCAGAGACTCCTTCAGGGCTCCCTCAGGTCCCTGAAGGCCCCTGGAAGGGAGGGGCTAATGAAGGGATGGCAGGCACAAGATCTTCCTGTTGGGCATTTCTGGGACACACAGCAGCGATGCTCTTGGGCAGGAAGGATCAGCTGGTGCTTACACCAAAGTGGGTGTGCTGCTCTGGGTGCCAGTGGGTCCCAACACCGTATTTTAGAGATGGTCTGGGGACAGGACAAAGCACAGAGCTTAGCTGCAGGGGGAAGGAGAACCCCAGCCCTCAGTATTGCAAGGTAACCAGGAGCAGGACTGGGACTTTGCTGGGAGTTAACCCCCCTGTGTGCCAAACCATGCCATCTCTCAGGGAGTTAAGCTGGTTCCCCAGAGTGAAGCTGCATTTCAGGAGTTTTCCAGGGGCAGGCTGGCACCTGCCCTGTGTGAGCAGGGGATGGAGGTGGCCCAGGCCACGCAGTGAACGGGCAGCCAGGGCTGGGGGCTGTGTGAGGAGAAAGGGTGACATAACCTGCCAGGGTGACTGACCACCCACACAGGGACAGGGCAGCACACCCTGGGCTGCTCCCAGGGCACTGCAGATCCTGCACCAGCCCTGCACAGAGCTCAGAGCCACATGGGCCACTGCCAGGGCCACTGCCAGATGCTGCTGACAGGCCTGGTGCTATGGGTCTGAGTGGCACCTGCTGCAAATGCATGAGGCTTCTCAGGCTGCAGCACCTTCTCAGTTGGGCTGTTTATGAAAGTGAGCAGGAATCAGCTCCCTGGAAGTGGAGTAGAACCTGATGGAATAGAGGGATTTGAGGATTTACTGTAGTCTTTCAGCACAGTATTGCTGCTTTGACAATTGCAACTTAACTGCATAAACGAGGACTTAGCCTTGAAACTGCTGCCACTTCAGCTCAGTCCAAGTAGGGCACTAATCATTTACTGAGAGTTATTTGGGTCAGTTTTTATTCCAGTTAATAAGCTGCTTCTCCTAATATAATAAAATAACCCTAGAGATTCACAACACTCTGTAAAGAAAAATAACTTGCAGGCAGCTGCAATGTCCTTCAGCTGACTGTGATCCACTCTTCCCTTTCTGGACACAGGGAGGCACTGGAAATTTGTGTGATGTTTATAGGAGCTCCAGGCAACTTTCCTGCAGACAGGTAAGCAGTCTGCTCGCAGCTGTCTAGTTAAAAGCACAGCTTGTCCTCACACTTCACTGGACTATATTTATTTGAACTATTTTAATTTTATTTAAATGATCTTGCTGCTTGGCATCACCTTTTCCTCCCAACCGTTCTTTATGCATGCAAGAGGTTTATTGATTCCTCATTATTACCTCTTAATGTGCTCCACAGAAGTTCTATTTTACGTTTTTTTTGCAGAGCTGGGGAAGTGCTTGTCTTCAAATTCATGGATTATAGGGAACTTTCCTGCTCCTAGTGGAGATCATGTATATATAGTAATGCTAGTATGCTAATAGGACAAGTAATTATCTAGAATTATGAGAGACACAAAGACTTCAATGGACAGGAATTAAAAATGAACTTTCTAAGAACTTCCATTTTAGAATAAATGAATGGTTTGATGGATTATTTAACATAAAACTTAAAATATATCCAACAGAATAATATTAAAATTGCTTTACTCCCATGGAAAAAAAAATCCTATTTAAAATGCTCTTTTTCTGACTCTTCAGTTGCTTGGTTTCACTCCAGCTTGGCATCACTGAGTATTGTCCCAGGGGTTATTTATCGGCATGGCATTTGTTTTCTACAAAAGAAACTCAATTACTACTTTCCAAGAACATAACTTCTATCTGTGAGATTAATCAAACTCAAAAGGCCAGTCCTCTTTCATGACAGTACTTTCTGCTATGATATTTTCAAAGTAAAGATGGATTTGTGGGGTTTATCTCTGTTTAGGTGGAAATGGCAATTGGGATGTTGTCCATAACATGGGGAGCTCAGTTAATCTCACAGAACAGTCACCCAGATCTGTGTCTCCCTTGAGCATCTGTAAGGGCTTTGGAGCACAAAAACCATGTCCTTTGTGGGTATTTCTGCCACTTTATCATCTTTCCTTCCACAACTTCTGGTTTGTACTCAGGAAAGCTTTAAAATGACTCCACTAAATGCTTCACTTTTCCATGGGAATGAAAAGCAGGTGGACTGGTAACACACTACATCACAAACTTGGTGTACTGGAAAAAGAGCTGGAAACATCAGATTAGGATCATTTGATGGGATTTGGATCCATAGGTTGTTCATGTTAGCTGACTGCATCTGCATGTTGAAGTTTATATTTATCCAGCTTGAGCTGGATTTCTTGGCAGAAGGATTTAGCTGGGTTTAGAGCAATTATATAAAACATACGTACCAGCTCAGGCTGCACCACGTGTCAGCCAAGGGAAGGCAGAGCTGCATTCAAGATGGGAGAGCATCAAACACTAAACTGCATGGATTGATTGCAGCAGGGAGGAGCCTGAAGGATGACAAGCCTTCAATTCAGACACTGAGTTTTCCTCTGGATTGAAGGTTTTTATTCATTTGCTTGTTTATTCTGCTTTTGCAAATATGTGTTTCCTACTGTTCTGAAAGAGCCTCTGATAAAAAAAAACAATTAAGAATTTTTACTTACCTTGTTCCATCATCTCCAGAAGGCCTTTCTTAATGAGTTCATCCCTCCCTTGCCGTGCTGTCATCTTCTTCTCCAGCACTGCACAAAGTAATGGCACAACACAGCACCAGTTACCAACAGAGCAGTCATGTAATGGGGTGAGAAAGAGGCAACATGGAAATTCCCTCTAGTCTCAACTCCTGGGAAGGACTGCAAGGATTTTGTTTTGGGGAGCATGGATTGGTCAGCTGTTTCTGCCTCTTCCTTTTTTAAAATCACCCCATGTAAAGCTGAGGTTTATGATGTGAGGTGCTGTCAGATCACTCTGAGTGCAGTCACGGGGATTCCAGAGCCTTCCTGCTCTTTACTGTGGCACCTTGGAGCTGCCTGGGACAGTGTCCTCCATTGGGACACTCCCCAAGGATACAGGGGCAAGTGGAGGGAACTGCACTGTCCCATCTTAAGAAAATGCAAGTGAGTTTGTCTCTGTGCTGATCTCCTAGGACATCCCAGGAGACCAGTGAGAGGATGCTGTGTTGTGTGCTGGGCTCCTTCCCCTCAGAGACAGCTGCTTGAGGGAAGGCATTTCACATGCTGCAGCTTTCTCCTGTCGCTTCTCATCATGTTACTGTGACCTGTATAAACTTCACCCCAAGTAAAAGGGGTGACAATACTTGGGGCCATAAATGTAGCCTGTGTGGAGAAGGGACAGCTCATGGAAAGCAGTCTGGGGGCAAGGCTTGTGATTCACTCTCATATTTTGACCTTTTCTTCTAAATGTACTAAATTGTGTTATATCAGAAGTCAGCCTATATGGGCCCCTCCAAGCCTTAAACATTATTAATCTGTTGAATGCTGGAATCTCTGAGTTGGGTTTGGCTCAGGTCACCTTTAGCATATCCCATGAAAGCTCTGCTGTGCAACATCCCTCTCCTGCTCTCAGCTTACCTGCAGATGTCTGCTTTAGCTTCTCATTTTTCTTTTTCCGCCACTTCCACGGTTTGAAGATCCTGCCCAGTGTTGCCAGTTTGCTGTTCCTCCTCACTGGTGGAGTTCGAATCCCTGAGACCAAGTAGTCAGAACGCACTGCAGGGGACTGCTCCATCTCATCTGAGAGGGGAAGAGAGGAAAACCTGTTAGACAAAACCCCCCAGTGACTTGCAAAGGGCAGGCAAAGGTGCTCAGCAAGGCAGTGGTGCCACTGTCCCCCCAAAAGCTGCAGGGAGCTGCCACAGCCTCCTGAAACCTGGAGAGCTGAGAGCTTCCCATGGCTTTAACAGGAGCAGTGGAAGTTTAACCCATCTGTAAATCAGGCTCACGTGGCCCCCAGTTAATCACATAAATGTAATGCACATTTAGAAAAATGCAGACCTTTATGAAAAGCTGAGAGGAAGCGTGAGAGAGCTCAGATCCCTTCGGAATCCCCAGATTCCAGTTCTGTTCCTGGGTCACAGGATATTGCTGCCTTTTAAATGAGCTCTTCACATGAGCTAACACAGAACACGCTGACTTCTGTGAGCTAATGCAAATCTTATATAAAAGAGGAGTTTGTTTGATATGTGCTATGTAAGTAAAATCTCAGAACTACTGTGAAAATGTATTCCTTGAGAAAGCTAAGGGGGAAATTCTTTCCCTTTTGTCCAGCCAAGCCACAGGAATTCAGAGATAATGCTTCAGCTGGAAAATAAATTTCGGTATTTTCAATAATTTTCCTTGAAAAAGCACTACAAGTTTTGCTTATAGACAAATGTTGCATGAAACAATACCCACTGAGTATTCACAGTTGTGTGCCAGCCAGTGCCATGGAGGACAGTGGGACAGTCCCCTAAATGGGGTTATTGATGTCTTTACTGAGATTTGTATTACAGCAGCAGTACAGTAATTGTTGAAAGACAAGCTGCCATCAGACCTGTTACAGAAATAAAAACTGTTCAGCAATTTGTATTTTTTTTCCCAACAACCAGTTATGATTTAAATCAGGAATGTGAAGTTATGAACATATGTACATTTCCAAGTAATTTTTGCTCTGGAACAGCAGCCTTTATCATAAATTGCTTTATGACTACAAGATCATACATATCCAGCATCTTCTAGGCTTTGTTTTTAAGTTAACAGGGTGAAAATGCCTAAATCACAGCATGGAGGTGGGGATTTCCAAGTAAACAGGAAACAATTTTTGGAAGATTATTAAACACAGCAGGGGAATCAACACATTCCTCCTCTTCCATTTAATTTTGAAAATACTGGTAATAGAGATGAATCACTCAGTGGAGACAAACTAAAAACTTGGCTATGTGAACTATTAGAGCAGAGAAAAGCTGTAACAATTCCCCACACACATCATGCATGCCCAGTGAAATTCTCTTTCTTTGTATTGAATTTAGAGCACCATTTTTCTCATTCCACTGAGTTTATCTGGGGATTTAATTTACAAGAGATTTAAAGTAATAATATTTTTTTTTGCCTTTGAACGCATGGTGCCTACCCAAGGTGATATTTATTATTTACAATTTGGAGGTCAGTATTAAGTTGAGAGGAGAAAATAGCAATGAGCCTTGCACAGAAGGAAGGCAGTAGCCTACAGACCACAGCTGGAGTGCCAAGATATTCTGCTCCTTTCCTAGCAGCGTATTCAAAAATGAGAAATACCACAGAAATAAGCTTTGAAGAATTAGAGCTGCTCTTGATTACAGCAATAGCAATGAGAATGGAAAATGGCAGAGTAGATCTATTAATTTGCTATTATGATCACTTTAAAGCTGTTATAGAAGCCTCAGGAAATAGCATTTGGTCATTTCTTGTGACACCTCTTGAGTGGAAATAGAAATGTTCATGAAATTAGCTCATCTCCAAAGAGCTGTAGATGAGGCTGTGAATCAGAGCCCTGTCCCTGGGAGCTGCAGTGGAGAGGGACAAGCTCAGTTCAGCTGTCTCTGCTCCTCCCAGGCCAGGAGTTTCTCAAGCATGGAAGTGAGGATTAAACAAGAAGCTGATTTACTGGCTCTGCTGTGTTTCCTTCAGGATGGAGGTGTCTGCAAAGTGGGTTAGACATCCCCCACATGTTTTGTTTAATACTGGTAGCATGAGGTCATTTGAAGTTTTTGCCAGATGGGGATACACAAAGAACCAGGAAATCATTTGAACCCGAACCTGGGGGTCTCCAGCAATGCTCATGGTCCCAGCTATTCCCCTAAGAAGGGGAATGGGGAGCTATCACAAGGACATTGAGGTTTCCCTGAGTGCTTCTGTGGTTTACACCAGCCCTGCCAACTGTGTTTCTTCCCTCCCCTTCTGCCCTCTTGGTTGTGGAAATGCAAGGACTTTGTGCCTTAGACTTTGACTGCAGATGAAACACAGGTACAAATCCAATGTCAAAGAAGGAATAGCAGCTAAAACATATGTTCCAGTGGGGGCTTTTGTGGGCTTTTAAACTTTATTAATGTTTCTCATATGGTACAAACAGCCCTTCTCACCATATGCAGTTTCCATACTGTGCATTGGGAGAGATGGACACAAAAATAGATAGAGACAGAGCAAGACAGATGTTCTAAGTCCTAAATAAAAAGGAGGTGGTCTCACTGGCAATGAGAATCACAAGAGAGCCCTTGGAGCACCCCATTTCCAGTCAGTTCATTTTCTCCTGCTTCTGGCTTAGCTGCTTGGGAGATCAGAAGTTAACAGCACAAAAAGCAATTCCCACGTACAGCAGTGACTGCTGGAGGAGAAGGCACTCCTAAATATCAGCCAGTTCCTGCAGCCAACAAGCTGCCAAGGCTTGCCAACCCTCCAACCACCCTGTGAAACATTCAGCACATTTTTTTAATCTGCAGTCAATATTTTAATTATGCTAACTGTTCTGTGGAATAATGTGGTTATTTCTCCCAGAGCCTGACAGCCTGGGGCCAGGCCATGCAATTACACAGGGGATGTCTGCAAAATACAAACAGCCAAGAGCCAAACCATGACTCTCCAAATCAGCAGGGGGAAGCAAGCAGCAGCTTAACTCTCTGTGTAATGTGGAAGGATGAGGGACAGTCACTATCAGGGTCCAGAGAGCACCAGTTTAACCCCAGCACAGCGAGGCCAGCCTGTTGGCCCTCACTGCCCCACAAGCAGGCAATCCTCAGCTCTGTGGGGCCACAGGATTTTGTTCAGGCTGAAGCTTATTGGCTGTTTATGTCAGAAATCACTTTAAAATCCTTGCTGTACACATTTAAGAGCAAAGACTTCTGTGCTGGAGCTTCAGCCCCAAAACAAACCCCTCACAAACTCATCACCTGCTCCATGTGTGCCAAAGGGGTGGACACCAATGTGGCTGTGCCCCTGCTGATGATGCTAGGCAAGTTCTTCCTACAATGCTAGCTGGGTGATTTCTAGAGTTCCTAACAGTGGTGCAGAGTGAGTGGGTTAATGTCTGAGACATCCCCAGTCAGAGAGGAGAGAGGTTCCAAAGTGACGGGCACTGCTCTGCAGTGCAGCTCTGGGCTGCAGAATCAACCAGGCAACAAAGAAGAAACAAACAAACCATAATATTCATTACATTTGGCTCCAGGGTCTGACCCCTCAGAAAGTCTGAGCATCTGCAGCTTCTGTTTACATCAGCAGCAGTTGTGGTGAAAAACACCCCCTTGCTTTCTTCTTTAAAACATTGTGGTGCCATAAATAGAGCACTCTTCCTGCAATTCCCCTCTCTGTGGGAATTGTGCAATGATTGTGAAGGTTTTCTGCTCATAGAAGCTCTCCCATTTGCACATGTCAGACTCTGCCTCCATCCCAGCCAGCCTCCCACAGAAGTGGGGCAGTTTTGCTGGGAGTTGTGTGAATTGTGTGATGGGAGAGTGCCCTGAGCTGCCCTCAGCCCTGTTCCTACAGCAGCTGGGTCTGGAGCAGAGGTGATCGTGTCTGGGTGATAACAGCATTGTTAAACTGAGCACTGGGCTCACTGAGTTGGGTTTGTCTTCTCAGGTTTTTGCAGAGTGTGGAGCTGGATGCCTGGGTTGCTGATTACAGCAACTGCAGGATGCATTCCACAGGCTGAGGAATGGCAGCTGGGAACATCAGGGATGCAGGGCTGAGTCACAATGACCCTGCCATGCAGGCAGGCTGCAGGGGACACGGGATGTCCTCCTGTGAATGCAGCAAGAAGTTTGTGGGAAAATGAAGGATGCTGAATTTTAATGTGCTGGGAATTCTGGTGACTCAAATTCACGGTAATGAAAGTTGTGCCTTGCTAAATCCTGTGTGTACATTAGTAGAAGGACCACTGAAAAATCTGCAACCTGCAGGCAGTTTAAAAATAACACAGCAGACAAGAGCTGCAGGCAAATTTGTAAGGCAGGCGTGCTCTGTTTGCTGATGAATTGGTTTGTGATGCAGCTCTGCATGTTTTCCCCTTTACTGTCATTGCATCTCTCTCTGCCACTCATGTATCGAGCTAAAAAAGGAAATAAAGGTTCCCTTTGGTCCACTGCAGAGGGTAGAGACAGTGAGTGGAATCAAAATGACCTTTCTGGCTTTTGGGATAGAGGTGCCTTTACCACCAGTAACTTTCAGTGCTGCCTGGAATTCAGGCAAAATTCTAAAATTCTCTCTAAAAAGGAGGTGAGGGAGGATGACACAGAGGGAGCTGAGCCTTTAAAGGGTTTCTGTGTCCTCCTGGTCACTCCCAAACTGAGCCAGCACTTCCCTCAAGGTGGTCCTTGTCATCCATCAGTGAGAGGAGCCTGCAGGGCAGGGAAGGCAGAAAGGTGCTCTTGCTTTCAGAGTAAAGCTTATCCTGAGCATTGGGAAAGAGAATTAGCAGCAGGAACAATCCCCCTTTTCCTTGGTTTAGTATCCTAAACGTCATGGTGACTGAACATGCATGATCAGGGTGTCGGGCAGCCTTTGAATGCTTCTGTCTTATGTTCCAGAGAAGCAGAATTCAAACTGAAGAGCTTTTTTTATTGCATCAGTTAGATGTTTCCCGTGATGGAGCTCTTCCTTGTTCTAAAAATGTTTTCTGTCACCTGCATTTCTGCAGACATGCTCTCTTTCTTGACTCTCTTTGAAAGAGAACTGCAGCAGAATATTCCAGTTTGAAGTTTGCATTTCAGTTTTTTGAACATATTTTTATTTTTGCAATTTTGAATGACTGTTAGAAACTAGAGCTGAAAATTATAAAGCAGAGAAAAAGTTTTTTATGAACCTGAAATTTATTTAACTTTTAAAGGACTTTGTATTTGAAGCTGTGAATGTTTCAGTATTGTTTGGGGTTGGTTTGGAAAAAAAAAAAAAAAAAAAAACACTTACACAGAATCCTTTGTAAAAGAGAAAACTTAGTTCTTAACAGTTAGGTATTTAAAAAGGCAAAGGACCTGTAGTAAATAATGAATGCAATCATGAGCTGATTTTGGGTGCACAGCTGCTTCTGTGACATAGATGGTTGCTCTGACACATCATATTCGTTAGACAAAAAAAACACTGAAATAAAGTAGGGAAAATTACAAGTTTGAAGTGCAAATTCAGGCATTTATCTATGCAAATTTTTAGGGTTTGTATGGTCAATGGTGTAAGAAAAAAAAAAGGGCCTCAATTCTTCTCTCTTATTGCAATCCTTTATGTTGCTGATTTCCCGCCGTGGATTTCATCTCTCCGAGAGCTGAACCTCCCAAGGAGCAGATGGAGAGTGGGCCAGGTTTATCCACATGGCATCCACGTCATCCCCTGAGTTACCTTGGGGGGAAAATCTGGCACAGGAAATTTGTGCAGGCTGCAGACTCACAGAGATCCATGAAGGCAGGGTGAAAATGCAAAGATAAACAGCAGGGAAATACAGAGACAACTCTGGGTTCAGCTTCCCCTCAGTAAAGGCTGTTTGGGCTCAATCACTTTTCCTGTTGCTGAGGGATATAAACCCTGATTCAGTTTTTATACTTCCCTGCATGTAAATGCAAGTTTACTATGTGATCTTCAAAGTCTGAACTTCCATTTTTACTTCAGACTCAAAAGGTTTGCCATTTGTCCTTGTTTTATCATTTCCACTGCTCTTTAGTATGTTAAATTATGATTTAACATTTTTCTCTAATGGAAGGAAATAAAATAAAAACCCCAAAACATAACTTGTGGGTGGTAGGAGGGGGCTGTGCTTGCCAGGGAAGTTTATTTCCATTTTGTCATGCTGAGCCTCCTTCAAAGTATTTGGATTTTAAAACCAGGTTACCCTGACATGAATGGAGAAACAGATTATGCTTATCAAAGGAAAGAGAGCAGGGAAGTGGCAACTCCAGCTAAATCTCTTAGATAAAAATATGCTTTGTATGCTTGAGATTTGTGATTTCTTCCAGAAAACGTTCCTTTGGAAAGTTGACATATCACCTACCAGCATTACCACCAAGTGAGCCAAGGTGCAAAGAAATTAATGGGGAACTTTTCATGCTTTTGGATCATTGTGTCAAGCTCCAACACCGCTTGCTGTGGTTTACAATGCACGATGTGACATTAGCAGTTCATTAGCAAAATAGGTTTGTCAGTGTTTGCATAAAGGAACCCACAACAGCCTTACCTGGGTAAAAAAGAGCTCAGTAACAATGAGAAAATGAGCCTGATGAGGGACTGCTGTGTAATCACTGTTAATTCAGTTACCTGAGCCTGTACAATGTCTTTGGAGAGGGCAAAGCTGCCTTTTGCAAGCCTCTCCCCCAGTAAGAGCTGGCTCAGGCAGCAGAGCAGCATCTCCCCGGATCCACAAAAAATCCATTCAAATGAAATAAAAATCCTTTCAAATGGGCACTGCCTCTGCAGAGGGCCAGGGGCCTGTGCCAAGTCTGTCCCTCTGCAGCTGCAGGGGTTGTGCCACACACCTCACAAATCCCCAGGGCTGGGCAGTTTCCCCAGGCTCCTGGAGGGATGCTGTGCTGCAGGACACAGGGAGCACAGGGATGTTTTGGATGAGGCTTGCCATGCCCTTAGAGCAGTAAAGTTGCTGTCTGCACTGCAGGACCAGCCTTTCATCACCTGCAGTTGTTTAATTAGCTGTAGCCTTGCTGCAAACCTGTTGAAAGGAGTTTTTTATAGCATCCTCAGGGAGTCTGCAGACTGAAACACACCCTGGGCTGTCTCCAAGAGGCACCTTCAAATCCCTTCCACTGCAGTTATCCCCGACAGCAGCTGCCTTTGGAGGGACATGGAACACCCAGGGAAGCCACTGGTGTAAGGGCACCGTGTTTGCCAGCAGGGATTGCTTTTCTGGGATTCCTGGTTCATTTCTGGGATTCATCCACTGCTTTTTCTGGGATTCATGGCCCAGGACTGACCTGTTTAGGGTTTCTCCAGTTTATGGGAGTCTGTGTCTGTCAGGCATACAGTCAGCTCTCACTTTACATCTATCCCAAACTTGTCTATTCAAGAATTAATCAAATCCTCATGTCCTAGGCACTTTCATGCCCTTGTAATTCCATGCATAATTTCCCTCTTTGCTCGAACACATCACAGCTCTCAGCTGGTGCTGTCACTGTTCAGTGCCACTGCTGCAGATGGAAAACACTCTTTGTGCTCTGTGAAATGCAGGAGCATCTCCTTTTGTTTTATTTTCTCCTTTATCACTTCTGCTGCTTCACACTCTTGCCTTCCTCACACCCACTGGCAACAAACACACCTCAGTCACCAGTCTGGTGCTCACTCCAGGCCTGCTCTACAGAACAGGACAGAGATTTGGGAGAAGGAATTCTTGGACAACAGAACTCTGACATAAACCAGAACAGCTACAGGGAAAGGTGGATAGAAAACAGGCACAGTGACCAGATTCAGCTTTTGTCTAAGGTTGTGCCTCCAATGTGGCTCCTTGTAAAACTGTTCTAAAACTACCAGTGATTTATGCACTTGGTTGGTATGGAAATTGTAATGAAACCCTTCTTGGGAGGTCATTTCACCTGAATGGATGTTAAATACTTTCTAGGGATGGTTTGCTCTGCTGGATGTAACATTTGTAAATATGAAGCACATGTAGGAAATACTTAAAGGGGAACATTGTTTTTAAAAAATCATTTATTCCACTGTCTACTGGTGCCTCTCAAGGCAATTATAGTAAATACTCAGCAGTTCTCCAAAGCAAGGTGCCACAAACCCCCAGCACCTTTGAAAAGCCACATCTGTGCTTAAACACAGAGCAGAGTCAGATGCTACCAAGTCCCCAAGGGGGATGGCACTTGTCACCTGTTAAATCCTGCATTAAACATCATCCTTAGCATGGAACTTTCTCAAAGCTCACATAAGGCTTCTAAAGCACTGGTCTAACCAAACTGCAGCATGCCTTCTAAAATTCAATTCTTCACTGGTCAAGGGCCAAGAGAAATAATTGCTTATCAAATTTACTGTAGTGATTATCACTGTTTGCCTGAACCAAGACCACAATCTAGTCCTAATGGAAATGGCAGGATCTTCAGAGCAAGAATAAACATGGAAATTACTCTAAATATATGAATCTGTCTCCTCTGCAGCTCTTGGAATTACTCCATTCCAGGTTGTTTCCTTCTTCTATTATAGGAGCTAGGAAAAACAAACCACTGAGTTGTAATCCTTGGCCTGTGTAAGAAACAGCAAAATAGAGAGACAATGTCCCACGTGGCAATAACAAAATGAGAATTTTGGCAGGAGAACAGCAATATCTGTCCATTAACTCTCTGTGTCAACGAGCAGCCAAGAAGGGAGAACTATGGAAGAAACTGCAATTCCTCTTGCTAATGTGATTTATTGGCTGTGTCTGCATTAGCAAGAAATGCAGTGTTAGAAGTGGGGCTGTGAGCAGCTGGTGCTGAGGACTCAACACCTTCTGGCTGCATTTGCTAAGCAGCAGTGGTGTGATCTTGTGACTCCAACTCGACAGTGAACGAGCTCTTTCCTCACAAAGTGCAAAGGAAACAAGATTCTTCTTGATAATAAAAATACCAGCCAAACTAAACAACCAGCCTTCCAAAAATAAACTAAGAATGCCTGTGTTTTCTTCCCAGAGGATGGATGAAGATCATTATTTGTCTTACTGAATTGAAAGATTCAAAAGCCCCTAATCACACATGCAAATTCATTAAGACTTGTTGGTATCAAAATCCACCAACTTTCATCAAGACATTGTCAAAAATACACATTTTTGACAATGTTCCTTTGCATTGCATTTTTCCCCATATTAGAGCTTATCTGAAATGTCCTTATATTGCACTTTTCCATTATAAATGCCTGTGTCCAGAGTGGCAGGTACCTTCCTGGGGCCTTCCAGCAACACATTTTAGCATTAATGAAATTGCTATGCATAATTAACAATGGCAAGTTCAAAATTCCTAGAATGATGCTGAGGTTGTGACAGAAAAAGCAAATTTAATGCACAAATTGATGAGTTTCTTTCAGCTTTTCTTCTAATGTTCATAGTGCATTAAATTTAGTGGAGAAAGGACCCTGCATTTAACAAGAGTTGTACTGGTTTTATTAATTGGAGTCAGTCTTCTTGCAGTTCAGTGCAACAACTGAGCTTTGTATTCATTTTTTAGTTCATAAAACGTTCTTTCCATGCAATCTAGAGAATTGCTGTTAAAAACATTTTAGAAAAGACATTATTACCATTTATTGAAATGGTTAGATTTGAAAGAACAGGAGAGATACCTTGTAGAGATCATTTGAAATTGAAGTTGTTTTCAAGGAGAAAACAAGTGGGTTGGTGAGGTTGTACTGCTTCCAACAACTGCAACAGCCACAGAATAAACCTCAGCAATATGTCTGCAGATGGTTAAAATCTCCAGGAATATTAGGAATAAGTCTGGACAAGTAGGATGTTTAATGACTGTAGTGGTTACACCTCAAATGGAAATACATAGAAGAAGAAACACATTCAAAGCAGGGACAAAGAATGCCAGGAGCTAAACTAAAATGTACATGCTAACTGCTGAGAAATGGCTTTTTTATAGATATATTTTAGAAGTCTACTGGTAAAAGTTCTCCACAGGTGTCTTTAAGTGCTGGCAGGTTCCCCTGAGTGTCACCTGATGTGTCAGGTGTTGTCCTGCTCCTCCTGGGGGTCAAACAGGAGAGGATGCAGCAACTCTGAGTGCACAAGATTTTCCTATTCCACATTTTCCCATGGTTTTGTTGAGGAACCTCAGGGGTTGGGGCCAGCAGGGTGGAGGTGGAGCAGCCTCAGTGTGCCCTGGGATTCCAAACCCTCTCTGCACCATGTCCCACAGCCACACGCTGCTCAGCAGAGTCCTGCCGTGCACATTTTGTCTGAACAGGTAAGACTACTCCAGTTCTATGTTTACACATTTAATTTATAATGTAATGGTGTAAAAAAAAAAAAAAAAAAAAAAAAAAAAGAAGAAAATGTGGAGAATCTACAATTTTGAGAAGTGTCCAGGGAGCACATGATTGCACTTCTGTTCTGGTGGTCAGGGCTTATGCAAAAGTACAAAATGTAACAACCATTTCCCATACTAAAGCATGACAGGAGGCTCTCTGTACAGACAAATTTTGTTAATTTTACTGGCCACAAATTTTAAATTCACATTTTTTTTAAACCAGCTATCCCAGACAGCTCCTTGGTCTCCAGCTCTTGATTTTCATTCGGGAAATGTTTTTGAGACAGAAACCTCTAATAAGAGTTTTTCTAACATTTGCCTTTCATCAGCAGGAATATCTCACTTTCTTTTCTTGCTTTCTTCTCCTATTTTTTTTAGTTCTTAATTTATTACTTTTTTCACAAAAGGAGTAACCAGCTATGTGACAAAACTATCATTTTATAACCACCACAGAATATGAACTGAATTTCTGTTTCAGTGCAAGAGGTTTTTGTTAAACAAGTAAATGATAGTCTTGTTAATTTCAACCATATCCTGGGCCTGTTTTTGTGTCTCACAAAGCCCAAACAGCTTGGAAGGAAAACCAGCATGGAATATTTTTACCCTGTCTGACCTAAATTTATGTGTGTTTTAATTCTTCCAAGAGAAAGAGAAGTGGAATAACTACTCCCTCTTCTCAGTTTCTTTTCAGCACTCATATTTTAACTGTGTTCTCAGCTGCCTGCATGAGTCACAGAGAGCTGGAAACAAGTACCCCCCACAATATTGTAATAACTGCTTCCTCAGGAGGAAGCCTCTGTGTGTTTTGGGGGATACCACTGAAAAGCCACAAAAATCTCCTGAAAGCTTCCTTGTACCAGAAACCTCCATGGGAACCAATAGAGGAAGTGACAATATCTTAGCTGCAAAAAGAGATTATTTATGAGTATAATAATAACAGAGATACCTGAGGATTTTCATACAACTATCTTGAAATTCCTGTAATTGTTCTCCAGCATTTGCAGAGATTTCAGACTGCTGTTGACTTTGTGGATTGTCTTGTGTAATGATAGCATTGAATTTCACTGGTCTAGGCATAATTTGGATTTGGTCCTGTGATGTTCCAGGAAACTCTGAAATCCAGAGGCTTTTATAAGAACTGGGAGGGTGTTCAGTGCTTGCCACACTGATTCACACTGTTCCAAGATAGTGAGTTCATCCAGTGTCCCTTCCTGTACAGTGTAAGTCACATCCAAACTAAATCTGTTTGAAGCTACCTAAGAAATATTTAGAAACAATGGGGGAAAACCATCTTTCATTCTGAAATGCCATAACTTATTGAGAAGAAGCCAGACCTCTCTTCCTTTGGTTCATGTCTGGACTGAGCAGGGCAGAGCAAACCAGGTCAAGGATCTTGTGCAGTGAGAGGAAAAAGAAAAAAAGGTCAACTTAATCATAAACCAAATTCACTGTGGGGTCAAATGGATTCAAAGAGCCAACACACAACAGTAAAAAGATGTTGTGAAACATTAACAGAGGCTCTTGATATCAAATGTGCCATCAGCTGTACAGCATTTGTAGGCCTGTGTGATTGTGCCTTAGCATGCCCTGGCTCAGTCCTGTTGGCTGGAGCTTATCTGCCTCTAACACAGAGATTCACTCCTAAATTCCTGCCCATGAGGTCAGACTAGGAGTTGGTCCCACTGAAATCACATCTCCCTACCAGAGACTCTTCCCTTTCTCACTGGGCTACCCTTCCCCTCCTCTACAGCCATTCTGCTTTCACAGCCTGTTTTTGCTGTCGTTTCACCTCTGCACAGCTCTGACTGCTCATCCTGCAGCCTCCCCTCCCTGCTCAGTGCAGTTTGCTGAGCCTCTGCACAGGAACAGCCTGATTTTAATCAAGACTATGCAGGAACAGCCTTTCTTCTCCGAGAAAGCTTTTAGACTTTACAAGTATTCAGGGTTCGTTTACAACATTGGGTAATGAAGCAGAGCTAAAAATACCATATGTTCCTTTGACATTGCCCATTCATTGCTATAAATGACTGGAATTTCGGTGACTGCAGAACAAAACATGTTTTATAGTTTTGCTTTTAAGTGAAGCTGTGTATAAAGCTCTTTGACACTTGGAATATCCCAGTGTTTTACATAAGAGGATAAGAAAGTTTATTTGGAAAAGGCGGCGAAGCCTGCAGCTTGTTTTCCTCTCATTTTCTTTAATGAATGAGGAGAGATCTCTGAATGTGTGATCACAGGAGTGGAACTGGCTGAATTTTCTCAGTTATGAGAAAATACAGTGAGGAGTTTTTGGGTCTGCCCCCAGAACATCACCTCTGATTGGCAATTCAGTGCACTGGATAAGCAGAAATCTTTTCAATCAGCTCCAAGCCTCCTCTGCAATCTGTGTAAATCTATTTCAACAACAGAATGAGATTATCAAAGCATGACAGAGAACTGACACATAGGGCCAGATTGTTTGAAGATGTTTATTTTAAGTCATTTCACATAATCTTATTCACTATATTTGTTTTTTGAACTTGGAGAAAGAGAAATTTTTTTCCCTAGTAATTAAAACTCTGAAGGCGGACTCTCTTGCCTGCACAATAAAAGAACTTATAATGTTTTAGAAAGTATTAAAAAAACCCTATAAAAACCCTCAACTAATTTCTTCCTTTCAAGTGCTGAAATGATCTAATGCTATTAATAGATGATTCTTTCTCAGTGGAAAATTTATTCTTCTATTTAAAGCTACTGGGGAAAAGCTTGAAAGAGCAAAAAATTATGCTTCTGCCATCTGGCTATCAGGCTTTGGATGATGAGTTCAGATAGTGGCTTTAGAATCCACACATTTATTTGGAAAGAAGGCATCATTTGCATCCCATGGCTACTACACCCCTGCTAGAATCCCACCCATCCTGTCCCTTACTGCTGGGGGAAGCAAATTGGGAGATCCCAGACTGACAGCCCTGAAAACCACAGGTTTTCCTTCATGCCCAGAACCAGGCAGAGCTGATGCAGCAGCAGAACCTCCCCAGGTGCTGCTCAGCCAAGCCTGAGCCTAACCCAGATGCCCCAAGATGAGCAGAGCAGGTGTTGCTCTGTCCCCATGATCTCCCTGCTGAGGGATGAAATTGATACCAGAGCTGGGATGACATTTCATGTGGGCAGAGGATGAGAATTCCTGTCACAATAAATCAGCAAACAGAACACCTCCCCAGGAGTTTAAAGGGACATTTTATACTCAGTAACTCATATCCTGCTTCCAGGCACCTGATCCATTAGGCTTTGCTTCCTTGACATGTGCTAGGACTTGGTAATTTTCTTCACATGCTGACTCTGCACTCAGGTGCCATTCTAGGGATTCACTCCAGAGTTATGAGAGTTATGTGTTTTGTGCATTTCTGGTGGGGTCATGCAGAGATCATATTCACAAAAACACAGGGGTGTGCTGCCCAGAACATGATTCACAATAAACACAGTGAAACCTGAATAGAAGGCTTAAAGCTGAAAACCAAATACTTCTCTAGATTTTGTTCTTGCTTTAATAAGGAAATTAAGGCAAAGTATTTGTAAAGTGAACACTCTGCTAGAGATCTCTGAGTAACCCAAACCCAGTTCTATCTCTGCAGCACCTGCATGGCTGTGAGCTCTAAAATGGAGAGCTAAGCAGCATTCCCCATTAGCAGGCTGCTGGATGGGAGGAATTCTGTATTTCCATGATGTATGTATGGCATGGGATTAGATACAGCAGCTCAGACCCACAAACACAACTTTTCTTCCATAAGAAGATGTATCTTCTTCCCTTAGAAGACACAGACATGCCAAGAAGGTCTTGGTTTACAGACTCGGGCTGCTATCCAATAAATTGAGTTTTAGGGCATTCAGTAACAGATCAAAATGACCACAATTCCAATGGTAAAAAGTGCAGATCCAGATTCATTCTGCCCTCTCAGATTATTTAAAATACATTGATTGCAAGCTTTTTGCTGGATCAGGTATCATTTCTCTGCACCACTTGCACTTTGTGCCATTTCAAGAATTGTCTGTCATCCCCCAGTTGGCATCAGTCTGGCATAAAAGCACAGAGCTGGCATAAAGTGTACCACAGCTCTGGCTGATTTGACAGAAATATGGTCATTTGCCCATGCCTGCTCTGCAGGAAACCTGTCCTGCTGTTAAAGCCCTCGTGCACAGATCTGGTGTCAACATCAGCCTCGGACGATGGCAGAGCCTGGCGGTGCCAGAAGGTGATGGGAAACTCAGGGAACAACCCTGCCTGTGGCCCAGCCCTGAGCTCAGGGTGACAAAGAGACACCCCATGGTGGCTCCAGCCCCTGTGCACTTCACTGTGCTCAGTGACCTCAGCTCTCACCAGCAGCTCCTGCCACAAGAGCAGAGAGGAGAGGATTTTCACAGGGCGTGAGCCTGTGCTGTGCAGCTGCAGCCAGCCAGGGGGATGTGCAGAACATCTCTGTTTCCAGAGCAGAACAGATGCCTTTCCCTCATGTTTGCTCTTCTTGGCTTTGGGCTTTTGGCTTATGCACCACAAGTTCAGTAGCTGTTCTGTAGTCTGTGTCTATATAATAGATCTATACTGTATATAGGTATGCATGCAGCATTACACTTGTATTTCGTAACTACGTGTTGAAAATCTAAAAAAAAACCATCAAGGAGTCTGCTGATAATATGGACTTGATTACAAAATAGCTGCTTCACGTGGAGGTCAGAGTGAGAGAGGGTTTGGGAGCTTGATTTTAGAGTGGCACAGTCAGCACAGAGATCCTGTACACCCAACCCAGCTCCCAGCAGAAGCCAGTGCTCAGCCTGCCTCGCTCAGCCAGGCTGCCCCTAACCCCTCCCCAGTAATGCATCTCACTCATCTGAGCAGCATGCATGCTGACTTTCAAATAAAACAAGATAAGGCATGAGTTAGGAGTTGGATTTTGGCATCTATTACAGAGCTGTCTTACACGTTCATATTTCTAATGCTCGAGTGCCTAAATGCACAGTGAAAGGGCTGTAAACAAGAGTGAGCTGCAGCTCCATTCAAGGGTTCTTCGGGTCTCCTCATCCCTCCTGGCTTTTCTTTCCTCTGATTCTTTTGTTTCCTCTTTTTTTTTTTTTTCTGTTTTTCTACCCCTGGCCCCAAGAGCTGGCACAAGGGGAGAAGGGCAGTGCTACTTTGTATTTAGGCAACATTAAAAGTGAAAAGCTTTGACAACTCCCAAGACAAAACTGGCAAAGCCAGCTGAAAAAACCCAAACGTTCTTGTTCCAAATTGCCAACTTTTCTTATTTGTTGAAAGCATTCCAGGGTGGCTTCAGGTTATGCTGAGCTAGCCTAAAGGCAGGTTTAACTTATGTTTTGACCATTTAAGAAGGAAAACAACTCTCTTCTTCCATGATGCTCTTTGGCACTCAGTAAACAAATTTTATCATGGCAACTGCAAAGCCACTTGAGGCTTGAAGACACAAATTTTAAATTAAAGTGGTCCTTGACATCTTGTTCTACAAACTGACCTGAGCACTCTACAGTCATTAAGAACAAAAAGCCCACATGAAGTAGCTTAGTGTCATGTTTTCCAGTTGTTACTTCAACATAACAGCTGAGTCTTACATAATCCTGTTTTGTAATTATATACCCAAGTGCTCTACAGAGAAAGAAAGCTAAAATGTGTAGTGGGACCTGAGTCAGGTTGATCCAGTGCTGGAAAGAGAAAATTCACCTCTGAATGTTGCTCCAGAACTCTGCCTGTTTGCTTCTTTAGCTAAATCCTGGAGTCCAGCAATTTCTGACTGGTCACAGGCTGGGGAAGTTGCCCAGAGCTGTCCTGTGATATCATACCTTATCTTGCTCTGAACGAGGTAGAATTCAGAGGTTGTGAGGTCTGAGGGTGCACAAATGGATAATGGAATTGTTTTGGGGTCTTTTTTAACAAACCTGAATTCTGTGCAGAGTGACTGCACTGAATGCCACAGAAAAATATTTTCAATGGTTGTAGCGTGCAGCTGTACACGAAGTATGTGCATATTTAGACCTAATTTGAGATACAGCTGCCACAGCTGGAGGTATGAATCACATAATGGCTGTGGGTTTGGGCTGCTCTGATGTGCAACCACTCAGCTGCACAAGCAGAGGCAGGGGTTGCCAGTCCACGCCTTCCTTCAGGCTCAGTTCATCATCCCCTCCCTGACACCGTGCCCTGGCATCCCGTGCAAACAGAGGACAACTCCACAGGGCTCACAACTTCCACAACCAGACCTCCTGCACAAGCAGAACTTCTTGCCATGATTCTTCTCAAAATAGATTAATCTTTGTAGAAAATGAGAGCAGAGAACAATGAGGGTCGAGGCAAAGATGGGATGGCACCAGCAGTTACTTGCTACAAACACAGCAAAGTCATAGTTTCTAGCAGGACATTTCATAAAACCAAGCCCTACCAGGATGCACAGCTACAGGGGAATTTATTTTGAAGTCAAATCTGATGCTGACTGGCTTTCTTCAGTGAAATACATAACACCTGGTCTCCTATCTCACCTTATCAATTTAATCACATTTTTAATGAGCAGAAATATAAAAAGTAAATGGTTCCTTTCTCTTCTCACAACACCAATTTTCTTTCTATGCTGCTTACTTTGAATAACCAGAGTTCATTTTTAGACCCCTGCTCAATATTTCATTCCAAGGATTTCACAAGCATCTTTGAAATGCTATTTTGAATCTTCAGCAATGTTTAATGCAAATTTCCTGGGATTTTCTCCCCTCTCAAACTCTGTCTTTCAGAGTGGAGGAAGAGCTGTTTCATGGTTTGCTTATGAATCCAGCTCCATTCCCACCTGAGAGAGAAGTGAGGACTCTGTAGACCAGGATACAGATGAACTGTGGGCAATTTCTGTAGTAGCCCCCTATCTTTAGATGGTCAAAAAAATCTAAATGTCATTCAGGGGTGTGTTGCTTTCTATTATGAATTCTGAATAAAGAATCATTAACTACTCCCCAAAAAAAGGGGCCCAGTGGGATAAGCATCAAACAGTGTTTCAGCAGTTATGGAATGAAGATATATTTGTGTCTTGATACATGTGCAAATACCAGTAGCTGGCATTGATAATGGTATTTGGGAAGCTGCTGTGCAATTTTACACTCAGAAGAAAATAATCTGATGTGTCATTTGGCATAAATTGCCTCCTCTGGATTTGCAGATCACCAGAGTTCTCTCCCATTTTAATTGGGTTTCACTGTGCTAATTTCTCTGGATTATTGCATTTGTCACCTTCCAGATGATTGTTAAATCCTATATTGAAAAGGAATTATCACCTATCTTTCATCTTCCAGACAAGAAAAAATAAGAAAAACTGGGAAAAGTTCTCATTATCTGGAGTAAAGGGAGAGGTGAGGGGATCCTGCTGCTTTTCTCTAATTTGGGCAGTGTTTTTAGCTGACTTCCAGCAGCAGTGCAGGTGTAACACACCAGGGAAAATCTCCACAGGGCACTGTGCTTGTGCCATAAAATAGGCCCAGTTTTATTTGTCTGGCACTGAAAACAAGGGAGAAGATTTTTGACTTTTTTTTTTGGCTTTATTACCATTGCCAGGTGTGTGAATTACATCCCTTTTGAAAACTGCATATATCCCCTCCCCTTTGTTTTTTTTTTTTTACAGTGGGAGGGAGGCAGGAGAAAGGGATGGATCTCCTTGGCCATCTGGTTTTTGAACCAGCAGAGTGCACGTGGATCAAATTTTCAAGGCTTATTCTCCAAAAGTGAAAATCAGAAATTTACTGAAAATCAGGAATAATTCTGAAAGCTTGATACTTGGATGTATTTGTTCATCTTCTCAAGTGCTGCTGAGGTAGTGGTGCCCAGTGATCATGTCTGGATAATCTTGCAAGAGACTGAGATGTAATTTTGGCAGAAAATATAGTGCTGCAAAAATAACATTAGGGTCTGATAACTCAGTTTTCTGTGAGTGACAGAGCTTATTTCTTCTTGAAAAGCATTAATAGATTTTGCAGATAGACAATAGAAATAAATTAAATTTTCTGGCCCACATGGTTATTCAGCAGAGCATGGTAAAGTGAGTCATAAGGGCTCAATAGCCCATGGTTTAATTTAAGTTACATGATTTCTAAGAAAATCTTGAGATTTTTGGGGGAGGGAGATGAACTTTTTATAGAAAGAATTAAAGAACAAGGGAGGACCAGGGAATAAATCTGAAGGAATTTGGTTCACAAAGTTGGCACAAGCAGCCTCAGTGGAAGACAGGATGGAGAGACCCATCCTTCATGTATAATAAACCTGCCCTGTGCTTTAGTTTTAAAGGAATACTTGGTAGCCAAATTATATAAAATAGATTAACCAGAAGCAGAAGTTTGAGAGAGGGCTGGCTCAAATATTGCAGTAACTGTCAGATTAGTCACATGTGGCATTCTCCTCTCCAACCACTGCACAAGGGACAAAGTCAGGAATTCGCTGTACAATTAACAAATCATGGGATATTCAAACAAATCAGTGCTTTCATCAGCTTCTACCATTTGATCACATTACTTCTTGAATTGATTTTATGTTTTAGGCCTATATATTCCCCAAAATACATTTCTGTGCATATGTGGAGCATGAAAAATTAATCCATTAACAGGTATTCTTTAACTAGGTCTCAAGAGTGCTGTGAGCCTGAATTATGCTGCATTTTCCAGTATCTTTTTAATTTTGCATGTTCCAGATAAAAAACAGTTTCCTTTAAAAATGGTTGCTCTCTTCTCTGTAATGACAGGAGGGGAAGAGGATATTGAAAAGTTCCTCATCAGCATAAATAAATTAAAGTCCCCACTTCAGAGGAGCCAAGAGGAATGAAGGTCCATTAAATGTTTTAAGAGGAAGCTGGAGGCAGAGATGACCAAAATGAAGCTCCCCAGTCTAAATATATTAGCAACTCTCTCCACACTTGGATTTTTAAATGTCACAAAATCTATTAAAACTGAAAAATCTTTGAAGGTAGCACAGTCAGAGGAGAGATTGTGCTACCATGTGTTTAAATAATGGAGTATCACATTTGCAGTTTTTAAGCCTGTGTTTGCAGGTTAAAATTCAGCTTTCTGCTAACAGGGCCAGTCTTTTATTTCTGCCTCTCCCCAGTCTCCTCCTCTCTTTGTCATCCCTTTCCCTGCTGCCTGATGATGCCTCCTTTTGCAGGATTTCAAAGATTTGCAAAAATTTCACAGCAGTAATCCTGTCATGCAACCAGGGAGATCTATGTACACTATTTATAACATATTTATACAGTTCCACTGGCTGCACAACAGCAAATTCATGATTAATTAGATATTATTTTATAGAGTTGCTCACACAGCCAGCGTTGTCAGCTCAGGATTCAACCCCAAGTTTTATGGTATTTGTGCTTCAGTGTGGTTTTTTTCAGGTAGATATTGATAAATTATTTACATTTATTGTGTCACTTTTCAGAAATAATATCTTGTTCATGGATCAAGATACCCCAAACCTGGAAGATCTGTTGATTTTTCCTTTGTACAGTCCCACCACTGACTTGCCTGTTGGCCTTGAGCAACCCTGCCCTTCCCTCTGGGTTTCATTTATCCTCTTTGAGTAAAAGGGATACAAGGAATTTAATTTACTTTGAAAGGTATGATTACCACTTGCAATGTCCTCTGGAGTCTTGGGATAATGGATGGATGTGTGTTTAATAGAGAGGACATTCCTGGCAGTTGCTTTGGCAGGAGGATCCTTCCCTGTGACAGGAGCACCATTTCAGTGCTCAGGAGGGGGAAGGAGAAATGTGCCCAGAGTTTCTGAGGTGATCCTGCACCATCCATCCTGGCAAACTTGAATTTTTGAATACCAACCTTCTCCCTGCAGTATCTCCTTAATTTTTCCACTGCCATTTATTGTGTTTTATGACAGTTTTATCTTGAGTTATGGGCATATTTTTTGCCTGGGTTTCAAACATAGTAAGTTTTTATCAACTTAGAGTCATCTTGTAGGCATCTTGCTTTCTGGACTGTTTAGTTTAGGGTTTTCTTTTTTTCTTCACCTTATTTTTACATGGGCCCTTTCCTAGAAATTAGGAAAACCTGGATGCACTGGGCCTCTTATCCTCCCCAAAATAAAATTGTATTTTGGCTCTTACTCCTTCAAACCTTTAGAACTGAGCCCTGAGCACCACTCGAGGTGAAATTCAGAACTCATTTCTTTGGGTCCTAAAATTGCTCTTTGGTAGAGCAGTTGTTTACTGTGTCCAAAATTATTTATCCCTCTTGTCTTGAAAAGGATCTAGCCTGTAGGAGGGGAATCTTCTACCATTGATACTATCTGCAATTCACAGCTTTTCCTTATAATCTTTTTTTTCACTGAAAATTGAAAATTCCAAAGTCCCGTTTAAGTCTCTTTTATTCACTTGACATGTTTTTTTTTCACCAAGATGGTTTTGCAAATATTAACAACCTCTGTAAACAAGACCAAACCACACAGGGGAAGCTCCTCCTTAACCTGGTCCCTGAAGAGCCATTTGGAACAAATGGCTTTGCATAATCCAGCTATTTCTAATTAACATCTCTGGCAAAAAGCCACTTGGGTATTTTTTATATGCTTTTATCTTAAGATTAAATTTACATTTGCTGCTACATAGCTCTGACATCTTCATTCTTGTTTTAGATCTCTGTCATAACATGATTATTGTGTGATCACTACTCACAGCAAACCAGCCCCTACCTGTAAATGGCTCAGGCTCACCTGCAGTGATGGGCTCTACAGTCCTGCCAAATAAGAATTTTGGGGGGTTTTTTGCAACTTAGAATTCAAAAACTATTGTTGTAAAAGCTCCAGGGCAGGTTTAGAGTATTTTTGGAGGCATATAACAATTCCAAAAAATAAGATGGAAAAACAACCAAGAAAACAATTGATAAATAAGAATGTTTTTTCGAAGAGATTGCAATTTAAATATTCTAAAGGAGGTTAGACCACCTTTACAAGACAGACTACAGCACAGATTTTAATGAATTTTCCGAAGTTTTGAAGAACTGAATAAAGAACAGATCCTTTCCTTAATCCAGTTTCCTAACCACAAAACTTCTTCCTACCACAGACAACTAAGCACTTTGGAATATAATTTTTCAAGGGCAGATCCACTATCAGTGCTATAAATTGTTCCAGCTCTTATGAAATCAGTTGATCTACTACTGATTATATCAACTGAGCATCTGCCACAGGACTCTCCAGTAGAAAATAAGTTAAACAATATAAATCAAAGGTGCTTTCATAAACACTAGAAATATTAACAAAATTTCCTGTGCCATGGAAAAATCCATAAGTTTTTAAAAAATTACGTTTAAATAGATTTTTTTTTCAATGCTTGGAAACAATGAGAAAGTTCTCTGGTCACAGTAGGAAATGTGTAAATCAGATCAGTCATTCATCTAATTTTTTTTAGGAAGTTTCACTATTCACTAAGGTTCCCTACAGCTGCTTTATTGAGAGTCTTTATTGTAAAGTGCCAAAAAGGATGGAAAATATCCTACCATGCAAAGTTACCTCTCCTAGACATCCATTTCTGAGATTAGAAACAGAAAAATCAAACTGCAATGCAAAGTTAAAGTGTCTGCTATAAATCAAACAGTAATCTAAGTCCATTCACCACACAGGCCTTTGGGATTTTTATCATTTCTGTGCTTAATCAGATTTCATTTGATGGCCATTCATTAAGGAAAACATTCCTATTTCCCCAGGTAAGCAGATTTCTTCCTCCAAACATCTTTGTGCTCCACTCTCTCTTCACCGCACGAGTCTCTTGAGTGTTCAGGTCTAAACCACACAGAAGGAAAACACTAATGCAGAACTGGAAATCCTTTACTTGTTCTCGTTTGAGGTTTGTTCATCTCAGACACCACCAGGAGAGTGAGGAAAAGTGCTCCAGTCACACAAGTCTGAAGCTGCACTGGGCACTTTTTACTAAGACCATGCTGAAACAAACACCACAGTGCTACCCCATGAGGTCTGCTATAAAGCAGCTCCTTTTCAACCCATTAAAAACTGCATAAATCACATTCTGTTAGTTCAGGGCTGCTTTATAATTGCAAAATAGGGCCAGATTTTCAGCAGAAACAAGGGCTTGGTGGTGGACAAGATTTGAGCTCCATAAATTAATCAAGTATAATTTACCCACTCATAATATCAATAATCATGCAGCACTCATAGCATGCTCTTATGTCCAACATTTAATGCTTACAGCATAGCCATTATAGATGATTATGCTATGAAGGCTACCACTACTAGAAATTACACATTACAGATTCAATCTATTGACTAATACTAAAAATCCAATGGCAAAAAAACCCCATATTGTTCATTTCAATGGAGATTAAAATATTCTTTCTCAGCTCACTTTAAAAAGAAACACTGGAAATCTCCTTGACCCTATAATGTGTATTATTTAACTTCTTTTTTTAAAGAAACGTCCTGGGTTATTTCAGTGCTACACTTCACAACATTGCCTCAGAAATCAGTGAGAGGGCAAAACTGAGGACAAGGAGCTGAGTGCAGTATGATGGACTACAGGTAGGAAAGGAAGCAAATAGCTAAAGGCAGAACAACTTCTTGATTGGCTTGGCCTTCAAAGCACATCCTAAAACTCCGTCCCAGACTTAGAATTAAGAGAAGAAAAATCGTGCCTTGAAATGGTAAAGCGTAGGATTAGAAATACAAAAGAGAGGAAGAAAATTTCAAGAGAGACAAAATTCAGCTGGAGAGATCTAAAGGGAATGAAACAAGCTGAATTCAAAGCACACTGTCCTCCAGAGGCTCCAATG
Source organism: Urocynchramus pylzowi (assembly GCA_013397555.1). NCBI lineage: Eukaryota > Metazoa > Chordata > Aves > Passeriformes > Fringillidae > Urocynchramus > Urocynchramus pylzowi. Next base: position 1,929,782 of record VZRH01003629.1, read on the forward strand.
GAATCCAAGATTTCAGACATTGTTTCTCCCTTGGGAAATACCTGATGGGTGCTGGTGAAGGTTCCACCTTCAGGTCAGTTTGTCACCCTGTAACTCCCTGCAGCAGCTCTGCTGACAAAACACTGGTGCTGAGCTCTGTGGCAGAAGGTCTGGGGCTGTTTTAATTGATATTCTGAAGTCTTTACTAGAGCTCTCACATGCCTGCTGTTAGCTACATAATCTTATGCAATATTCTACAGTCATTCCCTGAGAAATTGTATGATGGCCAGACTGCAAAACTTGTAGATGGGTCAGGGAACTGTGGAAAAAGGAAGATGGAGAAGGCCCTGGAGATCTGGGTTCTCTCTCCTACCCCTGCCAGACTGCCAGGGGAGGAAAGAGTAAATAATTTAAACAAGGTGCACATCTTCACAGTATAACTGACATGTAAATCTTCAGGTTGTTGAGAATCCACAACAGAATTCAGTAAGACATTATTCTCTAAGCATGTAAAGAGCTGCCTTATCTAATGGGTCTGGAAAATCATAGGTACACATCTCAAGTGAGGCAGTGAAAATCAGCATTCTCAAATCTCTCTCTGATGCTCTGCACACCCCTCAAATCTGTGAGGTGGACACTCCAGCCCCACACTGCTCAGAGCTTTTGTGCAGCAGGTACAGTAGTTACAGGCACTACATAAAAGCTTCTGAATATATTAATAACTTCTGCCCTCACAGATTACTGGAGAACAATTTTTGTGATGTGCACTCCAAGGCTGCATCACAATGCACATGCACAAGAAACCAAGTGAAGATTGCAGAGGCAACCATAATTCTGGCACTTCCTAAGTTTTTAGTGCCTGCTTTTAAAATCGTCATAATGTGCTTTTAACATAGCAGCTTTCTGGTATATAACATGTGATTATCTGAAATTACGTATATATTTTCACAGTATCTGGAGAACATTTTGTTTTGTGCTTTAGAAGGATCCCGAAAATAATCGTTATTTAACTAAATCATCCCTGGCTTTCTTTTCCCTTAGCTTTTATGTGGAAGCCACAGAACAGCTTTTCACATACCAGATGAATAATGTGTAGGAAGAGTGAGAGAGGAAGGGAATTGATGGCTTCTTTTTAAGTACGTGAATTTAATTTCACCAGGCACTTTAATCATAATGCAGATCCAAATTTACAGGGAAAAAAAAAAAATAATCTCCTGAATGCTCCTATATGTTGGTTCATATGCATTACTGAAAAAGTTCGTGTTCTAGAAAAGAATACATTTCTTTCCTGATTTTTTCAACTGTTGTTTGAAAATGAATATACATCAATATCTAAAGTACTAGGTAGCATAAAAACATTCTGCATTTTCAAACTACAGCAAAATACAGTCAGAGGCTTGCTGGACAACTGTTAGATTACCTGACCAGATTTAGAGGTTTCACAGACAGAAATTTTCTTGCACTGTTGGATTTTTTTAGCAAAACTCTTTTTCTCATCAGTGCCAAGAAGAAAGAAACGAGCTATCCAACACACTCCTAAACTCAAAAGTACTATGGCACTTGCAGTGAGAAAAACTCCTTGTTTCCTGCCCCCATTCCCTCCAGCTTCTCTGCAACATAACTGCAGACATAAATCCCTCTCCCTATTGGAAAAGTGTATCTATTGATCCTGAAATAAGCACATGTAACAGTTATGCAATTGATCTGCCAGCACCATCTCCAGCTCCCAGTTTGGGAGGAAAACATCCCTGGTTACAGAATGGAGGATTTTCAGAGCCCAAAGTATGAAAGAATAATCCTACTTGCTTAGGTGAAAGAGAGCCAATGGAATTTTTTCCTCTATTCCTAATGATCACAGAAATAGCACATTCTTGCATATTTTATCACAAGCAAAATATCCGAGAAATCCTAATTCCTTCATGTGCAAAGCTCACAGCATTCCCTCAATGCAGAACACCAGAAATACATTTAAAACATCCGAAGCTTTAATGCCCACTCACCTCAGCTAAAACTCACAGCAAATAGATCAGTTAAAGAAAATAAGGCATCTATAGCAGGAAGGAAATATTTATCCATCTTTCTATTCATTTCTTTCATCCCTTGCTACTCACCTCCAAGAGCTGCTGTTGCTCGGAGCACTCAGAAGGCAGCAGCTCAATCCGAGGAAGAAAAAGGTAATTTCCTTCCACCCTCTGTTACTGCTCTCCCTTGAAACTCCTTCACTTTCTCTTTCAAGTTGCACAGAAACAGGAGGATGGACCCTTTGGGCTCTCTCCAGGCCTGTGTATGTTATGTAAAAGAGATGAATGCATTTCCTATTTTACCCACGAAAATCATGTCTGCACTGCCAGGCGCCGGGATCATTAATGGTGACTGTGTGCAACAGTGCAAGCCCACGGAATGCTCAGAGCTGGGCTCAGCACTGGAAATGCAGAAACAGAAGAAAATCTGCAAATCAACTTCTCTTTGTTGCAAAAGTTTCTCTTTTTCTCTCCTGCAGCAGAAAATTGCTGTTTAACCAGTACATTTCACTGGAAATGCTGGAACAGAGCCCTAGACTTGGTGTAACATCAGAAACAAACACACTGGAGATGTTTTGGCCATTAAAATGCCTCCAACCTCAGTGTAACTTTCGGTCAGCTACCACATCAAACCTGTGATTCCTTTCTCCAAGACAATTTTGTCTTGTAGCACTGTCAGCAAACTGCTCCAGCACCGCTTGAAAAGATTCCAGCCCAAATTACAGTAGTGAAAGCCTATTCTGGCCTCTTCCCTTACTATTTTTTTCTAGAATATTTACATTTCATATTATTCCCCACCCAGTCTTAGTTCCCAGAATGCAGGAAAACAGTCTTTCCTTCCTGCAATCCTAAATGCCTTCATTAGGGAGACTTAATGTTGAAGTGTTTGGGAAGACAGATGCTCTGGATTTAAAAGAAACAGGAGAGGACTCAGTGCACAGCTGCATTGCTCTCAGCTTCCAGAGAGCCATATTTCAGAATGGTTTTCTACATTATTTTGTCAGTGGGAACATATTATTACCATCTATATTTAAAAATACTGGCTTTCCTGCACGAAGGCAACAGCAGACTTAAAACCACAATGACTGTTCTGTGCAAGTATTCTGTGCCAGTGATGCAGAAAATGAGATCCAAGTGAAAAACAAAGTGGTTTAGAAGGTCTTTGCTTGCAAGGTGTCTGTACAGAACTGGCCAAAAACCACTGGTACAGGAATTCTTCTACACTTTAATCAATATTCACAGCTCTTTGCTGAAATTTCACTGACTGCTCAGTAATACCTTGTTTTTACTAATGAGCACTATTTTATTACATCTGTAGTACATTGAAATGCTGGAAATTAAACCCATGTTCCAAAGTTAAAGTTTTTCTGTTCTTAAAGAAAATATTTTTCAAATAAACTGAGCACTGTCTGTTTCTGTAGGTATTAGATCATGTAATTCCTGAAAGAGTCTGGCAAACAATTCCACTCTGGAGCCCTGAGCATAGACTAGAGAACTGCCAAAACCCAGAGAGAAAATCTAAGCAATTTTCAATAAAATCTTATAAATTTAAAGTAAATCACAGTCCTTTTTTTCCCCAGGAAATAGATATTAACAGTTTTTTCTCTTATTGAGTCTTCTTATGCATCATCTACAACCACCCACGTTTATTTTCCAGAATAGTTTAGGCAGTGACTAAAGGATCCATTGCAGCTCAGGTAAATTGCTTCTTCTGAAAAAAAGTGCATTAATCATGTGGATAATATAAAATGGATTTGATTTGATTCAATGAACATATGTAAAACAGAGCTTTCAGTCATAAACAGGACTTCAGTGGACAGCCCATTGTTTATTCTCTAAGGGATACTTTAGGGAATAAGTTTAATGAAGTACTGTTTCAACAACTTATCATTGGGAGTCCTTTCATTAATGTCAGTGGCAGTTAATTAAAATAAAAAATACAGTGTCCATCTCTCACCATTCTGTGCAAAGAAATCATTCCCTTCTGCTTACTGAAGTTCTGGAAAAAGCTATGACAAACAAAGACCTAACTTCAAATGTACATAAAAATATTAGGCAAAATCTCTATTAAAAATTAAAGACTCTTAAAGCAAAGTTCCCAAGCATGTGCTTAGATTCAAGAACTTAGTCTTTACAAGGTTAATAGGATTCATTTGTCAGGGAGATGCCTTATGCCAAACAGGCTTCTTTGAGTTTTAAACCCATGTTTGCTAAGCTTCTAAATACCTGAAATTTAGGCACACAAGTTTGAAAATCTGGGAAAAGCTTCTTTAATGCAAGTGAAAAATAAACAAATCTATCCTGGTGCAGAAGTTTCTATGAATCATCACTCTGCAGGCCTAGAGAAGTTACCCAATGCAGGAGCTGTGTCACAGCCACAGCAGCAGCCAAGGCAAGAGGAAACTTTGGATACAGGAAAACAAATGAATAAACATCTTGAGGAAGCTGATGCTTTGTACTCTTGCTGGTGGGCAAAATTCCCCAAAAGCCTAGAATGGCTTAACTTCAGATTTTTCAATGCCATAAATAAAATTTTGCCTCCTTAACAGGACTCAGACTTAATCTTCCCTTTCTGCATGAGACTCAGGACTCTTATTTTTACACTTCCAGATATGAAGCACCTCTGGGTACTTACACTGCAGGAATAAATCATCTCTACAGTGAATACAGGCCCTTTTAAAGCATCTCTGTTAGAATCTCAGCTTCATTAATACACTTTGTATTCTCCATGGAATGGAGTTCTCCATTTCTTAGGGGAACTAAGTTTTAGTCAAGATTTTCTTAGCAAACATGCTTCAAATATGTGAATTTCATAAAGCATCCCAAATGTCTCATGTAAAATTCTGAGAATGTGGCAATAGCTTTGGATAACAGTTTACATTTCAGCTGCCAATGTATTTCTGTGTTAGAAGACATTCATTTATTTATGAGATTCATAGATCTTTGGATTATAGCTAAAATATAAGACAGTCTTTGCTGGTAATAAATTGTGACTCCTTTCACTGAAGCTAGCCAACATTCCATCTTCCAGTGCCTTACTGTGCAACTTCTTTAAAAGTCTTCCAGTAAAAAAGAGATTAAATTGTCAACGTTACCAGGTAATGGCGTGGGCAGTTGACAGAGCACAAACGTGGCACACAAAGCATATGTGGCTGTTGAAAATCTTGTTTCCTCACTGAGGAAGGGGTCACTGGGTGCAAATTGGGTAGGTCACCTCTTGAAAATCCAAGGTGGATTTTGTTTCTTTTGATTCCTCTTTTCCAAGAAAAAAATGATAATGAGAAAAATCTGTCTGTGTATCAGAATGCTGAGTGCTAATTTTAGAACTCCTCAAATAGAATCAGAAGACTCTCTGAGACACTCACAATGAAGAGAAATTGGCATTTAAGGAATCCTTCTTAACAGGTTTTAAATTAGGTGAAATCAGGACTACAACATTCAGTATTTCTTAAATACTCATAAATTGTGTTTGGATTCAGTTTTGAGACTTTTTTTCTATCAGACTTAACGAATACCTATAGAAGAGGCATACTCATAAAAATTGGAAACAGCTACTCTTTAAAGCAAAACCTTTAATATTAGACTTAGAAATACTGCAGAATGAGGCATTTGTTCTCTTGTTGTCGTGAACCCAAAGAAATGTCTCTTATTTTAAAGTCTTTTTCATTTGAATACACTCAACATGTTTGGAGTACTTTGTTACTACTGCAGTAATTAACATTTGTAACCTTTGCTGATTTGAAATTAATGTTATATTTAGTAGAAAAAGAGAGACCAGAGATTCCAATATATTCCTGGAAGTATCTTTATAATGTCCTGGCAATTATACTTAAAAGCTAGAAAATACACATACTGCCATCACTCTGTGTCTTGCTCCATCTTAATTAGGCTATTTGGGGTTTTAAATATGGCAATAAGTTCCTTTCGTTTTCTCAATAAGGCCTTTTTTCAATTTTTATTTTCATCATCTGTCACAGAAATTTGTTGTATGTGTAAGCAATTTAATGGTTCACTGAAAGGTTGTTATGCAACTGAGTTGTATAAAACCCTGTCCAAGCCCAGAAATTACTGTAAGGGGGAAACACTGAAATGGTGAAGGGCTAAGAATTTAAGTATATTTTCTGTTGGTATTTCTATCTTTTGTCAGTGGGTTTGTAGGGCTCCTGTGAGGGCAAGAGAGAAGAGATTTCCTCATGTTGGGATGATAAAAAGTACTGCCCAGGCAAGAGTCTGGAGCCCTAACATAGCCAAGGGGAGCCAGTAGTGCCATATCTGCTTTGCAGAGGTCTCAGGTGATTATTCCAACACAGACTTTTCCAAACAGAAGCCACTCAGTGCAATGCTGAGCTATTATTAAAATAATTAAGCCTGGATTTATCAGTGCAGGTGATGAATGATTAAATGCATCATTCCAACTGCACCAGGGTCAGGACTTTAAGGCTTTCTATCAACACATGTTTGTAATCCTGTAAATGAATATAGTGGATGGGAAATATTATCAGTTGGTGAAGATGCCACTGAGGCAGTTTCTGAGCCCCTGTGACAGCAGGTACAGCTATTTCCAGAGAGAGGATCAGGGTGTAATTAATGCAAATTACAGATCCTGCCAGGATTCCTCAGGTCACTGAATCAGTTCTATTGCTGTTGACCATTGCTGTGATTAGCCACAGAGCAAAGCACTGCCCTGTGAGTGAGGGATGGATAATGGGACCCTAAACTGATTACACCTAAGTACTACTCCAAAAGCAGTGAAAGACCCAACACTGGGATTTTTTATTTTACCAACACTGATTGCTACAGCAATAAGAGCTCTTCTTAAGGTATATGACAGAACAAAGAAATATCCTCATGCTGTACCCTTGTTTCTGCAGTAACAAGATATATATAACTTCACAATTCAGTTTATTTTCCAACCACAGCATCCTCTGAGAAACTAGAAACTCTTCCTTGCAAAGTACCTTTGTATTGGACTGGATGATCTTCTGTGATCCCTGCCAGCCTGAATCACTCTGTGATCCTGTGATCTGCTTATGTAACCCCCACAAATAAAATACACGTCCACATCCATCAATTATTTACCAATATTTCTACAGATGCCCCAAATATATGTTTTTGACCTTCAGGCAGAATCACTGAAGCACAGTAGAAAATTCCACTTGGCCAAAGCTGGAAAAGCTTAGAAGCCTGTAAATTATCCACTCTTCTAGAGTGCAAGAGTTACTTTGGTAAAGCAAGAAACAGTAAATCAGGTTCATTTTGTACAAAAACTACAAAAGTGAAACAGTTGTTGATAGCCAGCACCACTCCTTGGGATGAATTTCTCTATTTGCAATTGAAATTCCTAGTTTGAGCACTAAATAAATTTTTGAGGGAAGCTTTACGGACATTACATAACATCACACACAACATGTATTTCTCTTCTCACTTGTTAAAATAAGATTTTTGTAGTTTCTAACATTTGTCACACAAAGCATATCATTTGAAACAGGGATGGCCACTTTTTCACCAGCCAACGTAAAATAAAGTGAAAAGAGTGATGTCAAAAAGCAGTAGCACTCAACTGTAATCCCTGTAGGATTTTCTCTTATCACTTCCCACATTCTATGAGCATTCCTCACAATCTCTCATGCCTTTCCACTTGGAGTTGTGATGGTCTTTCCAGAGAATAATCAGAGAGAAGGAAATTTCTGCACTGTGTAAAAGTACATAGCTTGTTTCTAGTCAGTTTTGAAAACACAGTGTCTGTCCTTCCTATGTGGGATAAATCCTGGAACAACTGAATATGATGACAGTGTAGGTGGCACAGGCCATAGCCTTAGAACCATATTTCCATTCCTTGGAGGATTAAAACTGGATAAAGTTTTCATCCATATCCATAGATCCAAATTGGCACATCAGGAATTGTTGATTATCCTGTCTGGTAATGCCTTTAATGGACTCTTGTTTTGGGCCTCTCTTCATCAGCCTCCCTCCAAAATCGCTGTAAGAATTTGAGACTGGCTCTACATTAATCAGCTAATAAGAGCAGGATATCCCAACATGTTATTTATTTAAACTCTCAGCTATCTCTTGCCCTAGGAGTTGCAGGGATGTGATAATGTGGACCAGGGAGGGGCACACCAGTGTTCAGCACCAAGGCCAGCTCAGGACTATGCACAGCCGATAGAAAAGGACCTTGAAGCACTAAAAAGTCAAAACTCCTCAAAACCACAGAAAAATCTCAACACTTGTTGAACAGAAATAGAGAATTTTTTTTTATCTAAACCTTATATTTTACTCATTAACTGCATTCTTTATAGGCCATTCTACAAGGAATATAATGCAAATAGATGTGAGATAACACATTATCATTATTTGTGACACTATTTGCTTTCAATACTGTACAATGCAGCTGCAGTGGAAGAAAAGCCAGATGAATTGAGCACTTGCACATGCATGTACTTTTCTCTGAACTCTTTATGTACAATATATGGGCTAAATCGTGCCTTTAGGCAGAGGCTTGAACAAAGATCATAAACTCAACAATCTCCAAAGACATAATATTGTAGCAAAACTCCCTCTTGGCTTCATGATAGGCCAGCCACAAATGAGGTTTTTCAGGAGCATTCAACAGCTTGTGAGCAATGTCCTGGACAGGCTCACCCACCAGAGCAAGGTACTGGCACCTAAAAACCTACTACTCCCTCTGCTTCTTGTCTGCTCCTCAGCTACATCCCCAAAATGTGTGCCCCATGCATGCAGACTGAGACAGACTCACTTTTTCAGTCCCTCAGTGGATGGATGGATCTAGAGATTGATTCTGTGTAGGTTTAGCTGATTTTTATTCCCTCTGCATGTGGAAAACCTGGAGATGCATTGGGTAGATTGAGATTAATCTATTCCTGACTTAAATGATCTAGATGTGTGTGAGATGCTCATTCAGAAGGCATCTTAATATAGTTTAGACATGTAAAAAGGCAAATGAGGTCCTACTGGATTTGTTATGTATCAAGCTAATGAGAGCTTTAATATTTAGAGAAAATGTTGTTGTAGGTTCTGAACAAGTTCTTTGACAATTTACTACTGACAACAAAGCTGGTCTGGGAGTCTAAAATCTCCACAACTTCCGAGTGTTGTGGGTGTAGACAATTTTGGTATATAATTCATAAAACACCAACTGCAATAAGGTTAGAAAATCTTCCTGATTAAGTTACCTGGAATGTGTACAGATTAGAGAGAATATGGCAAAAATGCACACGGGAGATCCCAGAACAAAGAGAAAAATCAACCACTGGATGTTTACCTAAGTGACCAGACTGATGCATTACTGCACACAAAGACAATTCAGTCCAAAAGCTGTCCTTTCCATGAATCCTACTGTCTTTTTTACATGGAAACACTTACAAAACCTAATCCAATTTACCTAAGTGCACGTGCTTGGAAGTAGCTTAATTAAACCACAGTATATTTGCATGAATACTCTCTCCTAGAATTAAAGTAATCTTAATTCAATTTAGGTTCATTTACTTTGGAACAGAATAAAGCTAAATTAAATTGAGCTCACTTTAATTCTCAATATGAGTGTCCACACAGATTTTAATAGTTAATTAATCCACTGTACTTTTGTAAGTGAACCTGCATGGATTTTCATAGGCTGTGTTTATGTAAACAAGCTCTAAACACACTCTTATTTTATTTCAAGACTGTTCTATTTTCTGTTACACTCCATATGGGCTAAATTAACAGTCACTAGGAGGAGCCAAGTATTAGCAGATTGTTCTTAACCAAGACTGCATTTTCCATCACTAGAGTTAAAAGACAATTTTTCATATATTCTCTGAATTACAGCCCTCAATGCAGCCCTTTAGGCCTTAAAATCTACTGATGACAAACAAAAGAAGAATATGATTTCTTAGACAAAAGTCTTTAAATTCCATGTCTAAAAATTATATACTTAAAGATGTTCCTTTGCAAAATAGATTATAGAATAGGAATTGGATTTTCTAGATAACAGATGCACTAAAACCACAATTTGAAACAATTTTTGGACTCTGTCCCAGCACAAATCAATCATATGGATTCTGAAAATGCTAAGACAGATCTTGAAATGGTAATTAATTTGACATCACAATTTTGATGTCAAAGAAGAAACTCTGATTTATGGCTGTAAAGGCTCTAACTCAGCAATTAAAAACCATGTTTTTCTAAGTTTCACTGTTTCCAAAGTTCTTGGGTCCCCTCATTAGTTTAAGTTTAAAATGTTCTTCTGTTCATGGGGTGAGAAACTCTATCTTTGGCTGCAACTCCTTTCAAATCACAGCTTGCTGGGCAAGGCTCATGTTAGCTGTGATTGCAGTTGGCAGGGCACTAGATTAGCTGTTGACATCAAGCCAACATTTAATTTTGTTTTCTTGAGTCATCTGTTGCCAGTTCCCATGACAACTGCTCTTCTAGCCTTCAGATTTACTAGAGAAAACCATTAAAATGGCCAGGAGTACAGAAAGAGATCCTTTGATGTAGATGGAAGTTCAACTGTTTCCTTCAATGGAAACAGAAAGATCTTTTCAGTTATTACTTCAGCACCACGTAACTTCTGTTCAGCAAAACACGGATGCTCTTGTATGAGAAAAACAGAATGAACAGTAGTTTTCAACAGGAAATCTGCTTTAGCATCTTTCTACTACAGAATGAAGGTCTTTGTGTCTAAAAAATCACGTCGTGCAGAATTCTACATGGATGGGGAAAAAGTACTTTACTATTTTTGCATAGTAGTAGCGAATGATGAAATTTAAGATATGGATTCTTTTGATCTTCACTAGAGTCCCTGTACATTTCTCTTTCTTGTCTCACAAATGTGTCACTTAGGTAAAGGATGTATCTCAGGAAGACATCATTACTGTGCTGAGTCAGCCCAGAGGTTGAACCAGAGCAAAGGAAAAGGCCAATTCCAATCCTGTGGGAGCGTCTGGAATCAAAAATACCTTTGGCTAAAAATACTTGTCAGTGTATATAAAATATGTACAACCCATAAAACCCCTGGTTATGAAAGTATAAGAAGAAATTGAATACCATACTGGATTACAAGCAGTCCTTGTAGTAGAATGTTAACACTCAGGTTATTTCTAAGCCCATCTCCTGTTGACTTTCACAGGTCCTCCCAAAGACTGAATTCCACACTCCCCTTACTCGCTGTGTTCAAAGCACTGTGAAGCACCAAGCACCCCCAAATCCCTTTGAAAGAAAAAGAAACATAAATAGAATAGAAAAAGGTGCACAAGTGGTTCCAACACAGACAAAGGTAGTCTCTGGATCTCTTCATTAGGTAAACCTTTTACCTCTAGTCTATGGAAAAACAAGCAGCTACACAACTCTTTCATGGGTATTTCCCACTGCCCAGGAGCTTGTTCTAACAAGCATTATTTGCAGGAGGATGTTCAATTCCCCCAGACCTGCACAGAAAGGGCAGCACATGGCAGTGCTTGCAAGCTCAGGTGAGGATCCAATACTCATGAGTGTATTCTAAGAATGAATGGCCCTCTCCTAAAGCAATACCCTAGAGATTCGAATGCACCCTATTTAGTTTATGTTTCATTATACACATCTGGATGACTTTTCCAGGCTGGTTCTTCAACAGCAATTCAAGATTGCTTTCCCAAATGTGAGGATACATAATCCTACCCTCTCGACTAAAATTGAGAGAACAAGGTGATTACTCTGACAAAAACCTACCCTGCCTCTCTTCTTCTCCTCCTCTGCCCAGTAGAAGCAGTTAAAACATTTTAAAGATAATGGGGGTGTACGTGGGAGAAACTGAAAGGAGAGAGAACACACCACTTCCCCAGCTTGAGTTAACTCTCCCAATCCCACTGGAGAATCATCTTCCACCAGCTGGAAATCCAGAGATCTCAGAGGCTGAGTATGTTTCGTGCCAGTCCCACTGCAGGGACTGAGGGTCTGTCCCCCAGTTTGGGTGTAAAGCCACCCTTGGTCCTGCACTGTTGGGACTGGTGTGAATCAGTGACAAAGGAAGCACCAGGATGTGTCACTGCCACCTCCCAGTGCTACACTGGAGATGAAACAGCCACATCCACTAAAGCTGGCAGTGTTTCTGTAATGGTTTGGGATGTGAATTCAGGCTCTGTATGATTGTTCCAGAATGCACTTGCCTCGTGAATGCCATCGATGCAAACACATATGTTCAAAATGCTGTGTTTCATGTTTTGCTTTTATCTTTAAATATATTTGAGTAGGTTTTCCTCTCTTCTAAAACAGTTCATATAATAGGTAGAACTAAAAATGATCTAATAGCTTCAGTGCCTTAGAGCTACTGCCATGCATGAAATTCAAACTGTGACTATAAAAAGAAGCAAGGACTTTCTCTCCAATTCTCATTTTTAGCTACTTCTCTATTTTTTGAGAAGGACAAAACCTGTTCACGTTTCAGGTCAGAATCAGTTAAATAAAATGCAATCTGAAAGCTATTACAGATCATCAGGGGAACTGGAGGCAGAAGTCTGAGGGTTTTTGACTGGTTGAGAAGGCAATAAGCTTAGTAAGATTGGTAGTTACTAATTAAGGTGGTAGCGTGACCCAAATTTGCTTTCACAGCCCTAACTGATTTAGTCAGATGCAATGACATCCATTATAGCTGAGCAAATAGTTCCTGATTAGTAATATATTTGCACCTCCATATTTTCTATCTACATATTCCCTCGATTGTGTCACAGTTTTCCTGTCACCATCACCAGCTTGTACATGCTGGATTATTTCTGCAGTGTTTGAAAAGTGTATTGTCTGTGCTCAGCAGCCAAACACAAGTGGCACTGCTCAGTCCTAGTCCAATACCTTATGTCAGTTCACTCTGTGACTGAGTGCAACTCTTAATTAAGTTTATTAGCATGTGTGCAAAACATATGCTTGGCTATTCAAACCTTGCTTTGCACAGATGCTGCCTAATTTTGTTAAATGGGAGAGACCATTATAATTTTTAGGAGAAATTAGCCAAATTAGAATAGATTGAACCATTTGACTGTGTTCCCAAACTAACAAGACTATTTGGTACCTTGCTTGTCAGAATTTAAACGTTATCTGTTTCCAAATGCTCTGAAATAAGAAATGGTGATTTTATCAAGCATGGGTGGCTGTTCCTGGGTTGCACTTTGAGCTTCACTCCAGCACAGGCTGAGACTCAGTGAGTTCTGAGCCATGAGCACACTGAGACTCTCCTGCAGGGTGTACATTGAGACACTCCTAGAGACTGATTTTAGGTTGAATCATAACCCTTATGACTTTGGAGGAGCCCACTGAGGAAGCTCACTGTGGGGAGCTGGTCTGTCTGCTGGAGCGAGACTTAATTGTGTCATCAGAGCCTTGGGTCATACTGTGAAGAGGTAGACAATGTCATATCCTCTAAACATGTTCTAACCACTCAGGCATTTAATCAGAGACTGACATATTTATTATGAATAAAAGGAACAGGAGGATACCATGAATTTCTTTAGAGCCACTTAATTGACAGTGCACTGGGTAATGAATGACCAATTAATAAAATGAAAGCAGAATATAATGGATTTGTACTTTGTTTGTACACAACATGCATCATTAGGGCTCTTCAGCCATCATTAGCTCTGTCTCCTCTGCACTGAGTCATTCTGCTCCCTGGAAGAAGTCTGGGCTGCATTACAGAACTGCCAAACCATTCCACTGATAGAGCTACAGCCTTCTGGATTGTCCTCCTGTGCAAGCTGGTTCCCTGAATTTAGGGATTCTTTCCCATTTCTTTTTTTTTCATTTCATGATAAAATTGGTTATGCAGAGAGCTAGGCTAATCTCATCAGAATTTTCCAAAAACAAAGATGTACAAAGAAAAATCCTTACTCTACCAAGCAAGGAGCCTGGGCTCTTGGAGGACTCTGCTCTTGGGTCACCTGGAAAGGAACTGGGTGTGGAGAAACCAGGAGCAAGTAAAAGTGAATAACTTTAATGACTTGTAGGAGCATGAATTTTTCAGTCTCAAAAAAAAAAAAATAAGAAAGAAACATTTAAGTAATGAAACAAAACCAAAGGAAGAAGAGCAGTGTGGCAAATTCTGGCCTCTGTGCTATCAACTCTCATAAAGTTCTTCGACTGGTAGATTCTCAAGAAAATACCCAAAGGGATTTTCTCAAAGTTCAGATACAATTTTTGTATTTCTAGTAAAAAATACAGCTCTTGATCTACCAGAGAACTAGGCAAACACATATGAATCAACCTTGGGTTAAAAAAATAAGCATTATTCATGCAATCTGGTCAAGCAGTCAGTCAATTATAACACACATATCAGGGGCAGCTGTGTGACTGAATTCTTTGAATGTTTAGTTTCATATCCTGTGCTAAATAAAATAGGCATGGCAACAACATATAAAAGAGTTCTTTTACATACAATGGAGAAACTTTGTACAAAATCTACAAATGATTTGCATGCACAAAAATCCCAAGAGTGCATATGCAAAGCACTTCATTATGCCTGTTAGTTATTGTAATTGCCATTAACTTGTGCAATTACTTGCTCTGCATCACAATTCCAGGTGAATGGTTAAATCAGCTTCAAAATTATGAATAGCTGAAAAATCCTGTTTCAAACCCCAAGCCATTTCATTAAATCTCTTCTTCTATAGTAAACAAAGTGCATATCACAAACTAACAAATTGCAAGCTGTATTATTTTCTGAAGTGACTGCAGTATTCCCAGGAGAACTGAGGTTGTTGTTTACAGAACAAGAATTCCCCAAGCAGCAGCAGTGAAATTGTTCTTCCCATCAGGACTCAGCCACACCATCAGGATGGGTTATTTGGGCCCTGTCAAACCTTGGCTGTTCTGATAGAGCTGTTAAACAGTTATTTTTTTTATGCTGTGATTTGAGTATTTGAACACTTTCTGCATAAACCCACTAGCAATAACTTAGTTACAGACATACATAATTGCCTGGCTTCTCTCTTTTTTAGGTGACCAAACTTGGGGTGGGGTTGGGTTTTCTGGAGTCTTTCTCAAGGAGAGGAGGACTGGAATATTACAGCTGTAAATGTAATTTTTGGTGGGAAAAATTGGAAAATGAGGATGGTTCTGTAGCACTTCTTAAGGACTATCAGAGTAGATTTGTCCAAGCACTCCTAGAGGACTGTTCCACACTTAAATCCACTTAGATCTAAAAGCTTTGTTCTCATCTCTTTTGATGACTAAATGCCTTGATATTTGGCACTACATTTTCTGGGAGAAAGAGCTCTTATAGTGGTATTGCATCAGCTGAAATCCAGTCCTAAATATAGCTGAAGTTTGAGCAGCCTCTTCTATATGGATATTAGGGGCAGAATTGGTGCTCGAGGTTGGCCTCTTGTAAGCTCACTCCAGGCTGCTGTGAGGATGTGACTGCAGGCCTGATGGATTTATAGTGGCATCAGCCATGGAGAAAGAAAATGTCAGAAATCCAGATACCCTTGGGTTGTGTTTTTCACACAATATGTTGACAGGAAAACACACAAAATACAAAGGTAAACAGGTGATAGCTACCATCCCCTCCTTACCTCTCCTTTTCTTTCCCTCCACCAATGAAAGCTGCAATTGTTTTGGGTTTCTTTTCCACCAACAATGGTAAAAACTGAAAAATTAAAACCTGATAGCTACTCTCTCTCATCCTGGAGATTATCCTAGAGCCTGACCATAGCTGCAGTGCAGAAAAATCTGGGCACATATTTTTAAAATTCAGATTTGAGCAACAACATCAACAACAGCTAATCCCCAAACCCCACCCCCTTGCCCCCTGCCAGGACCTGGACCACACATAGACTGTAATTACCAGAGTTATTGCTGAGGAGAGAACATCCAGAATGCAATTATGCTATTAGGGCAGGGTAATCAGAATAACTTGCTTATTAGAGAAAACCATATACTTGTCCTACGCTATTATTTTCACTTCTATAAAATAGCCTCCTTAGGAGATATGACAATTAAACAGTGATTATGCATGTCAAATCAATTTTCAATAGATATGGATTATATGATAGCACAGGACCTGAAAGGGAATCACAGTTTAGTGTCCAGGTATTTAAATTGTGCAAATAGTTTTACAGTGATGCACTGGTTTAGATGTGCAACTGTGAGTTCCCATTATCCTCAGTCCAGCAAACTGATGGTCAGTGGTATCAAACACAGATGTGAAATGCCCAGCAAAAATGCATTAAAACTCTTAAATTTCAGACAAGACCCTAAAAATATGTACAATTGCTATTCAGAAATCAGTTTTATTGGAATCTGATTCTTGAGCCACTTGGAGTTTGCTGATTTGGATGTGATATTTGGGATCCCAAAGCTGCTGACAATTTTATGAAAATGATACTTTCTACATCTTTAGGATACAATTGCTGTAAATAACTCATCTGTCACAGGAAACATCCTAAATAACCAGGCTCTCACCTGAAGCAAACTTAGAGGGCAGTGGAATAGATGAAGCCTTCTTCACATCTCAAAAGGCAGAGTGCACTTTGGGCAGAAAATGGATGAAATAAAACAGTTTCTTAAGACCACTCCAGACACACTATTTTTACTTTGAAGTCCTAGCTTCTGAAAGCCACCCAAATGACAAGATGAGAGCAGGAGCACTGGGTCAGTCAGGCTTGCTGCAATGGTGAAATGCCTGCAGTGCAATCTCTGTGCTTTTTCTGGAGGTTACAAAACATCCGAGCCAGCAATGGTTTGTGTTTGTGCACAGGTGGATGTTCTGAGGGAAATGAGGGAAGAAAAATTTGGGCTTTAGAGGGTGTAATTAAAAATTTCACAGCAACAGTCATGAATTTAAAGTTTGGAACATGTCTTGGATGTTTGATGAAGTGGAAGGACTTCATTTCAGTGGTCCCCCTGAAGATGGGATTGCAGATTTCTGGTGTCAAGGGACTGTAAGATCAGGCTTGAGGATGTAAGGCAGGAAATCAGCACTGCCATAACAAAGATTTCAGTATGTAACAGTTGTTATTCTCAGGATAATCTTGCAGCACCAGTTTTTTTACCACTTCTTCACTAATTCCTTTACCTGCAAGACCTGAGCATGCCTGAACTTTGGCTCTCTAGCCCTTGCCCTTGCTCTGAGCTTATCAGAGTGTGCCAGTGTTATCAGCTGAGGGACTCTCAGAGCACTGCTGCTGCAAGAAACATCCTTGGAGCAGTCACCCAACACGTTCATGACTCAAAGCCAACACCTGTAGGGCTCACTGGAAAAGCTTTTCAGAGCTGTTATAACAGAAAAGCAGGATTGATGTGGTAAAACAGCTTCCAAAAAGCTGCCGACCCAGCAAAGTGAAGGGAAAAGGCAGCCACTTACTCCAGCTATACAGACCTTGCCTGCAGCCCTGCTTTCAACATCTCAAGATGTAATTACACATCTATTCACCACCACTGCAGGTGCAAGCTGAGCAACAGCATGAGTATCAATGTGTGTGGGTGTGCAAATGCCTCATTACGGTGATTTGTTAGGGCAGTGAGTGATGCTTTGTGTCCCATGAATGTGTAAATTAGGTGCTCAGCTTACTTGAGTGAAAAACGTTTAACTTTGCTTCCCTGGCCCATCTCTCTCCACAGACACTGGAGAAGGAAGGAGTCTGATTCCTCGTCAAAGTAGCAGCTTCCATCTAAAACCTAACCCAGCTCTCTTGTGCTCTCCTTGGGTTTCTAACAATGAAGAGAAGCGAATCTTGAGGAATTAGGCATGTTCAATCATATCTTAATCACATCCATGATATGCTCTTATGCAGCATTAGAGTAAGAGGCGTCACATCTTGTGTTGTCATTTCTGGGACAGAAAACTGGGGCTGTTGGCTGGCTTTAAATCATTTCTGGCATTAACGAGATCCTGACCAGAGGCTTTATTTCATGTTCAGGATCTGCCCTGCATTATTTCCTATTATATCACAATAGGTTGCAAAGGAACAGCTAAGTTACCAAGACTAATCCTTTAAGTCTTTCTTTCTTTACAATGTCAGACAAAATAAGACTATGCCATATTTCTGTAATCTCTCTTGTATTATGAGAATATTATGATCTATAACAACAAAATCTCTAAACTGCACGATTCCCGTCGGCTCTGATAAGCTTAGTCTTGTCCCTTTCTGTCAGAAAAGATATTTCTAAGTCTCTGTGATTTCATTTTAACAGACAGTATCTGACTAAAAATCAGATTATTATTGTAAAGCAGGAAAAAGAAGTTTCCTTGTGTTTAAAAAATGAGTATATCTGAAAAACCATGATGTAATACCCACAGTTCTCCTCCTTCTTCAAAAAACTACTTAAAACTGAAGTCAGTTTTCAAGCTACTGCCACTTTTTCCCTACTTGGATATGTACATTTAAATTAATCTGTTGAAAAGTAGATTTTGTTCCCAGACAACTTTACAGCAGCTACCAAGATCTGAAAAAGATTTCTGCAATGCTCTGCTGGCAAATTGCAGGGGAATTTCTTGAGAGAGGGAGGGGAATTAGAATTAAAACTAATTAATTAAACCCACCAGAATTAGCTTTCCATTTCTTTTAATAGGATGAGAAAATAAATTTTAAAATATGTATGAAGTGTATCCTTCTAAGAGATCTGTCCTTTTGGATAGAGGGAAAACATCATCCCATACTTTCTATTCAGAAAGTTTGGGTTTATTTCTCTGCTGGTATTTTATCATGTCTACGCCACTAAAAGAAAATTCAGTAATTTAACTCTTTTATAATTTTTTCACTAGAGCAGCCAAGCAAATCATGATCTGAAAATTCATAAGCTCATGGCAGTGCCAAGTGTTTGGATTGGAGAGGTTGGGGCTTTTTTACTGTTGGGTTTTTTAAAAAGTTATTGTAAAATATGTCTAAAATCCTAAAAAAATAGGAATATCAATGAATATTAAATTCCAGGGTGCAAAGCAGAATAGATTTTCTGCAGGTGCAGGTCACAAATAGCTGATTATATAAAATATCATCTCCCAAATAAGAGAGATGAGTAATGCCCCAGGTCATAGTGCAGCTTTTTTAGAAAAGGTTGGTAGAACTAGAGACCCTTGACGTGTTGGAATAAAGCCTAGAAGTTGTGTTGTGAGAGCAAGAGTGAGAAAAATATAAATGGAACAAGTTATTGAAAACAGCTTCTCCTGCTTTTTTGCTCCTGGGTTCTTCTTTCACAAACAAGGGTTGTTTAACCCCTTCATCTCCTGCCACCCACAATGACTTTGGAGCTCACTGGCAACTTTCAAGCAAGGATGGAGTTGATGAAAAATGACACCAGTGACCCTGGAAAGTGCTGCCTGTGGGCAGAGCCGGGGTGTGAGGTCAGGTTTGGTTCCACCAAAGCACCACAGGAGAGCTGCTGCTGCTGCCAGGCCCTTAAGGGAAGAGGGTTCACCCAGTCTGACTCTTCACTAGACAGCAGAGGAGCCAGTCTGAAGACCTCAGTCATAAATGGGATTTTTAGCAGTTTAAGATCACACTGAGGACTGAAAATGCTGGATCTGGAGGGAGGCAGGCTTTGCTGGCTTCTCTGCTGTTAGTGTCACAACACCCATTCTGTTTCCACAAGAATCGTTTGGGACAAAGGCCTCTGGAGCAGGAGCTGCTGAGTTTGCTAAGGCAGGAGAGCTAGCTACTAGAATGAACTCAGACTGGATGGCAGACAAGTCAAAAAACTACAGAGAAAACAGACTGAGAAGTAAAAAGATTTGCAACAAGCTCTACCCTGTCACATGAGAACCAGAGAATGTAAGGAAGCACAACCCAGAAAGACAGAAGGAATAGGAATGCCAGTCTTCCAGACCAGTCTGTGCTGCCTTCAGTGGTACCTCCTGACTAAAGAAGAAAGATACAGGATAAATTTCTATTAGTTAGGGTTCCTTCTTAAAGCATTTTCATTCATAAACAATATTCTGAATTTTTAAAGGACACTCCTTTGTACTTCTACATGTTAAAATTATCTTTTAATTGCCTTCCTTTGAGTTTATTCTTCTGGTTGAATTGCAGCAGCAAATGTACACCATAACACTAAGAAGTCTCTCTGCTATCCATCTTGACAGCTGTAGTTCACATTCCCTATGTTTGCACTAAGAAAATCCACATCTGATCATGTCATCTGTTAAGTTCACCACTGCTGCAAGGGTTCAAGGCACCAGCCTGGGGCAGTGGCTGATATTTGCTCCCACTACAGATCAAACAGAATCAAGGGTTTAGTGAGGATACACAGTTTTGTGTCACGCCATTCCATCCTGAATTGGTATCAGGAGTTTACATTCTCAGGAACCTGTTTTGTTCCTAAATGCAGGGGATTCCCAGGTGGCAGGAGCTCACTGATGTTCCTCACTTGCAGGAAGATGTGTTATTAAGTTCTCTGCAGTTAAGTAGTGCATCTCCTGTGAAATCTGAAGTGATAATCACAGTTTATCTCAGTTCTGATTTTTCCATTAATTTTCTTAAGTTAAACAAGAAACAAGGCATTTAAAACTTATGTTGGACAAGTGGAGAATTTGTATGAGTCCAAGACTCCATTTTCTTTCTTCTAGAGCTTTCTCTGCATAGTTGGTAGTCTAATGTGAGTACATATTTTCTCCTTCTAGGCACTGTAACATGGAGCAAAGTCAAATGAGCAACTGTCATGGAAGGAAACATTTAACATTAAGTTGAAGTGCTGTATCTGAAAATAGGATGTTTTTTCTCCTTGAAACCTCTGCAATCCCACAAAGCTGCTACCCAGTCTACAGAGCTGCTATAATTTAAAAAAAAAAATTCCTTTTTTTTTTCTTCTATCCTAAATGCAGAGCTTACAAAATTGCAGAAGTCCCATCTGCAAAGCATAAACTTCAGAGAAACCCAATTAAGTCAGTGTTGCATACACTATCACGTTCGCTCTAGTTAAATATTCCACACAGATCCATCTCATTCATGATGGAACAATTACAAATGAACTTGCAGGAGCCAAGAAACTCTCTTGGAGGCTGATTTCCACTCAGGTTCTGTCTGAGCTCCCCAAGACAGCAGGACTGGTTTGAGTTGCTGAGCAAAGCTGCCCAAAGCATCAACCCCTGTGGCTGTAATTTGAAGGCAGCACAGGAGACTGACCCTGATGATTTCATGTGGAATTTATGTGTGTTCCTTCAGCCACCCTTCCCTTTGCTCCCAGCCTGTCCTGAGCTTCCAGCCCCCATCAAGAACACTGTCCTAGGCTGGAGAACACCTCAGTCCTGACCCAGGGCAGAATTTCTTATGTTCTTTTAAGGATAAAAACCCAAGTCTTGGTGAAGGCTGTTTGAGAGATGAGATGCAGAGTTCTGAGAGCAACTGAATGAGAAGTGACAGCCATTCCCTGCAGATCAATATGGACAAGGCACAGGGAAGGCTGTGTGGCCTGAGGGATGGAGCAGCCCTCAGAAAACAGTGAAGGCTTCACTGGTTTGATGTAATGCAGTGATCTATGTCCACTTGCTGGTTATGCAGCAGCTGAACACTTTGAGGATGTTAAAAAAGAAAATTAGACTAAGGAAATTAACACACAAAGTGTCTCTTCATTATGTGAACAATTCTGAAGTGCTTTATGCATAAGGACAAGCCTTCCTTCAGCTGAAACCACAGGTCCACATTGCTGACCCAGAATGTCAGTGTACTACAGAAAGCAAGATAAGACCCCTTTGATTCAGATCATCTCACTGAAATATTTATGCAGACTCAAACACAGAGCTATTGACCTGCCTCAAGTCACTATATGAGGTTCTCTCTGGGGCATGTATAAATTGTGTATATGTTAGGCCATAAATCAACTTGAATTTCAAACAAAAGCATGGGATTTAATGGGCACAAAGAATCCATTGTATTAGCATCCAAACTGGCTACCTTTTGAAGCAAACTCAAGGTATCATATTTGGTTTTACTTACTCTTGGTATTTATAGACTTGACCTGCTTAGAGAAGCAAGGGCAATTAATTCTACATATTAAATTTTAAAAATACAAAGACAAAAATTTGATTTTAAAACCCCATTTTATAAATAAATAAATTGTGTAGCCCATTCATTACAGCACGACTTGGGCAGTCTTGAAAGAGAATTCCCAAATTAAAGATTTTGGGAAAATTACCACTGTTACTTAACTACTCACTAAAATACAGTTACATTTCCAGATAAACATGACTCCCAGCATTATGTAACTCATTCCATTCTCAAAGTGTGGTGCAAACATTAACTGAATAAATAATCTTAAACCACCTTCATTCATAGCTAAAGTGTGAAGATCTTTCATTATTTAACAGACATGGGTTTCTCTTATTTGCACAGAGAAGCAACTACTTGTGTGCACAAGTTATTAGGTGTGTAAATTAGATCTGAGTTCTTTTACTTAAGGTATGCAATCAAATCTGGGGTTTACTTTAATTTTAAAAGAAAGCCTGAATTAAAGAGACAAAGGTAAACATAAAAAAGAAAGCCTGAATTAAAGAGACAAAGATAAACATTAAAAACCACCAGGTATTTCCAGTATGATGACCTCACTCTCATAAATCCAGTCTAGGTTTTGATGGTATATAATCAGTATTTCTACCTCTTGGATAAAGAGGTTTTAACGGTTTAAGTGTCTTTTCAGCAACATTCAGACTACCTGCCAACTTGGGATTTAGAAGAAAAGACAACTTTAAAACACTTTTTTCCCCATTAAAGCTCTGCATTTCCTTTACAGAACTCTAAAGTTTGGCTAAATACAAATCTCCAAACACTGGGAACACTCAAACCCTGGAAAAGCCTAAATCCTACCCTCGGCATGAATAGCATACTTATTAACTGACCTCATTTAATTCCTACAAAAGTAGCATTAAAACATAACTTCACCAAGCTCTCTCAATTCCCAAAATAAACTGGGTATCAGTAAGTAAAATACTCAGGCAACAGCAAAAAGCAGTTTGTGTTAAGTGTGCATCATGTTGAGCAATGTAATGATACCCCAGCACTGACACAAATTATATGTGCAGGACCAAAATTATGCATTTGGAGCAAGAGAATCCACGCCCAGGAAGTGCCACCTCTGCAGCTTCCCGAGCACACTGTGCCCATCCTCCTCCCCAGAGATGGAGAGATCCTTCTCCCTCCTGGAAAATGCTGGAGCAGAGCTGCCATGGGGAAGATGAGTCATGTGCCAGGGACAAGGGCAGCTGGGGAAGGAGGAAATTCTCTGCTGCAGGACACAGAAAAAAAGGGACATCTGTGCTTCCAGTGGAGTTTCTCTGCATCACAGGGACTTGGGGTCCAGTTAGATCCAACCAAGAAAGGACTGGGAAATTGATGAGAAACAAAAAGGCTTTCTCAATAGCACAGTGGACCATTTCTTAAAATAAAACTCCCATTGTAGTACTTGGTAATATGGAGATGATTTTTCAGGTGCTGTGTCAGAAAAAACTCTAACTCTACATTCACACAAATAGCAATTGTTTTGGGAAGCTTTATAGGATTCAATTTGGATTTCAATGGAAAGGAAAATGGGATATTAACTAACAGCCTGCATGTTTCTAGTCACTACTGAGTATTCATGAGTACAGTCCCCATTAGGTGTGGAATAGTAACTTTCTGCAGGGAGCCCTCAGGTTAGTAATAGCAACTTCTGAGTGAGAGAATATCACTAAATTTTATGTAAATAAAACATAGGGTTCAGTTATAAACTGGAGCAAAAGCACTGATTAGATAATTCTGTCCATAAATTAATAAAGGAGAGGATGTAGGAGACCTGGTGAAATTCTGTTTCAGAAGAAATATAATGTAGGTGAAACAAAATCTGTTAACAGAATAGACTTGTTGATAGAGAAAGATGAAATGGAAACCATAATCCTTCTGGTGAAAAAACAAAACAAAACCCAAACAACTTTTTAAAGATGTCCTGGCTCAAGCATTAGGATCAAATTTGAAAATTCATGCAACAACTAAAGGCATCACAGATAAGCTTTTAAGTCCCTGATTTAAGTTGTGGTGATGTAAACGACTGCAGAAGGATGGAACAGCAGCCCAGCTGACAGGCAGGGCAGCCACAGCATCTCTCTGTCCTCCCTCTGCCATCAACTTCCTTCCATCTTAAGCACATGTTGGAAGTTAAGCACACCCTTAGAAGATTTTCTGAATTATGGGCCTGGCATGAATAGACTTGCAGCAAGAATGACTCGAGCAGATCCAGAGAGCTGGCACCAATCTATGTGCACTCCAGCTGAATTCCTGTTTCTCTTTGCCTTTCTTTTGCTCCACACCAGCACCTGCAGCCCAAACCTACCACACTTTACTTTCAATCTACTTTTGAGTTTCCAAACATCCCCTGCCAGTAGCTTCCAACATCTCTGAGGTGACCAGTGTCCTGGTTAAGGGGGCAGCACAGCTTTCCTGTGGCTCACAGGCTCCCTACCACTGCTGGAGACTCAGACTGAGCAAACTTGTTCAAGGAACAAATACAGCAGAAACAGGAGTCAAATAAAATTTTTAGAAGCTAAATCAACCCAAAAATGTTAAGAGAAGACAATGACAGATATGGAGTGGCACAGTCCATCCAGGGGAGGTTACAGCTTCAAAATAGAAGACAAGAAAGAAAAAGCCATATTAGAGAGTATTCCTACACCTGCTGTTTACTGCATCACAGCTTTCCCTGGCCATTACTTGGATGGCTGATATCCTTCCTCACACTGCCTGGGAGGCCTTGCTGGGTTTCAGGTCAGCCTCTGGCCCAAAGAAAGATGATGTAAAAGGAACATAACAGTTCAATTCTCATCTCACCATCTCTTCTTAGCATCCTAGAAGAATACTAACAAGAATGCTGCCTGCTACAGAACTTTTGAATTATGAAAACTAGAAACAGTGGTGGAGAACCTTTTAAGTCTTATTCAGTTGTTCTCCCCCCTGGAGTCAATTCAGAGCACAGTGCTGCTGATGACACGTGGTATCAATAGAAATAAAAAGGGAATTAGTGTCTGGTGAAGACGTAATCATGAATCTCTGGAGCAGCTACTCTGCAGTAGCTTTAACTTGTCAGGTCTTGAAGCACACCACACCAGAGGAGAGGCTGAGGAGCCCCCCTTCACCAGGCAGTAAGAAATTATATGACAGAGCTGTTAACAACATCTAACACCACTGCCTGCAGCACAACAGCTCCCTGCCTCAACACAGATCCTTCACTGTAGGACAAGGAACACATGGTGGACCACTGGCAAGGTCTGCTGGAGAGCTCAGGAATGCCCATCCTGAAGATCTTTAATTGTGTGCTGCCAGGAAGGAAAGGCAGCAGCACAGAGAGCAAAACATGATGGCATCAATGTGTACTTATACAAATTCAAATGGATTATCCCAAAATTAAGGGAGGGGGTGACATTTTCACACATTGTCATGGTTGTCTGTATCTCCTCAAGTAATACAGAGTTTTGACATGGTGTTTTCTTCTCCAGTCTGTGCACCCCTCCCTTTTTTGATACAAATCAAATGAGATTGTCAATCTTCCCTCTGCCCTGTGACTGCTGGAAGGATATAATGAGAGCAATATTTTGGCTTCCTGCAACTGTCTCTCAATTAGATGGTGATACTGAAATCTGTTCTCTTTAGACTCTCCTTTCTCTCTTGATCCTTATCTGGAAAGGTGGGGGAGGGGAAAGACATCTAAGATAAGGAGATTCTTGACATGCCTGGAAGTGTTCAAGGCCAGGTTGGATGGGGCTTGGAGCAACCTGATCTAATCAGGTTAGGAAGGTGCCATGCCTGTGGCAGGGAGCTGGAACCAGATCATCTGTAAGGGCCCTTCCAACCCAAATCATTCTATGATTCTGTGAATGAGATGAAATTCACTTTCTTAACAACAGCCTGGCCTAGAGACAGTTATAGTCAAGCAAGACATGAGTATTTTGATGTCTGTTTCCCAAACTAAGGACATCCTCCCTTTTCAAGGCTTGCTCATTCAGTGTGGCAGTGAACTTAAACAGACTCAAACATGAAGCCCAGTTTGTTGTACTACAGTAATTCTCATAAAATACTGCTCAGTGGCCATAAAATAGTTCACTTAAATACAGGCTGAAATGCATGATTTTATCTTAAAGGAGAAAATAAATAACTGATCCAATTAAAGCAAAGAAATACTATTTCCAGTATTCTCTGCATTACCAATAGGACCTCTAAGCACCATTTAAATGCTGGAGAAAATCATCTTTTTGTCAGCAGAGCCTGAACTAAAGTCCATCTTTTCTTCTTAGACCATGACGGTGACGTCTTTATTGATCACTGTGAGGAGCTGCTGTTTTAATTAAAGTTGCACATGAAGGATCTAAATCAGTGAATTTGTATCTCTGTTTTGGAATAAACAGCTATTAACTGTCCCCAGTTTAGTTTACTGAACATCTTGTTTATCTGACTTATTATAGGAATATTTGTAAGATTGTAGTGGCATGTGGTAATTTTGTAAGTTTTTTTACATGTGATAAAATTCACTGTAGTCTGTAAAGATTACAGCTCTTCTAAATCAAGGTTATAAAATAGCTTTTCATTTCTACAGTGAATGCTTTGTGAGGAAAAGCACACTAGATAAGAGGCTTTATCATGAAGCCTTTATTGTTCAAGGCTTGGAATAATTGCAGCTTCTGCTGGCATTAGTCAGGACTGTGAGCGTGCAGGACTTCTCAAAAATCAGCATCTAAGGCTACTTGGACCAGCCAGTTACTGAGTTATCCCATGCTCTGGCTGGATGAAAACAGAATCCTCTTTAAAAATGAACAAAACACAACAAAAACCTCACAAACAAACAAATTTAACTCTGCTCTCACATGGGGAAACTTCCTTTGACATTTCACCCGAGCAACAGTTCATCAAAAAATTGCAAATGAAGCCCTGGGAAGGTGAACCAACATCTGCAGTGTGCTCATCCCGAGTTCCTTGGATCTGATGCTCACATTGCTCAGGGTCAGCTAAAAAGGGATGATTTGGTCCAGTGGGAGCAGATTCTGAGACAGCCAGCAAGGCTCAAACCCTGCTGGGATAGGTCAGTTCTACTGGTTAAACTGGTGTTTCAGGAGGGAAAGGGAATTGAAGCATTGCATCCCAGGATTTCCTTTGGGAAATACATGAAAATCTTTATGCTGCCAGCTCTACACTCTCTGCCATGGCACTGAAACTTCCTGCATAAAGCTGGGCTAAACGAAAAAATCCTCTAATTGTACAGGTCAAGAAGACAAATATAAATATGTCTTTAAACCAAAAAACCACCAGGAAATTTTTCAGAGTCTAGGCTGCCTTCATCTATTCCCACATTCCTACCCCAATATCCTTTCCTCAGCAGGCACAGCCAAATGAGTTGGTGCAGAATCATCCCTGACCACATCATACAGCCAAAAAACTGTTCCAAAACAAGATGGGATATGGCATCACTCAAAGGCCAGGTAAAAGCAGGAGTGGTTTTTGTAGGGATCTACATCCTATTATACCCCTATTTTGGTATAATTTTGGTCTGTTTGTCTGTAATTTAAACAAGTAACTTAAATGTTAATAACATTAATTTAATTTTTAGATTAATGAAGAATCTTACATGTTTGCACTTCTCTGCATGGTTTATCTGCGAGCAGGGCTGGAATGTAAACACAAACTTTGGACATATCATTTCCACTCCTAAGACTGTCTTTTGATTTAGAGTCCATAGATGATTATGTTGGTATAATGATAATGATAAAATTATTTTCCAGGACAGTAAAATAATATAAACTGCAATTAAGTCATCTAGCTTTCATAATTCTTAAAATAATATCAATTGTATTCCAGATTTTTAAGTAGCCAAATGTATGAAATTGCTCATAATGATTACTCACAACACTGTAGGGTAAAATTTTATCTAAAATAAACAATTTAGGTTCATTTTTTTATCATCTGGAAGCATACAGATGTTCAATACTATTTGATGAACAAATTTAAAACCTGAAAATCTTACCAAACATGCTAATCCTACCACTGACTATTCATACCTACCTGGACAAAACCCATGTGTATTTAACACCTTTTGTTTCTCTCCACATATTGCATGAATAACAGAACACATACAAGACACCTTCTCTTGCATTTTAGTAGAGCTTCTGCCATGCAATGGGACACTGGTTTAGCTGATGGAGTCTGTATTAGGGGAAAAAATGCTCCTTGGTATTGACAGTTCCTTCTCCTACCAAAAAGCACAGTAATGTTTATATCTTTGTCTATTTGTCGGACATGTTGTGTACTTTCTTTGTTGTGCATCTCACAAAGGCCAAAAGAATTAATTAGCAGAAAGCAATCTAGAGGAATTAAAACTGAGGTTGCACACGCCTTCCTTTCATTAGTCACTTCTGCTTCCAGAAATCAAATGGCAGAAACATACATTCCTCTTTCAGTCAAGATTGCCCCTTTGGGAGTGAGTCGAGCAGTTCATGTTAGAAGAGTCCTTTGTTCCCTTCACTTAGGGTATCAGAACAGTTGGTAATCAGGGATAAATCATCCACTGTTTGCCTTAATTCAATTTGGATTTCACTCCAGACCAGTGTGCTCACAATTGCTTGATAAGGCAAATAAATAGAAGAACTTAAATTAGATACAAATATTAATATCCTCATTGGCTCAGAAAGAAGCAATACAGCAGGTGTATGAATAGAGCCTGGAATATTTTATTTACTCAGTAATATGAGAAAGGGGAGCAAAGTTCAACCTGAAATTGCATCCAGGGACTGTCTCCTGCAGGCTGATAGTGCCTGACCCAAAACCTAAACCCGTTTCTAGGCTTAGGAATCAGCAGTGGGTAGTGATGATCAACACCCGTTCATTGTCTTTACGCTGTTTTGATTACTTCTTTTCTCATAAAGAAACCTGACAGCTCTTGTGTGACCACCATCTATTCAGGAAAACTGAGAGTAAACTGGCTTTTACCCTTTGCTTCCAGCTTGTTGTTGTGCCTTTCCGTGCAATCACATCACATCAAAGTGATGTAGCTATTTGTTTCTTTTTTTTTTTTTTCTAAAGGTCTCAACACTGCTTAGATTCTGACGATCTGAAATTACTGAGTCACCACCAACAGACATTTAGAATTACTCCTCAAAGTGAAGCTGAAAACACCATTAGCCATTGTTAAAAAAAAAAAAAATCTCATCATAATATTCTATTTATACACTAACGACTGGGCTGTGTCCCCTCAGCACCACCCTCTGTGCCCACACTTCACAAGAAGATTACGCTTCTCCCTGTGAAGTGAAAATTACCTTCTTGTGGGCAGAAAGCGTTTAATTATGACTCTGCTTCCCTCGTCTCCATGGCGATGCCATGCAAACAGCCTGCTTTATTAGCGCTCATTTCCCCCTGCCCACAAAGTCCTCAATGAGCTCTG
>VZRH01003629.1:1960082-2027366 GCA_013397555.1 Urocynchramus pylzowi
GGAGGAGGGTGTCCCCCGTGGGAGGGTGTCCCCCGGGGAGGGTGTCCCGCGGGGGTTCCCTCGTTCTCTCGGCAGGACGAGCGGAGAAGCGCTCCGCGCCCCCGGGACCCCGCGCAGCTCGGCCGGAGCTGGGGCGGGGGCCTCGTGGCAAAGGTGGCGCTTGGGGACCCCGCAGAAACGGGATGCTCCGACTCGGCGGAGTAGCTTGGTTTGGGAATTTGTTTAAAGGGAATAACTGCTTTTATGGGTTTGGTTTTTTGGGTTTTTTTGCTCCTCCTGTGCAGCGCAGGGTGCCGGCAGAGGAGTTGCTGGTTGGTCTGTAGCCGGTGATGCAGGTCAGGTCTTCTTGAAGTTTTGACCTGTAAAAAGCAGGGATGCGTTTTAATCACTCCCCCAGTAAAATCCTGTGTAATGCTCGGTCAGCACTTGCTGGGATTGTGGGGATTCTCATCTCGTGTTTGCCTTAAACTCTGGTTTTGTCTCTGCATGGAACCACTGCTGAGGAATACACTCACCTACAAGTAGATTTCTTTCTGACTCAAGAGCAGTGGTTATACATGCAGCTGACCAAGTTCCTGTTGTGAGACAGGTGCAAGTTTGCAAAATTTTAGGGATGAACCTTTATCAGTCAATTTCCCATCAATGCAGTCTTTCATTCCCACAGAAGCACAGGTTGAGGTTGGAAGGAACCACAGTGGAGTCACCTGGTCCAACCTCCCTGCTCAGGCAGGGTGATCCCAGGGCCAAGGGCACAGGATTGTGTCCAGACAGGTGTGGAATATTTCCACTGGAGGGAAATTCCACAGCCTCACCTGCACAGCAAAGAAGTTCTTCCTCATGTTCAGGTGGAACTTTCTAAGTAACAGTTTTTCACCTCTTGTTCTATTACTTGCCACCACTGAGAAGAGCCTGGCTCTGTTTTTCCATTATTATGTGGAAAACATTTTGCTACTCTTAAAGAAAATGGGGTTTGGCCGTTTCTGAAAGCAGAGGCAAACAAAGTAGTTATGTGGGATTTGTTGTGTTTTGGGGGGATTTAACCCAAATTTATCACATCTATCACACTAAGACATGTGCTTGCAGTTTTTCTTCAAGCAGGAATTTCAAAGTTAAATGTGCATACATCTCGTTTGGGGGTCACTTTTGGGCTGAGAGTCAATTATCCTACTGACCTTTGGGGGAAAGAAAAAGGTGTGGCATGGATTTAATGGTGGAGCTTGATGAGAAAATTCATCCAAGATTCCATTTGAGGGAGGCCTGAGTGTGGCTGTTGGGGTGGCATCCACCCAGGGCTGGGGTGAGCTGCTGCATCCAACAAGTGGGAATATTGTCCTGAGAGAAGAACCCAAAAAAGGGTTTAAAGTAAAATATCAGAGTTTCAAAGAGCACTGCCCTTTCTCGGGGTGTATAAGGTAGATCCTGAGGAAAAAGCAGCATGTGGAGGTTTAATCTGAGCTGTGCCATCGTGCCATGGAATACATTAAGGTGCCAAGTGAGATAATGAGCCAAATCTATTTTTAGTCCTAAAAGGAGAGGAAGTAGGAAGTTTTAAATGGTTTTTCTCTATATAGCTTTTAGGTCACGCTAGAAAATGCTGATGGTTTCTAGTGAATTCTGTGAAAGTCTGTTTGCACTAATCAATAGCTGCCTTCTGAGATGAAGAATTATACTGATTTCATGTTTAAAATGTAGGGTTGAGAAGTTTCATATCAGATTTAAGCATTTGTAAAAGACTGAATATATTAAAATATTTTCAACTCAAGAAAACATCTCCAAGACATCTTTAGTAGCTGTAGAAGCACACAGGATGAGAGGGATGTATTTTTAACCATCTCCCATACTGGTTGCCTCTGTAGAGGACATTTCATAGGATTCCTTTGGATTTAAAATATTGCCTGGTACAAAACAGTCAAACAGGGCTGGAATCTGCCTTGCTGCTTTCACTTAAAGTTCATTTTCTCTCATTCCTGACAAACCAAGCATCAAGAGGCTCAGTCTGGGGATAAATCCCTGGTGTGGTTTGTGCCAGCTGATGGAGCTGCCCATGGACCTTGTTCTTTCCAAAATGAACCACCATCATGTTTAGGAGAGGAGGTACCAAAAAAAAAATTGTGTTGAATTATTCAAACTTCCGTTGCTAAATAACGTCTCCTGTGTTAAAAGTAGAATTGCCTGCATGTCTTCTGCTTTCAAATGTCAGAGGTGATGATGATGTATCTATGGCACTTCCTACTTCCTTACCTTAAAGCAGGCTCTGCATTCCTTCTGGGGCAGGGCTTTAGAGAGGGAAAAATCAATGTGAGGCAAAGTCTCATCTTCGTGTTGAAAGACCAACACCAAACAGGAATGGAGCCTTTCCACAGAGGCAAATAAAGCTGATGGAAGCAGGCACTAACTAATACATTCCAAGTATATTGATTTGTAAATCCCTCTGAAATTGGAATGAAACTAAGCCTGGTTCTACCAGTGGGCACAAGGCACCTGAAAAACTGTCCTTGATTTTCCATTCACTACTTCATATGATTCTGTAGGTGTCACAAACAAAACTGTTTACAGGATCAGAATGGCTATTAGTAGAAGCATGACTCCCCTTTTGTTTGGTTTATTTTCTCACTATAGGAGTCGTGTGGTAAACAAGTTTTCAGCATTTTCCCAGAGTTCAATGATCTGATCTGTTTAGTTATCTCTCAGAGGATTTCTAGCCTTTTATATTTATGATGAAAAGTTATGATCAAATTCTTTTAGCTTAATAGCAAATATCTCTGCAATTGGCATCCATTCAGTTGCAGGAAAATGCTTCTTGAAATGAAATATTCACACAAGGAACACAGAAAAGAAAATAATTTTTTATAATTTTATTTATTTTGATGTGTAGTCCACAGCCAAACCAATTTCCATTTGATATGACTTTCCTTGATTTTTTTTTAACACAACTATATAAATGATATGGATGATTTGATTAGGTTTTTTTCTCTCTGACAGACAGCTGAATGCCTGTTGTATGAGCTGGTTATATAAAGAGAAAGCCAAACTTGTGTTAGAAAGGAATGATTCTCTGGGGAGAAAGAAAAGAGGTGAGTCATGTCAGTGCTGTTTTTCTCGAATCAGCAGAATATTAAACAACCTCATTTTCCTTAATCTGAAGCCTACATGTGATCTCTGAGCACCACTGATGTGGTGGTTTTGTGTTGTTATTTAAAAAAATGAATTCAGGGTTTGGATTGACAGTATCAGCTTTCATGTTCATATTGTTTTGATGACCAAGGCACAAATAGCCTTGCTAGGAACAGTTTTCTTAGATGCAGCAACAGAAAGCATTTGTTCTGCTGCTTGTGAGTCTTAACCTAGTTTTTAAGATTTTTGTGCCAGCTTGTTGTAGCTCAGCGTGTTCACCATAACAGAGATGAGCATTTCCATGCTCAAAAAGCTCTTGTCTCTATTTACTTTGTTGGGGGTTCTTTCCCCTCAGATGCTTTCTTCGTAAAGAGGACACAGAGCCTATTTTGAGCCTTTGTTTGTCAAGACCATAAATGCATGTCACCAAGAAGAGATAAAATATCACCCAGCAGTCACAACTTTGTAAGTACAAAGACTTGAAACACGTCTTCTCCAAAGCACTACTACAGAAGGCAAATAAAAAATGAATAAGCATCAAGGGCTTGTTTACTGGGGGCCTCGTGTGCACATTGAGAATCTCTGATACTCAGGAGCTGTTCTGGCAATGGCCCATCTGATTTTCGTGTTTGCTTTCCTTCCCAACTCCAGAGCTCACTCCCATTTTACAGGTGAAGGAACAGGAAAAAGAGGCTGGGAAAAATGTGAAGGAGGACCCTCAGCTCAACTCCCTGCCCTGACAGCCAGCTCTACTCACATCCTTCTGTGCTGTGATGATGGGAAGGGGAACCTCTACTCTTATTTCAAATTATGCAGCTTACAACAGTAACAGCCCCATGTGTGGGGAGTGAACTGGTGTCTGCAGCATGCCAAGGCCAGCAGAGAGCTGCAGGATGTGGTCCCTGAGCACTGGCATTGTGCATGAGGAGCAGGGAAAAGGCAGCTCCGTGGGGAGCTCTGGAGAACCCCTGAGGTGCTCTCCAAGCCAGCGAGGTTCCAGGTGATGTGCCACGTAAATGTTGTTCGGGCCAGTTTGAAGGGATGAATCTCATTATCCTCTCTGGTTTTTTTGTCCCCCCTTAGCCCTCAGGATGACTGAGGAGAAGGGATGTACATAAAAATTCCATTGCAGGTCCAAATCTCTTTCCTGCCCACATTTTGGGGAATTAATATTCTTGTATATGTACATATACATATGTATATGTACATATACATATACATATGTATATGTATATTCTTGAATATCTTGGGTTTTTACGGTCATTGTGTTCTTAAGAAGGCACATGGCCAAAGTTCCTTATTCTCACTTCCATCCTCAAAGTATTCCATGATCTCAAATACCCAAAACTACCAAAAAACTGCAGATATGTGGGGGCTCTGAAAGCCATTTTTGGTGTAATTGAGACCCTGCAAGCTCTATGAATTATTACAGAAAAACCCAGTGAACTGTTTCTTGTTACATTTGTAATATCAGCCATGCAGGTTCCACAGTTCAGGATAGTAGAAATAGCTCCAAGAAACTGGTGTTGGTTGTAAATATAAAATAATACAGTGTAAGATCCCAGACTTTTTAAATAACTATTGGGAGCACTGAAATTCCATTTGGAAACAAAAATACCTCTGAAAAAGAAGAACCTCTGATTTGCTTGTGCTTTGCAAGTCTTTGTATTTTAGAAGCTGTGCAGCTCATTTTTGCCTCAGAGATAAGTTTGGATACCTTGTAGCCTGATCAGAGATGTCATTTCTTCTTATTATGTATTGCATTCAGACAGTACATTTGATTCAGATCTCATCTTGTTGCCAAATCTGGAATAATTTTGACGTATACATTTTTCAAATTAATTCCAACAGTGAAGATCATTCAGTTGTCAGCAGAAGTGGAAAGGGAAAAGTGGTGCTCTGTGTTAATTAGATGAGAGCTGACAAGTCTTTGATGTAGAGTGCAGGACAAAATCCTGATTCCACTCATGTTAGTACCTTTCAACATTCACCTCAATGGCATTTTGTTATTGTCACTTCATTTCTTGTGCAACACAGGACTTCTGGTGTTATTTCACACTCAGACCACAATACACAAGAAATTCAGTTGCTGGAGAGTTGAAATACTTTAGGGGCCAGTGAAACATGAAACAAGTGGCAGAGCTTCCTTCAGTAGGTCACAGTTTGCAGTTCTTTAGGACCTGAAATCCAGTGAAGACCATAATAATCAGGATTTATGAGCATCTCTCAGAAGAAACAACCTCAGCTGGGCTTCAATTTATGGAAGGAAATAGAGGAAGTCTAGAGCTGGTCAGCAGCTGAAGACAAGAGAATTAAAGCTCAAATTGATTGGAACTCCCAAGGTCCAGGATAGCAGAGCAGTTTCTGTTCTGACACTGAAGTTGTGGATTGCATGAGAGCCCAGAAGTCATGGCCAGCCCTGGTCTCATTCTCAGGGAGCTGCAGTGTGGGAACTGATCTAAAGCCCAAAGTTTGAGCTTTCCCAGGCAGAAGTGCTGTGGTGACTTTATGCTACACCTTCATTCTTCTCTAAGTGCTCCTGTGGGCTGGGTTGATGTCTGTCTGGGGTAATCTTTGGGCTGGTTCCATCTATTCAATTTCCTGCTCACCAACTCCTGAAGCAAGACTTGGGAAGGGAAGCAGAACAGCTACCAATAAATTTCTGGAATTTCTAGTTTAATTTTGAGGAAAACTAGGACTTCATGCCATTCCTACACAGTGAAGTTGCTGGTTGCTCAGAGCTGAAGGGTTTAGGCAGTAGTTTGCATCCTCATTTAGGCAGAATGTGGATGTGCAGCAAGATCACTGCTGGGGAGGTTGTGCTTTGCTCTTCTGCAGATGCAGTAAGTCATCTGAGAAACCATTCCTCAGCAAAACCCAGCTAAGTTGGTTTACTTTTTAAATATGGGGTTTTTGACAGTTGTGGATGTTGAGAGGCAGCAGGAGATGT
The DNA here is from genome assembly GCA_013397555.1 of Urocynchramus pylzowi. Classification (NCBI taxonomy): domain Eukaryota; kingdom Metazoa; phylum Chordata; class Aves; order Passeriformes; family Fringillidae; genus Urocynchramus; species Urocynchramus pylzowi. The sequence goes on from VZRH01003629.1 coordinate 1,966,147, forward strand.
GGGCCATCCCTCCCCTCGGGGCTGCAGCTCAGTGTGCTCTTTTAATGCCATCTTGCTGTGAGCTGGGGAAGGCCAGGCTGCTCAGCAGCTCCATCCCAGCTCCCTTCATGGACAGAGACAGTGGTTGTTCTTCTAGGATCAGCCCTAACAGCAAACTTTTAACCTGCAAAGTCAGCCCAGGACAGAATGAGATGGATCTTCTACTCCATGACTTCAAGGCTGGAGATGGACGCTGTCACAAGCAAGGTCAGAACAATGTAATCATGGAATTTTCTGGGCTGTTCTGTTGTAAAAAACTCTCTTTGCCAGCCTTGCTTCCAACCAGCCCAGACTGTAATGAGAGGAAGTTCCAGACCCTGCAGCTGGGATCTCAAGTATTTGGAAATAAATCCTTTAACATCTTTATCCAGCAAGTAAAGTGCAGACTTTGCCTGGTAAATGCTTCCAGTCAAGTCAAAAATCAGATGGTTGCCACAAAGAGTCCCTTTGTTTTCATTTGTCTCTAATATGTGCCTCTCATTTTATACAAATGTATCCTTTTAGGTCTAGACACAAAAAAATGCATTGCAAAGGAACTCCCAACATCAGTTTAATATAATCTGTGAACCACACAGATAATTTAAACCTCTCCTATAAATAATTCTGCAAGACCAAGTCCTTCAAGGTTCAGTTGCAGAACTAGATTTTTTTTAATTATGAACATGTAGTCTAAAAATGTTTTATTCTAATCCAATGTGAAATACAGAGATGGGAACACAGATTTTTGCTGAATATGCAATTTATTGTGTACATGAATGAATGCTTAGCTTGTCATTTGTAAGCCTGTGTATGGAGGTGGAGGTTTGTGCAGCTAAGGATTGTATGACCTGTGGTATTTATAATTAGGTAATTATACCCTTGCTTAATGAACTAGTAAACAGGTTTTTTTGCTGATGTTGTTTTTTCCCCTCTCCTAGAAAGTGGAAATAAATCCAATTAGATCAGTCAAGAAAGATGCCAGTAGGTTTGCCTCTTCCAAATCATTCAGAAGTCATGAATTATTTTAACATTTAGGCTTCTTTCTCCCTTGGCTTCGTGGCTGTTGCAAAAATTCTGTTTATTAATGCTTATTAATATTTGTTATTTATTATTAATATTAATATTAATAATTGCATTAATTCTGTTTATTAATGTTTATTAACCAAAGGTGTCAAAATCAATCTGTGCCTCCATTTGTGAGGGTGTTCTGTGTGTGCAGCTGAATGGTGCAGTTGTACTTGTGAAATTCTCATTCCATGGGCTCTGCCCGGATTTCCTGGGTAGAAGTTCAGCTGACACCACAGGAATGTCACAGCCCCTGCATTCTACCCAGGGCAAGTGTCATCTACATGCTGTTTACAGAGATATTGCCAGTTCTGAAAAGTGCAGTTACTGGGACCAGGTTTGGATCCATTTTCTATTACTCTTGTGTTTTAACCTGCATTTTCCTATCCAGGGCAATGAGGAGCTCTGCTTTAGACCCTAGGGAGCCCTATTTAATTATAATTGGCAGCCTGCAATCCTTTGTGCTGTCAAGGAAATCCTGGAGCTAATGGATGGTACTGCAAACCCTTGGTAGTGGTTTTACACTCAGCAATTTGTTCTTTATTTAGCTGAATGAATGTCTGGTGGAGCTGAGAGAATCCACTGAGGAAACACAGGTGAAAGGACAGGAAATTCTTGGTGTACCGACCCTAGGAATTAATTTATTATCTGAAAGGTTAATTTTACCTTTTATCTAGGCTTTATTTATATGAAGTAATAAATATCAATTATTAGTAAAAAGACAATTTACAAGAGCAGTGCAACCTGACAATGGTTATGAAATGTGTCACTAACTGTGGGCAGAGGATAATTGTCTCTGCTCAGATGGTTTTATAGAGGACTGATGGCCTCAGGCTTGGTTTATGAATTGTGTTTTAAGAACAGTGAGAGAGTTTTAGAAGCCCAAGTTAGGCACCCATTTTGCAACGTGGCTGTGTCAACTGCAAAGTTCAGATCAAGCAGAAGGGAATGGTTTTCCCTTCTCCATTTGTAGGCTCAGGAAGAAATCTGGCACAGCTGGAGTTTGTGAGAGCCAAAAGGTGCCAGGTGTTGATACCAACTTGTGAGACACCTCATACACTTCATCATCACCATCAAATGTGTTAAATTTGTTCTGTGCAATTTCAGGCACATCAATATTTGCAGTTCTGTCGTGGAATTGAGTCCTGCAGGAAGAACAAGCCCTGGGCAGTGCAGAGCACTGATGCAAGCACTGATTGCTCTCTCCCTGGGCAGTCGTGGCTGACTACCGGGGAAACCGAATATTTTAGTAATTCTGTGTATTTTTAAACTTGGCAGTGCAGCCTGCCGAGGTTTTTTGACTGGCAGCCACTAGAGAGCAGTACGGGATTGTCTCTCCTCCAAAGCAGGGTGTGGTGAATTACAGTGTGAAAGGCTTTTTTTCACATTTCTGAAGAGTCCTATTGTGTTCTGTACAAAATAGAGGATATTAAATCAAGATTTTAGCACCTCTGGCATCTTGCTTTACACAATTATTATTCATGGTGGCTTTTCTCATCAGCATGTAATTCTCCCTCAGCAGGGTTTCACTGAGTCCTCTGTAGTATTTAATGTACAGGCTATTTTTACTGTAAGGCTGAATGATGATGCTTTGCTGCCTGCTGCACAGATGACCTTGGGAGAATCTAGTTCTGCTTTAGCTTATCCTTAGAAAAAACTTCTGCCTCAAATCATTCTCAAATCAGCAAACAATGAATGGAGTGTATCTATGTAAAAAAATTCAGAGAAATGGTGATTTAAAGGGAAAATGCTGTGAGAATTAACCTGTTAGTCTCTCCTGATCCAAGTATTTGATGTTTCCTTATGACTGGCACTGCATTTTTTTTTAGATCTCGTGGCCTATCTCTCATATTCCCCCAGAAAAAAAAATTGCATTCTTTTCTTTTGAAGTATTTGTGCCTTGAGTTTTTTTTTTCTCTTTTCATTTTTTTTCTGAAATCAGCTGGACCTTTAATGTTTACACTTTGCCCTTTTAAAGCTCCTGTGTGCTTTTTGGGAGGACTTTCTCATTGAAATAATTTGTATCTTTCAGCTTATTTTATGAGCAGAAGGTTGTAGCTTAAAACTTGGCAGTGCCTGTGGAAGAAAATTCATTCTCAGAAGATAATGAGGAGCCCAAAATTCCAAAGTTTTCCTCCCCAGGTCTGCAGCTCTGCTTCCAGTGAGTGGTGAGTGCAGCTGTGGTCAGCAAAGGAATTATCACAGAGTGGTGTTTCCTTCCTTCTTTCAGAAGTTGGTGCTGAGGGGCAGAGCCACTTGTTCTACTGAAGTGAAATTTTTCTGTCAGCATTATTGAGACAGAGTAGCTGGAGGGGAATAAAGTGGATTCTGGTGAGATTAAATGTTGGGGCCAGCTGTGTAAATGGAATATGTGGTGATGTGACAGACCCCTCTCATAACAGTGGTATTCATCACATCATCCTAAATAGACCAGACTTAGAAGAAAACCTCCCCTGAGCTGCAGATCCCAAAATCAGTTTGCCAATCTGTTTGTGTCAGTGTTAACTTGAAATCCTAATTAGCAGGACTGGTTTGAAGTACTTGGTGACAAAGCCCACGTTGCTTCTCTGACAGTTGAACCAAAATGCTTAAAATAATAACTCACAGGTGTTCCCTGTACATTTGTTGGGTTTGTTTGGGCTTTTTTTGTAGTTCTTCTTCACAAATAATGAAGAAACTTCATAAGAGAGACTCCAATTCTATTCACCTTTCCAGTACCAGAATGCTGAGCCGGGAAGGGATTTGGCCATATGGAAAGTGTTACTGGCTCTAAATCAAGTGATGAAATGTAAAAGTTACTAAAACAATTTGTTTAAGCAACTTAGAATAAACAACATTCATGATATGGTATTTTTTTAAAATTCTGGCATCTTTAAACTTTTTAGGAATATTTGGGGTTTTTTAGGAGTTTTCCTGGTCATCCTGGACCAAGATTCTTCCCAGGAATCTCTAGATTGAGACCTCTGTTCTGATTTACTGTACTGAGAAATTTTCAAAGAATTTCCTATCACTTTCTGGGAATTAATTAATCTAAATATTTTCTAGTTTTCCTGGGTTTTGCAAGTGTTCCTGAATGTGTGATCTTTCCAGGAATTCCTGGACATAAACTAATTTTAGAGTTCTGGACCTACAACATTTCTTGGCCTTTTCTCACTTTTTATAGGGATTCCTGGATCTAGAACCTGAAGTAGTGCCTGTGCTGTTCAAGGAATTTCCCATCCTAGATTTAGACCCTTCTTAAGAATTTTCCCAGGTTTTCTAGGAAATCTTGGATCTAAACTCTTTCCAGGAATTGCCTCCAGAAGTCCTTACGGGAACTGCAGTAGCTCCTCACATCCCAAATGCCCTGATTTTGTTTCAAGGTCTGGAAATAGCTGCTCCCATTTTTTGCTGTCAGAGATAAGCATCAGTCTGTGCAGAGCTGAGGAGCTGGAGGCATCCTGCAAAGAAACTGCTTGAATTCCTGTTTTGAAATCAGTGACCACAAAAGTGATTTTTTTTTTTTTTTCTCTGAAAACACACTACTGAACCCAGTGCCCCCAGGAGTGATGATAAAACAGCTTTGAGTGTAATCTGCATTCCCTCCATTCTCTGATTCCCCTGTCCCTCTCACAAAGTCAAAACTCACTCAGAGGGACCTGTTAGTTAATGAACTCCTCATAGCACCATCCATGCAAAGGCATGTCATAAAATGTTTACTCTTCTCCTTCTGCCAAATGCTCCGAGCCAAAGCCTTAATTGGACTTGAAAAATATGCTTATATATTTTCCTTTAGGGCATTGGAGTTTTAAACTGCTGTCTGGCTGTTGTCCTGAGGTAACTTTCATGGTCTAGGTGAAAGTAAATCCAATCTTCCCAGAATGGTCTGTTGCAAAGGGGAATTTGTTTTTCTGAGGAGAAACACAGGGACAATGTGGTAGTGTATGATCAAGCCACTCTGATGTGTCAGAGCTACCTGAAAAATTCTAATCTTGCTGGCTTTCTTCTAGCACAAAAATGAAAAAATAAAAAAGAAAAGGGGGGGAAAAAAAAAAAAAAGGAGAGAATTCATAAATATGTAAATGCTTCCTTGCAGGTCTCTTCCTAAACAAGGTGTGATCTCCAGCTACACGTGTTCAGCACCAGGAGGTGCCAGTCCCTTATCAGCCCAGTAAAAAAGGCACTGAGCTGCTCTAAAGTGTCACTTTAAATTACATTTATTAGAGCTGACACTGTAAGGAAAGAGTAGTACAGATAATCTTATGTCCCAAAAGAGATAGGCTCTGGATCTTGAATTTTTGTGGATTCAGAAACAAAATTAAAAGTTGTAGTTTCTCCATTCCCTTCCTTCCTTTTCACATCCCTTTGTGTTACATCAGTTTAGGAAAATGAGCCAAAGCACCCATTTCTGTACCATCACTGAAATGAAGCAGGTGTGGAACCATTTGTTAATTTTGTCACTCTTGGAATAGAACTGTATTTTTGGAAGTGACAGCAGAGAGAACAGTCTACATGAGCCAGTTGTTAAAGCTTCATCCTGTTGTGAGTTCAATGTAAGACTGCATTTTGCAGTCCTAATGTTGTGTTGAACTTACCTTGCTTTCCACTAAGCATGAATCATTCTCCTTGATTAATCCTGATAATAAAATTACATACTGGAAGCCCTGTAGGATGAGAAATAATTACTGAGGCACTGTAGGAATGAGGGAATCAGCTGCCTTTGTAAAGTATCCTTTAGAAACTCCAGAAAGCCTCTTTCATAATCATTGCACAATATGAGTTGCCAAAAAGCAGCATTTGAGAAGAGCTTGAACTGCAAAACTGGCATGACAAGTTAGAGAAACCACTTTTTTTGTGCCTCCTGGTGTAATGTTATACTGAATGGCTGCTGTGTCAAGAGAATTACTACAATCAGAAACATGAAGAATTTAAAATTAAGAACTAAATGCCACGGACTTTATAATGCCTGTAGATGATGTTACTCAAAGTAGCTGGCTTTCCTCAAAACTGGAGTTAATTTAGTCAAATTACCAACACGTTTCTTTTCACTGCTTCTTTCAAACCAGCTCTAATTATAACCTTAAAATAGCATCTTTACTGGCAAAAAAAAAAAAGCCCCAAGACATGGGTCAGCAATGTTTCCCTTAGCTCAGATATCTTATTTAAATTTTGTGTATTTATTTTTCCCCAAGAAAAGCACATGTTAGCTGAACTAGATTTTTCAAATGGGTACTTTTCAAATGGGAGCTTTTTGCAACTTCTTTGGGTAGCTTAAGATATAAATGTTTAAAAAAAAAAAAAATTGGGGTTTTTTTCTGCCTGTTTTTTCATCTAGTTTTCTCATTTACTTCTTGCAATCAGGCAATATCTACCAAGAGGCTGGCAATTAAGATTTTAGAGCTCTCATTCTTCCTTTACATGAGCTGTTTGGACATGTCCTCAAGTAAACAAGTAAAACTAAAAGGCCAAGCAAAACCTCTACAAGAAAGGCTACAGAAAGATATCTGCCCATATATATTATAAAGGATGGAAATATTAAAACTGGATAGTCCTCTCCTCTTTTTGATGTGGAATTTTTAACCAAACACTAATGGTGCTGGGAATTCCATATTGCAGCTGAGTGGAGCTGATCAGTCCAGCTGTTACCTCAGCTCTGTGTATCTGGTACAGCATCACTTTCCTTGCAAATATTGAATTTTTCAACTTCAAAGCTGACACAGACAGTTTCCATACTGCACTTGGGAAAATACTCTTTGGGACAGAATTTTCTTTTCACTTAGGAATGAGCAGTGGCTACGTTGACTATTCCCAGTACCTGGAACAAGGGTTTTGCTGTGAGTTGCACTTTTGTTCTCTCTCAGGTATGAGGTGCCTGAACACCAAAGGAATAAAAATTGTGCTCAGAATTTTGCTTCTCTGGGCAGCCTGTTCCAGGGCCTCACCACTCTGAGAGAGAGGAATTCCTTCCCAATATCCCATCCATCCCTGCCCACTGGCAGTGGGAAGCCATTCCCTGTATCCTGTCCCTCCATCCTTTGTCCCCAGTCCCTCTCCAGCTCTCCTGGAACCCCTTCAGGCACTTGAAGAGGCTCTGAGGTCGCTCTGGAGCCTTCTCTTCTCTTCTCCTCTTCTCTTCTCTTCTCTTCTCTTCTCTTCTCTTCTCTTCTCTTCTCTTCTCTTCTCTTCTCTTCTCTTCTCTTCTCTTCCTCCACATGAGCACTCCCAGCCTGGCCCCACAGTGGATGCACAGATCTGTCCTGGCTTTGTCACTGAGCTGGGATGACTCCCTTTGGTCAGGGACACCTAAACAAGTTATTTCAGGGCATAAATCGTTCAAACCATTGTTTGAACTTGAAATGCATCAGCATCTTGGCAGGGTAGCCAAACAGACCTTCTTACCCCAGGACAGGATAATCCACCTCCTATCCACTTCCTGAGGTAAGACAAGAATTTCTCCCCTTTTGCAATAACTGCTTTTTAGGATAAGGATGTGCATGTATCTATTTCTCATGGAATAACTGGAGCTCTTCAGGATAATCCCCTTGCTTGCCCTGCAGAAACTTCTTTGTGTATTCCAATCCTCTGCATCTTTTTTGTGGGCATAAAGAAGAAATAATGTTTTTAATAGTTCTGTTGAGTAGTGTAATACTTCCTATTTTACATATGATATAAATTATTTAACCAAGGATTAGGAATCAAAACAGCACAGTAGTTTGGCTTATTTATGGGCTTGGGTTTTTTACCTAAGGCTGTGGGAATGGGAAGATCAGAAATCAAAACTGTTTCCAGTTTTACTTACATTAGAGGTCCTTACATTTTTTTGCCATAAATTGCTGTGCAAATTTACTCCTGAAGGTAACTTTTCTAAAAACTAGTTTCAATAGCACTTCAAAAAATATTTTTTCCCTCACATAATTTCCTCAAATGAGTGTATTTCCTTCAATAATTCAGTGAACTGAACTTTATCATCTCATTCTCTTCTATTTCAGAAGGTGAAGATTAGCTCTTTTGGCTGAAACTAGGTGTTAATTGATGTAGCAGTGTCATGGAACTACACCTTCAGTTTCTTCATTTGAGAGAAAAAATGCATTATTTAAAATCTGAGATTCCTTTTATGAGGCATATTTGTAGACTGAATACTTTCTGCTCATTCTAACCCAGGCACAGACACTCTTTACAGATAAGTACAGATGTAAACTATGACCTGAGCAATTGAGGTTCAAATTCTGTATATTGTATATTCTGAATATTAAGGGCTTTGTATAAAATTTGGTGTTTATTTCTCCAACTGCTCAAATGTCAGGCAGGCTTGCAAAACATCCTGGTGCAGGAATTGGTGCAGCCACATCCACGCAGCAACCTCTGTGCCTTTATTGATACTTGCTTTATTCATGTTCTCAGAGAGCCTTTGTTGGTTTGGTGATGCCATTTGGGTGAATTTCTGGACAAAATGTTAATGAAAGATCCCAGAAGTCATCCCTGTTTATATCCACTGCCCTTCAGGGGCCCTGGCCTGGAGCCTGGCAGGGCTCTATAGCCTCGAGGTCTGGGGATTAGTAAGAGCAGGAACATTCCCATGTCTGCTCCATGGAAATGTGTCTTTTGGGCACAAATTCCATGCCTGGCACTTTCAAAATTTGCTGCTACATTAAAATATTCTTCTGCACCAAGCACACATTATGGAGATATGTGAATGAAGATAAAATCTGAAGTAATCTGGAATGGTTTGGATACCACGGAAATGCTGCAAAGTCCCTCCAGCACAAAGTTATCTCCTCCTCTGTGTGAAATAATGTGTCTTGGTTTCTAGCTAATCATTTTAATCCTTTCAGTCTATTTAGAAAGGCAGGAAAATATGTTTTCAGCAGGGTAAAGCTGTTAACTATCTCTGATTTCATGTGACACCTGACCATTGATTGCTTGGCTTAACATATCTTAGGCTGCTGGGTCTACACAACTTTCTCCCTGCCCTTTGCAGGGAAAAGAAGGTTATGTTCCTGAGGAGCCCAGTGGCAGAGCCTGAACTCTGTTCTGAACTGATCTTAATTGGTTATTTTCTGTAAAAGGGAGAAGCTGCAAAACAGGAAATCAGTGGAAACTTCTAAGGCGTTTCTACAAGCATAAATCTTCCTTGATTGCCTGGCTTGGTTTTAAAGAGATGTAAATTTTCAGCTTACCCAGGGATCTCATAGAAAACCTAGTTCCTGAAGTTTCTTTTTTCTCCCAGTTTTTTCGTCCACATCCTGTGTACGGAGTAGAGTTATTGATATTTTTCAAGAGTGTCATGGACAAACAGTGGCTTTGTTGTTTGTGCTCATTCTAGTGGAGCAGCAAGAAAACAATTTCACCTGTCAGGCAAAAGTGAATTTTGCAATCCAAAGCCTGAGGGCACAACTAATTACCCTGGGAGGTGGAGCTTGCTGGAGCAGCCTGAGTAAATTGGATTGCTGAAAGAAATTGGGGGAAAAAAAGAAGTTGATTTTCCTTTTTTCTTCCTCCTGGCCACTGCCCCCAGAAGGCTTGGAGCCCTTCCTCAGTGACAAAAGTTGCCCTCCAGGTTGTGCAGGAATCTGGTCCAGGGGAGGTGGGACAGTCCCTTCCAGGGCCTGTTTTGGTGTATCAGGCAGGAGATGTTGCTGCTTTACTGAGAGCCCTTCCTGCCAAGAGGATTGTGCACATGTAAATGGTGAGGAGCTGGCAAACCTGTGGCAGAAAACCAAGCTGGCAGGGAGAGGTTTTGCTTGAGCCTGCCATGGTATGGCTGCTCCTAAATCTTGAGGCAGGGAAAGGGAGAACAAGCAGTTTGTTTATCATAATCTCACTGCAGTGACTCCATGCCAAGCTAGAAACTGTTGTCACAGTGTGAAGGGTTTGGGGTGATCCATGTGAAAAGAGAAGCGGGAGTGCCATCATTCCATCCATGCTTCATTCCACAAAGTATTCCATAAATGCTTCACCAAATGCTAAAACTTCTGAAATCTTAAATTTAAGGCAGGGTTAAGATTATTTGCCACCGATTTTAAATGAGGATGCATCCCAGTGCTCGTTAGCTCCCCTGTGAATGGGACCAGCTGTGTTTCTGCCGTGATCAGCTCAGTGATTTGGTTCCAGTGGCACCTGGAGCCAGCCCCTGGGCACACAGTGCTCGTGTAAAACCCGGGAGGAGCAGATGGAGAGAGTGTCCTGCAAAACCAGCTTGGAAATGTCTTGGAAGAGAGCTCTGAAAGATTGAATGACCAACCTAAAACCAGCACCTGCCTGAGCAGCAGAGATGGCTCTGCTGGCCCCAGGTTTGGCTGGTGCCTGCCATCGAGCATTTCCCTGCAGCCCAGCTCTGGGGTGAGCTGATGTGAGGCCCAGCTAAGCTCCACACAAAGCCTGGAAAAGACTCTGAGGTATAGTTATTTTTTTTAATGTGTTTTCACTTCGTTGTGGTTGGTGTTTTTGTGCTTGCCTTTTGATTCTCTGCATGATTAAGCACCTAAATGCTTGCTGTCTTTGTGGGTTGTTTGTTCCATTTGAAGTTTATTCTGTTTGTTTGGGTTTGGTTTCCATTTGTGCCAAATGAAAATTAATAATTATATGCTTGTAAATAACTGGGGCAAGATTTAAAACCAAAAAAGGAGAGTTTTTCCTTCTGCTTCCATGTGTCCAGTTCCTTTAGGAAATTTTATTTTCTATTATAAATTCTCAGCACTTTTGTCATTTGGAAGCTCTGACTTAGTAAGATTGACTGCCCAGAAACCGACCTGCCTATGCAGAAGCAGAGTTTGGAGAGAGAATCAGTTTTTTCCAGTTACTGTCAAAAGGTGTATCTTTGCCAAAAAAACTGTGGTATTTTCTCTTAAAGTTAAAAGAAAAAGATGGGGTATTTTGTTTTTTTTCATTTAATCCAGCCTTATATTTGTTCCTGTCTACATTATCAAGTCTTCATTGCTATGACTGAGACAGCAGCAGAAATTATCCCTAAATTGATTTGTCTTTTGAGGACAACTAATAATTAAATCTCTTGTAGTCTGCACTGTTTATAGGCAATAGAAATAATTACTAAGTTTGAAAAAATACACTAATTTGGAAAATGTTTGAAAATGTCTCAAATATAATGGAGTTACAAGCCAGCAAGGGGTTATTGGTCTAGACAACATAACCATGGCATTTCATTTAGCTCCACAAACTGTTTAGATTACTGTCTGAGGAGGGCTTCTGTTCATTGCTTTTTAATTTAATTTTACTGTACAGCAAAACTGGCATTTTAGCTTGTTTTTTAAATTGCTACTGTCAAGGTTATGAACTTGGTTACCACCCTTAGCTTAGATGGGAATTTATTAGAAGAAATGTTTATCAAAGTTCTTCCTTCCCTTGGTGTCCAGAATTATTTAAGTGCAATTTTTCCTTCTCTGTATTTTTTCTTTAAGTCGTATTTTCTGGCTTGTTCCGTGAGATTCCCTTACCCAGCTGGTAAGGTCTAGTTCCTCACAGTTCTCATCTGTCTCTATATGTTCTTCTTAAAACAATAAAATTCTCACTGTGGAAAAACTTTCTATTTGAAGTGGGATGGCAACATCTTTTTTAATGTTTGCTTTCTGTGTTCCAACATGGCTTGCCTCTGGCTGGAGTTCTTGCATGTCTCCAAGGATATTACTAATCCACTTTGGAAAAGAATGGAAAATCTGTTTTACAAAGGTTTTAAGTCTTTTAAACTGCTTTTGTTTCAAAATGAGTCCACTCCTTCCAAATTTAAATTCTTTTCTTAAAAGAAAATATTTTTGGTTTTCACTCATATAGGGAAAAAACTTACAGAATAAAATCCATATCAAGATTAATGGTGATGTTCTTAATTATTTTTGAATGAAACAAGTTTTTTTATATAATACTGGAATTAGTGGTAGGATTATGTTTTCCTCACTTGGAAAAGTGAGATGAGAGAAGTCAGTAACATTTTGTCTATTACTTTAAATTTAGCAAAATTACAGGAATTACTAAAAAATTAGTCCAAGTGGGTTATTTAACCTTGGTTTGGTTACCCAACCCTTTCTGTCATTTATTATCCAGCTATATACTTGCAATGTTATTCTCCTTCATTCCAGCCCACTCTAAGCCACTTCACTGCATCTTTTTTTCAAAGCACAACATTTTTCATGTGTGCTCCAGTGTAACTAAATTTTTTAGCTTTTTCTACTTGGTTGAGAAACATTCTTCTTTCTTCTTTTTTTCTTTTCTATTTTTTCTGGGTGTGAAAGCCATATAGATTGAATCTTAACCCTCAAGGAAAATATTCTGGATACTTCCTCCCAGGTATACCTGTCAGTGGTTCATCTGCTTTATCTTAGAAATAAATGCCTTGGAGGAGAAAAAATTCATCAAAATAATTCTTGAATTGTGACACTGCAGTGATCTGTATTGGGTAATGATCTATCCCCAAATGTGTGATGTGAATCTGTTCTTTCCCTTTCAGTCTTGGAACATTAAACTTGCTTTATTTTGAGGCAATTGCTGTATATTCTTCTTATTTAAATGCATATATATATATATTTAAGTGCACTGACAAATATTTCTTTTTTGTAGTATTAGTATTTAAATTTTTCAAAGTAATGTTCCTTCATCACTTTTAGGTAAAGGTGGAGAGGTCTTTATTTACAATAGCTTTCACTGATTGGTCCTAATTCCTTTTTGAGATTATTTCTGTGAATTACTGAGGTTCAGGTTTCTGCAGACTCACTGAGAAGGTTCTGTTTGTGCTTTCCTACTCCTCCCACAAACAGGGAAGCCAGGGGAACAGGGCACAATGCATGCACCACTTCTTGGATTTTCTTCCCTCTGGTTTGTAGAGGGAAGAAAATCAATCAGGACTCCCATGATTTGGTGTGATACTGGATCTCCTCTACATCAATGAGAAAGAAGTCAAGGCTGAGCTGCTGCAAACAGAGCCCTGAAATCCTGGCCCTGCTGGAGCCACTGCCTGAAGTTCATCCTGGTTTCCCCATGTCCTCAGGGAACACTTTGCATGTTACATGTTCTGCCATGTTCCCTCTTTGTAGCTGAGCCTGGACATGTTGGCTGTCCCTAATTAAAGTCATCTAGGAAATGTAAACAGCTGAGCTTAAAAGCTATCCCTAAAATGTGTGTTGTATTCATACAACAAATCTCCTGTAATACTGATTTAAATATTTGCCAGGAGTGATGCTGTCTGAAATCATTTGAAGAATATATTCTCCTCTTAAGACCATAGACTTTCTTGTCTATTTATTTTTTAACAAAATGAAAATTACTGCATTTACTCTTCCATAAAGTAAAAACTCTCTCTTATCATTTCTCATTTATCAGCTCTCCAGGGGAGGGACATAAGATTAGCATAATTCTGGAGAGAATGGACAGAGCATGTGGGGTAAAAGAACTATTGCCTATATAAGTGAAAAACGATTTTTCTCTGTGTGAGACAATAGTAGGAGATCTGTCCCTTTGCCTTGAGTGGCAAAAGGTGACAGTGAAAGAAATATTGTTCAAGTAATAATAGAACTTCCTTTTAGTCTAAGAGGTAAGAGATTCATGTAACATTCATGTTACCCATAGCCCTCTTAGCCCATACTCAGGAGAAACACAGAATCTTTCAGACATGTTTAGTGATAATGAGGAAAAAAATCTAAAATCCTTGGTTAAAAAAATTATAAAGCCAGTAACAGCACTATTTTTCACTCTTGAGTATGTTACATGCTACAGTACAGAAAGCAATTAATATTTCATAACAGTGTGAAGTTGTATCACGCAGGTGTCATCAAATGCAATAATTAAACCTCAGCAGAGTGGTTCAAACATGCTGTTACTGGTGTGACCAATTAATGCTGGGAGAGATGGGGGGAGAGGCTGATGGGGGAGCCCGGAGGCACCGGGGCTAAAAGACCAATGTCAGCAGCACCTTAACGAGCTGAGAAAGGGCTTCATGCCCAACGTGCTGCTTCTTGTGCTTTAATCACTGCTCACCCAAGCCTGTATAAAGGTGATTAAAAACATGAACTGGGAGCAACATACCTGAGCCTCAGTTTGGGAGGTTTTTCCTCTTGCTTTAAGAGGCTGGTGATTGATAAAAACAGCTACATGACTGAGCTACAGAGGACCAGGATGGACCCCTTGTGGGAGAATATTCGTTTTATAACATGCATTCCTCTCTTCTAGGGAGCATCCAAGAACAGTTATTCAACTCAAAAGATTAAAAAGCCAAGTTTTGTCCTCTCTGGGTTTGTCAAAATCTGTCTTATCTTAAAATCACTGGCAACATTTATCTGTAAGAAGTGAGTACGTGTGAATGCTGAGCCATGATTGTGGATTTTGGATTCAGGAGACAGGCAAAATTAAAAAGTTGAACACTTGAAGATTCAAATTCATACTGGATATCAGGAACTCACCTTAAGAATTTCTCAACCATCCCCCGTAGATATGAAGGACTGAACTGTACTCTTTAAAGACTTGATTTTGTTTTTATTGAGCACAGTCTTCCAGAATGACCTTTTAAATCAAGTCTTACTAATTTGGCTAAAGAGTGGGAAAATAAAAGCGAAGAAACACCCTCAAAACAGAAAAGAAAAATATCTAAAAATTAAGAGGCTGCTGGGTAGAGAATGGTAAACCAAAAAAGATTGCTTCTGAATTGGCAAGGGAATTTATATATTATGCCAGGTATCTCCTCTTGTGAGATGAGTTTAGATTTGGAGAGTAGAAGATGAGAGCCTTAGGATAGACTGGAATATGGAGAGAAAGGCAGCTGGGAGTTTTGGAGGGTTTCTGTTCCAGGTGGAAGGTGTTGTCTCTAAAATGCAAGTGAAGCCTCACAGGTGAGGGAGGCAGCAAACGTCTGGCAGAGCACAGCACTCAGAGTGGGCAAAATTAGAGAACAGGCTGAGGGTGACCACTGGGAAATTCCTCTGCAGAGTTTCTGTTCCCTTTGTGAGGAGGTGCCATCATCTGTTTTGTGACACCTGGAGAAAATACTTCCTGCCTGTAAGTAACATTTGGGTTTGGATTTGTAATGTGTGAAAATATGAGTGCTGTTTCTTTGGAAAATACCTGGGCTAGTTGAGTTCTCACTGGGAATTCAGCTCAGTGGGAGCTGATGTGAAACTGCAGAAACCTTTCTGTGCAAGAGTTGGAAGCAAAAATACTTGTGACACAGAAGGATTGTGATATTCTGGGTAGGTAGCTTGGAAATGTTTAAATCAAAGATTGAGATTTTATTAAAAAAATTCTGTCTAGGTGAAGCAAAAGTTGTACCAATTCCAGGTTATGAAACCGGCCTGGTTGACTCATAGGGTGATAAAAATTGTAGATTTACAGCATTTGTGGCTTCTTGGCCAGAGTAGTGTAACTATTCCATAATCCTGCTTCTGAAATGGAAATGAGAGAGCAAATAACCCATCCTGAGTGAAGGCCCTGCTGGTGTCCTGCCAGGCATTCCAAGCCTGATAAGTTTGCTTGGCCTGGCACCTTTAGGATGGGGATGTTAGGGTTTTGTGCTCCCTGATAGCACTTGCCCTACCTTTAAGAGGACTTTATGGAATGCCCTTATCTTCCCTGGAGCAGCTGAGGCTGTTGCCAGAATTAGGACTGGCACGTGTAGTTACTTGGAGCCAGAGCAGTTTCTGTCTGCTTCTATTTTGGAAAATAAAAAATAAGAGTTATTTAAAATATTTAGGGTGGTTTTGGGGATTTTGTTTTGGTTTGGTTTTTTGGTTGATTTTTTTGTTGTTTTGGGTTTTTTTGAAACTGTGTTTCTCATGCTGAATTTGTAAAGTGGTAGAGTTTTTTTCTTTATTGTGGGTTTGTGGGGTGTCCTGTCTGAGAGGGATGATACTGCTGATTCAAATTTCTTTCATAATGGAAGTTACAAGTTTACTCAACATTACTGGCTATTAAGATAGAATTGTGCATTTAAAGTTGATGGGGTTTCCTCAAGCCACCAGACAACCACTGCTGCCTTCTAGTGCTTCTTGTTTATTCAGTAAAAATGTAAGGACAAGTGCAAAAATGTTGCTAAATATATCCCAGGAGAACTTGCTTTTGTTATGGCAGAACCTGGTGCACTCTGCTGTGATTACTGGTACTTCACCAGAACAGTGTGTGCTCTTACCTGTTTTATTAATTATGTTGTTTTCCAGCTGCTGCTTTTGACTTGTTTAAAATATCTGCTCAATCATCTGTAACTCTGCTCCTTTTTAGAAAGCAGCAAAACCCTATGAGCTGTTCTTTGGAATTAGTCCTGTTCCATGTGTAGCTGACACGCTAAGACCTCATGCTGTGATATTTAAATAAACATCTTTGCCTTGCATCAGTTTCTCATAAATACTATACTTATGTAACTACATGTTTTATTTGGGACAATGATATCTTGGTAAGTAATGTTGGCTCAGTTGACTTTTGTGGCACAGTCACAGGATCTGGATATGTAAACAAAGGTTTTTTGGCTTTAGGTCTCATAGAACAGAAATACAGGAGGGTCAACTTTAAATCATGAAATTGTGCGACTCTTTTCTTTTATGTTGTTGTATACAGCTGAGTTAGAGGTTGTTAATTCAATGACCTCTGGGAAAATCACAATACAACAATATTTGGGCTTGTGAATTGCTCTGCAAATGTAATTATGTAGGTGTAATATATTGTGGGTTTTTTTCCCTAGCTCTTCTACTTGGGGCTGGGTTGCTGCCTTTATATTTGGTTGACACTGTACAATAATATATAATTCAGTACTAAGGCTTTATGTGCAATGGCATCTTTCCACAGTCTAAGCTTCATTTGTGGTAGTTGTTTTGGATAAAGTATAATTGTACAGTAAACTAATTGTGGTTCAGTACAGAAATGCTGTTAGGAAAAAACTGCAACCATCTACTGACCTGTTCAGTCTACTCTTCTTCTTAAGACTATCTAAGACAGGAGAGATGAAAAGCCAAACCGTCCCCATGCCAGTTGCATTACTAGCTGACAAAATATTTAGAAAAGCTTGTTCCTAAGCAAATATGTAGACTAGGAAAACAGATGGATGTGTGATGGATCTGATAATGAACACAAATTAGGACCCCAAATTGCTGAAGGCAGTTAAACAACCTTGGTGCCAAATGAGCTGCAGCATGTTTGGACACAGTGGATTGAAATTGGCTGGAGTCTTTTCCCCCAAAACACCTTTCAGCCACACAGGCTGACTGGGGCCACTCATCCATTCCCTGTAAATCAAAGGTTTCTGTATTTTCTGCTGTTATCACTCATGGCAAAAGAACTCTTCTTGATTCTATCTTAATATTGCTTTGCCTTCTGGAGATTTTATTCTTGTCTTTAGAAAGAAGTGAAGGTGGCAAATATCCTGTGTTCTCACATCTCTTTTGTGAGGTGATTTTTTCCATATACACTGAAAAATGAAATAAGTAACCAGCTTCAAAAAGGAAGTTTATCTATGTAGAATCTTATTCCAGTGTTCTCATTACCATCAATGCAAGTATTTCCTAAAAACCTAATTTTCCTCACTGGTAAAATGTAATTCACTTTCTTCTGGGGAGACAAAGGTGAACAATAGAAGTGAATCAGAGAAGGTAGAGATGAGAAATAGGATTAAAAACAATAATGCAAGGGGGAATATGTTGCTAGCATTATCTTGGGTTTAATGGTGACTCAGTCATAAAATGCTAGTTGGCTATTGCCATTCCTGTAGAACTGAGGAAAAGATCAAAGAATACCCCCTACATCTACACAGAAAAGCCTGGAGGGTCTGCAGAGTATTGCCAAGGTGAATCCTCTAGGGAGGAATGAAATTGGAATTGCTTTAGCCACAGTTGAAAGGTTAATGTTCTTGTGATGAATGACATGACAGCATATCAATTACTCTGCTTACTTCTCAGTGTTGGGTGTTTCATTGTCTAAATTGGCCATCCAGCATAAATTTTTTTGTTCACTGGTAAATGCAGAACTGTTTGGATCTCTGTTGTCAATGCCTAGGCCTGGCCTTAGTGTCTGTTTAAAAAATAAAGACAAACAATAAAAACAACCCACAAATTACAAACCTGCATAATCAAAAGCAAGAAAATTCTAATGCCTTAACTAAATTTGAAAGGGTAAGGTGTAATTTAATGGGCTATGTACAGGTAATAAACTTGCATTGTTAAACTCAGAATTTCTTTGCTGAAGTTGCATTCTGAGATCTGGAAGGCCTTATCAGTCAGTGACCTTCATTTCTTTATCCCATCTCCAGTTCTGTGCATTAGACCTCCTGCTGCAGAGCTGATTTTCCTTGCTCTGGTGGCATTTGCCCAGTTTGCAGCTCAGATCACAGAGGGTGAACACGAGCAGTGAATTGCTCTCAGAACAGCAGCACTGCTACAGCCCAGTGTCTTGCAGAATTCCACTCCATTCCCATAACTGCACTCTTGGCATTACCCAGTCTCTGGCCTCTCATTATCAAATGCTTTTTGCTTCAGTGACCAAACCCCTTCTGTTTTCTTTGCTTACCCACAAAATATCCCCACTCTATCTACAACTCCCTCTCAAATTCCCAAACCAACAGTTGGGCAACAGGCACTCATTGCTCTGTTGCATTCCACGCTGCTTTTAGTCTTTTAGACTGAGCTGCAGATACTGAAATGTCCCCCCTTCAGGCCAAGACAGCACCAGTTTCTGGCACCTATGATCAGTTCTGCAAACCTTTAGAAACTAATAGTAAAAAAAAAAAAAAATTCTTTAGCACTTTATTCATTTGGCTGAAGTTGGCCAGAAAAATTGAAGGTTGTTTGTGATGTGTATGGACAGCAGGATTGGGTAACTCTTTGAAAAGCATCTTCAAGTTTGTTTCATTCTTTATATTTAAACTTTATAACAACAGCTGGCAATGAGTTCCCTCTAATAAAGAATGTTATCAGTGTTGTGGTTGTTTTGAGTTAACAGTATGATCTATCTTCCTTTGCCTTCCCAATGCTCCATCTTTTAGCTCTGACATTCCCTGCTGTGTTCTCTGCTTCTGAGTGTTTATCCCCTTCTCTGCTCACACAGTGGGATTTCCCCAGTTTGTTCAGCCTGCCTGGAGGCTTTTGTGAAGTGAGAGGTGGCAGTGGCTTTATGCTCAGTGCTCTTTTCTATGCTGTTCCTTTGCTTCCATCTGGGCAGTAAGAAAGCAGTCCTAGGAATAAACTGACACTAACATTTAGTGACTCAAAGCATGGGACACTTAGCCATGTTTATATATCCTGAAGAACAATTATCTGGAAAAGTTTATCTGTGAAGTTAAGCTAATTTTTGGTTTTTTAGTAGGAGTTTGTTTTGTTTCAGTCTTTTAGTTATGATGAATGGTACAGCAAGTTTCCAGTATTATGTATGTGCTACACCATGGTGCTAAATTACCATGTTACTGTGGTGTCCCAGAATGAAGAAACATCTGTATTAGCAGTGCTTTTAGCAGTGTTTTTTGGCACAGTAACCATCCAAATCTCACTGATTTCCTGTGTTACATACCAGCAATAACCCTTCAAGTTCTGATTACCTAACCACAGCTACTTACCTCATGCAGAGAAAACACTTTAGTTTAGGAACCAAAGTGTAATGAAAATAAACCTGTTGAACTAATGAGCTTTGTGTAGCTCAGTCTCAGCAAGTCGTTGACCTGATGAATGTAAACATTGTAAATGGACTGATGAGTAACGAGTTTGGCTTTTAGACAAATTAAGAGTTTGTGTGGAAAACAGTGACACATTAGCACGTTAATAAAAAAATTCCTCTAAATTTGCTCTCAGAGAGTGAACTTAGGCCAGTTTTAATGATGAAGAAATCTAGAACATTGATGCCTTCTGCTCTCATGTAGTGCCTTTCTCTATTTATGCCCTGAAAACTCATGTGGAAGAATAAAGAAAATAAATGTTCTGCAGGTTTTCTAATAATCACAATCCAATTTTTCTATTGCTAGTGCAAAATAAGAGAGGGACAGTGAATCCACAACACAATCTGCATGCCTGGTGTTTGCAGTAGCTCCCTTGTCCTGGTGATTAGAAATAGAATATGCTCTTCTCTCCATGCCCAGATTATAAATTACTGTTTGCATGTGGCCAAGAACATCAGTGTTTGTCCATCCTGGCAGCATCTGTTGTGCTGAAACAATGCTGCCACCTCTACATAGAACTGCAAGAGCATCCTCCATCCCTAAAATGACAATAAGTCAATGCTTTGAAAAAATAGTATCAGTTATGTAAAAGAAAGGTTAAGAGGTGACTTGTAATTTCTTATTCTTAAAATACACTGTGTTTTGAAAGAACTTTGGTGATTATTTACCTATAAAGAAGTATGCTTGGTCAGTCTAAGTTCACATACAGTGAAGGGCTCTGTGTTTTAATTGGCTCTTATTAGTTCTCTGAAATGTAAAAGCAGCAATGTTGCGATTGCATTTCAAGGATCTCTTGTATATATTTTTTTAATTTAAATCTAATCTCTCTTTAGAAATCACAGAACCCTAAAAACATTTAGGCTGGAAGGGATTTGTGGAGGTTATCCAGGCCTTGATCTTCCTGTTCAAAGTAGGGCCCTCTTGTAAGTTAAATCAGGTTACTTGGGACTGTGTCCAGTCATTTGAAAATCTCTGAGGATGGAGATTCCAGTCTCCTGAGCAACTTGCTTCAGTGTTTAATCATTGTACTTCTGATATTTTTTTTCCATAAAACCAACCAAAATTTACCTTACTGTGACCTTGGTCCTGTCCTTTACCCACAGACCTATACAAAATAATTTAGCTCCAGCTTCTCTGTATCCTACTTCAGGCAGGGAAAGATGTCAGTTGTTCCTCAGGCTGCCTAAAGCCACTTCCATGGCCTTGGTGTGCTCCAGTCCCCTCACTGTGAAGTGGCCTCTGCTGCCTGGCTGGGTTCAGGATCTCTGGCTCCTCATGGGTGTTCCAAGCCTGGAGATGCTATTCCAGAAGCAGAGGAGCCTCAAGTGTGCCATGAGATGGGAGCAGTGGTTTCTCTGGAGCTGCTGCTCTGTGTGTCCTGGTGCAGTTGTCCTTTGCCCCTGTGCAAGAGCTCCCTGCTGCCTCCAGTTCCACCGGGACCCAAAACTGCTCTGCAGAGCTGCTGCTCGGCCATCCAGGGCCCAGCCTCTCTTTAAGCTGTTCCTGCAGTTCTGAAATCCCCTCTCAGTCCCTTCTCAGCACTCTTGCATCTCACTGAAATCAGAGTTGAGGGGTGCAGGTCAGCTTTTGGAAAAAGGCTGCTGGAAAAAGATATTCCCCATAACTGGGGCCAAATATTCATCGAGCACGGGGTGCCACTGGTGGTGGAGCAGCATTTGTCACATGCACAATGACTTTGTTCCTTCCCTGCTCAGCCTGTGGATTTCAGCTCTGATGTTATGAGCTCTGCCAAGAAAACGTGCAAGCACTGGGACGGTTGTTTTACTTTCAAGTCTCTGATTAATCAAAATCATCTTTAGAGTTATGGCTTTTCTCAAACACAAGCAAAGAGGCTGTTTCTAATGGATGTGGGGTTTTAGTGCAAAGGCCATGAAGTTTAGTGTGTGTTTAGTTCTCTTCATTTTATATGCTGTATGAAGAATATTAAAGCATCAGAAATAACAGGAGAATTAAAGCTAATAGGATATACAATCTGACTTTTACAACTAAAACTCCAATCTGTTTATTAACAGATGGAGTCCAGGCTCTGTGCATTAAGTATTTTAAAAGTCATTTGACATTTAAACAGCAAGTGGATCACTTCAAAGAATACGCACAAGAAACAAGGGCTTTAAGAATAATTCTTTTTTAGGTGATACATAGCTTTTCAGTCTGATGTACTTCAATCCATCCTTAATAAATAAAAGCACCCACCCCTTAGAAGTTACATCCAACACAGGTCTCAAAGTGTTTTGTCATGTTGTCATATCAGTATCCCTATTTTGGCTGGAATAACTGTGAAATAACCTTCTCAATGTTCTCCAGCAGGAGAATAATGATTACAAAATAGACAGTCCTGAGTAGTATTGTAATGTAGTTGATGCTAACTAGATACAATTGCTAAGTGTTAATTGCATCCAGTCTTCATCTATTTAGAAATTAACATAAACCAGTGCCTCTGAAGCAATTAGGATCCTAATGTAAGAACTGTGAAAATGCATGAAAAAATATTGATTGTCAATACAAGCCAGCAGAATATTTATAGGAGCTGAAAAATGGCTAAAACCCTTTGTCCATGTGTTTCATCCTTTAAAAATAGAAGAACCAAACACAAACCCCTACAAAACAAAACCCCTCTAATTTTTCCATTTACTCCCAAAATGCAGTTCTCTGTCTGGTAAGAAGTTGTGTCCTCAGCAAAAATCCTTTGCTGGTTTTGGACTGAGTTTATTTATATTTGTTTTATACATGTTTATCCTTGGGGTGAGCCCGTCAGTGATGAGAATTCCAGACTCTGTGGAACAAAATGCATTTCATAACTGGACAAAGCAAAGCCAGGAAGAGAAGGGGCTGCTCGCATGCGATTTTAAGCACCCTGGTACACATTTGTTCAAAGCCCTCATGATCTTTGATATATTTGTCATCTTTAGTGTTAAGCATTCCATTCTGAGGCCATAAAGATGTGTATAACTGAAATGAGTGCACTGAGTTATTTGGGGGACTTGACCACTGTGGGCTCACTGCCCAAAAGGAGAGATGAGTTTGTTAATTCCTTAGCCAGCGTGAAATTCTTTCATAAGAATTCTTGAGAATTTAATAAGAATTTTTTTTCATAATTTTGGTAAACTACATGGTTATCTTATGCCAATCTTACTTACTGTGTTGGCATTTAAAAATAAATGGTTTTAAATATTCTACACAACTTCTGCGTGTTACAATGGTAAAATGGTAAAGAATTAGGAAGGACCTCACAGTTATGCAAGACTATTGGGTTTCCTATTAAAAATGTTTTGAGGAATAATTTTTAAGCTTTCTTCAGAGAAGAAGAAAATAGACTCTAAAGTGCTTGGTTAGATATACCTTTGGGGCTTAAAAACTGTGAATAAATGTAAATTCATTAGCAAACATTCTTGCCTGTAACACTCAAGCTTGCAGAAGTCTTCAGTGTCTTAATACACAGTTCCAGGAATGCTGAAAAACAAGGATCAGTGGTGGCCTTACTGTGAAAAAGTCAGCAATTATCGTCTGTAACACAGACAGAGGAAAAGCCAGACTAAGCCAAAGGAGGTCTATCATGAGCTGTTGTTATTGGCATTCAGTTGCTCTCAGGCTTAACTGAGAATACTCAAAGTTCTTCTTGCTCCACTATGTTCCCAGATTAATCCAGACCTTGGTAATCAAGGTAATGGCTGAGGGAGTGATTTGTTATAGGGTGGGGTTCTGATTTTTTCTCCTTTTTTTTTTACAATCTGAAGAAAATCTTATACTGAAATTTACTTACAGGGCTGAAAAGTTTTCAGTGTCAAGCAAGGTGTTCTGCTGCTTTTTAAACTTTGGAAATTAAAATTTGGGTTGAGGGAGAGCTGAGATTTCAGAAAAGGGGCCTGGAGCTCCAAAATATAAATGTATATACATTATATTTTTGTCCAATTTTATGATTTCTTGTTTCCCATTCATTTTATATCAGCATAGTTTCAGGAGGCTCAGAAATCTCCTTTTGCTCTGTCCATTCTCCCCAGCTCCAGTAATTAAAATGTGGCTTGAAGTAGGTTTTCTTCTTGGGGAAGGAAAGAGCAAGCAGTCTTGCACTGCATGGAACTGCTGACCTGCAGTGGTATGGATTTTGTGTTGGACTACATGGTAAATTTTTCATTTTGGATCAGAATTTTACTGTGCCAAGATTACACCTCAGTCAGAAAACTGCGTGTTTCCAATCTGGCTTTGTAATCTTATTTACATTTATTTGTGCTCATGAGTAATCTCTCTGAAGTCAATGGTATGAATCCAGTCATAATGAAATTATTTGTTGTTTATTTTTTCTCATCTGGCAATTATACTTTGCTATCTGATTGTTTTGTGACCCTTGAAGCAAGAGACTCAAGAACAGAAATAAAAACCTACTTAGCTTCTGCCTTGGAGCCAGTTCTGAAGAAATGAAAAGTTCTTATATTCTATTCTCAAAAGTAGCACACAGTCTGGCAAGGAGTGTTCATACGGTGTTAGGAAGGTGGCTGATATATTTCTTTTTCCAGAATTGTCACTTCACATTCTGTATGAAATTTCACAGAGGATGGAGATAAAGTTTATTTTCTGAGGCACAAGAAGTGCTCTGCCCTCTTCCCATCCTACTAATATTATTGCAAATTTTACACAATTTTTTTGTTTTGTGCCAGTGATCAGAAAATATGTTCTGATGTTTTCCACATTTTTCCAACCTCTGACGTTTCATACTTAATTGTGCAAAGTATTTTTCACAAGATGTTTCAAAGACCAAGGTCCAAGCTTCATTTAAACAATTTCATAAAATTAAATTATCATTTGTATAGTCATGACATGAAATAATTATTTGTACAGTCACTTTACTCAGTGCTTTGTTCATCCAGTCTATAAAATATAACAAGTATAAAATGCTTGTTTCTGATTGAAGTTTAAATTAGAGGACAAAAAAAGCCCCAGGAACATTATAACAGAACTTTTTGTGGTTTTCCCTCCCATGGGGTTTGTTCAGTGATGTTTGAACAGCTCTGTGTTAGAGATTTTGTCAGGAACTTTGGGGGGTTTATTATTTGATTTGGTTTTTAATCTTTGCTATGAAGGAATTGTGAGAGGTTTGGTCAGTTCTTGTCCTGCAGACCAAGTAGTGCCTATTGTTTGTGCTATTAATCTGTGGCATTTGGAGTAGTTTATTTTTAAATGATCCCAAACTATGCAGTAGCCCAGAATACTTTATTGCCGGCAATATAGAGAATTTGGAGTGGTTTTCACTTGAGCACATTATATCGAAGTTCTAGAATTCTAAATACTAATAAAATGTAACAAACTTGGGGAAAAAAAAGTTTTTAAATTTTAAAATGCTTCATGCAGGGCGAAAAGTACATCCCGATAATTCCCTTACACTTAAGATGTGACCTGTATCTCCTCCTGGTCCATGATAAGTTTGTTCCACAGATGGATGAGACTGACACCTTTATCACATAGGGATTAATCATTACAAGACTTTTCTTTAAAGATCTCTAAGTGGAAATGCTGATTTGTGGAATGGAAGCTGTCTTTAAGTCTTCCAATTTTTGTCATTTGTCACACACCAAACTAAATATCGAGTCAGGTATTTATAACTAAAGCAGGCTGGCTCTGTAGCATTTTCCCCATTGAAAATAGAACGTTGATGGAGATGTTTATGGCAAACCATTTAAGATCTTACAGCTAGAGAGCTGAATTAGTTGCATTAAAGGCATTGACAGTGAACTATAGAATCATGGATCTTAGTCTGAATCAAAGTTACTGTGTCACTTGTGGGAACAGGCTGAGTGCAATAACTGTATGGGCACATTGAAGAGGTTTTAGTGGAAATCTGGTGAAAATGAAGGTGCAAGAGTAGTTTTGGTAACCGGAGCCATTCTGAGCAGTCTTCGTGGTTTCGCTGGGCTGCAGAATGTCTGGTTTCTGTGCAGTCATTCTAGGGGAGGAAATGGAGCTCAATCGTTTTGGTTCTGAGAATTTTTGTTTTCTTCATGGCGATTTTGTAACACATATAACAAGTGCCCTTCCCCGTGTTTCTGCACAATGAAAAGGGAGCAATCCCTGATCTCCTGGTTCCCACCCGCAGATTTTTTGCCCAGAAGCAGACCCTGACTCGACCACCCAGCTCCAGGAGGCTTGTGGGGGAATTGCACGCTCCCATGTCCATCGAAAGCCGGGTTTCCTTTATTCAGGGAAGCCATCCCATGGAAGGGCAGCTGTCAGTCTCGCGGGCCCCGGGATTGTCCCCGCGGGCCCCGGGATTGTCCCCGCGGGCCCCGGCCGCGGTTCGGGTCCCTCAGGGGCGACCCCGCTCCGCGCCGCCAGGTGGCGCTGTGGGGTCGCCTTAGCCCTCAGCGGAATGGCGCGGGAATGGTTTGGGATCCCAGGGTGGATTAAACCCCTTCCGTCCTTAATTAAGTAGATTTTTTAAAAAATTTTTTGCCATTCCAGTCCTGATAGATTTGCACCTTGCCCTGAGGGGCATGTTTCTTTTACGGGGCCTGCGCCGTGTGTTCTGATCTTTCAAGTCCTGAAGGGCTGCCAAGTTGTTTGAGGCCATGTCACCTTGGATGGCAAAGTCACCTCTGTGAAAGCTAAACTCACACTTTAAAACTCACATTTTAAAAAGCAATGCTGAGTTGAGGTGTAAGTCCTGGTCTAAACTCTTGCAGAGTCACCCATTGAATTAATTGAGGCTGGGCAGTTTCTTTACACGAGGCAGCTGAGGCCACAATGATCCAAGGGCTGGGGAACCTGTACGAGGAGAGGCTGAGAAAACTGGGGCTGTAAAAAGGCTGATGGAGACCTTTTCATGCTCCACTATTTAAAGGGTGGCTAAAAAGAAGATGGAGACTCCCTTTTTACTAGGAGTCATATGGAGAAGATGAGAGGTAATGGGTACAAGTGACTTCTGGAGAGATTTCAGCTGAAACAAGAGTACAAATTTCCACAAGGAGAACAATCAGCCACTGAAACATTTCCAATTCTCATTCTCAATCGAATTCTCAATTGAATTTCTATTTTCAATCACACTTGACTTTTGCCTCAGTGCCCCTTCTTGGCCAGCAGGAGGTCTTTTTCAGGAGACACTGGTGACTCTCTTTGGAGTTCTTCCCACGGCCACAGAGCAGCTGGAGCTGTTTCGTGGCTCTGGAGGTAATTGCTGGGTGACAGGCAGAGTTTAACATGTTTGAACTGCCTGGAGGGATGAGCTGACTCTGAAGAACTGCAAAAGTTACAAAACTCAGTAAGCAAACAGGGCCTGGCCCCCAGCCTACATTTCAAAGAGGTGTTGTGACCCGTCAGCCAGAGCAAGGATCCAGCCTGGGAATTCCTGGATTTTACAAAAGGACAGAATTAGGAAGGCATGCACCCAGTGAGGATACCCAGAGGACACACACTTCTTGCAGAAACTCCATGTAACATCATAAAAATATGGGAAAAAAACAACCGGCTGCTTTCCTGGCCACCTGGCAGCCAGGTATTCAGAAAGTGGGAACTCCTTTAATGAATACTGAATTTTGTGGGCTAAAAGCACTGCACACACATGGTACCTCTGGCCTGGGTTGCAGACATGAGGCATCTGCCCGGACCAACGCAATGCACAAGAGGAGGGTGTGAAATCACTCACAACTTGCAGCTTTTATTTGCCACAGAGGCTGCTCATCCAGACTTGGTGATGTGGCCACATCTGTTCACTGTAGAAATCCATCAGAGTGAGAAGAATGATATTAGAGGAAAGAGTTGGGCCTGAAGAAAGCAAACAAGAGGATTTGTTATTAAAATTAAGGGAAGAGGATTTAAAAATAAATATCAGAATGCTCTGGAAACACATTTCCCAGAGCAACAAGCTTTGTAGGGCAACTTGCACAAACCCCTGCCCCCAGCTACTGTTTGTGTGCTGCAAACCCCATCTTCTCTAGGCAGATTTCTTGCAGGTATGGATTGCCAAAGGTAAAACAGCAGGAATATTCCCAGCACTGCCATAATTTAGAGCATTTACCTTCAGTGAAAATATTTTATTCAGATGTCAGAAATCTCATTATCTGAGCAGAATGGGGGGGGCGGGGGGAAGAAAAAAATCAGGCTAATAAACTGTGGATATTTAATTAGTCATGAAGAATTTTTCTGACTTTTTAGAGAAAAAGGTGAGGAAATATTAGTATGAGAAATGATGAGAAAAGATAAATACAGACTTCTTTTGGCTAAGCCAGTTAATTGTATTAAGATATTAAACTTGCAAGAAATTCCTTTTCCAGACTTGCCTCACCACAACAAAAAAAAAAAGAGAAATGTTCCCTAAAAGCCAGATATGAGACCTGAGAATGGAGAGCAAACTGTTAAGACTTGGTTGGCATGATAATTGACTTTTTTTTTAATATTTATAATTGCTATCCTCACAAAAGGTTGAAGCATAGATTAAAAAAAAAATTGATTGGAGCTAAACACAATAAACACCAACTAATTTCCCCTTCCTCTCTACCACTAAAATCTATTGAAGGATTTTTTTGGGCGAGGCACTCATTTCATATTCTCAAAAAAAGATAATTTTGTGGATTGTGCAATTTTTGGATCACGGTCCAGATGCTGTAGAAAATTCTGATGAATGTTGTATAGACATTGCTTTTGGTTAAGGTGAGGGGAGTCTCTCCAAGGCATCTCAGAGAGATTGAAAAACTAGTTGAATTCTCTAGCACTGATTCTGAATTTTCAGAGTTTTAATCAGATTTCTCTGGCCAGTTGTTTCTCCTTGAATCCACATGCCAAGTGTTAGCCTGCATCGAGTACATCATTCTTAAATATTCCCACAGCATAAACCAAACCTATTTTCTTTAAATGCAAATAAGTCACCGGATTTCATTACGTAACAAATTTTGCCTTGAGGTTGTGTGTAGTCTTTGAAAGTGACTGTAATGTATACCAAGCTTTTAATATTCCTGTCTAATGTTTCTTTTTGTTATTATACTCTTTTCTGTTTGTCTGAAGTGGAAGAGATTATCTGTACTCTAACGTAAGCCTCCACAGTATCCCACCATACAAAGGTTATGGGACTGAGCCCTGGTTTCTCCACAAAATAAATAACTCCTGAACAAAAGGCCCCACTATGCTGCCAGCCAGAGCCCCCTTCCCTGCACTGCTGCTAAGCTGCAGTGGGTAACGTTACCTTCAGCAGTCACAGAGAAGGAGGCAGCCGCAGACGCAGCCAAAAGTATCGGAATTAAGAAACTAAAAATTCTGCAGTTGGCCAAGCAAATTATTTTCTTGTAGCAGTGGGAACAGCAGCTCTCTCAGAGAAGCAGCTCCCAAACCTTTGGCAAAATTAGGATTCTGAAAGCAGTTACAGAGCAGGTTCCAAGAGCAGCGTGACTCAGGATCTCCGTAAGGATGGAAGTTCTGATTAAATGTGGCAGCCTCATAAAAGGACTTTTTGGTTTTTATCTCCCAGTAAATTCACTGATAAACTCCTCGAGTGTTTGTTTAGGTCCCATCTGTAAAAATAACTTAATTGGGATGGAGTTTACAAGACAGCATTCTCTTATATTGTTCTATTATAATTTTCTGACCCTAATTTCCTGCTTTGTCATTTGGTTTGAATTGGACCGGTCATGAGAAAAACCTTCCCCATAAGGCATAAGTTCTGTGTGTGGGAGAATTCTTTGTAGATATTTGTTCTGTGAATTGGAATAATAAACTACTATGGATTTGGAAACTAGTTTGGCTGGTGGCAGCAAGTTTGAAACTTTTATTTCATTATTGTTCATTTTTAAGTTAATCCCACTGTGCAATTTCAGCTCATCCATTTGCTCTTTTTCTTTGGGTGAAAATGCAAAAGCCACGTGTACATTGCACATTATGGACTTGTGTTACTGACATGACTGGGCTTTAATTACAGTTCTGAATGAGCATTTTTATAACAAACTGTGAACGGTTCAGACATGGTATTAAATAAATAAATTTAGACATTATAGAACAGTCTGGGTCTTGAATCAGTGCTTCCTGTTCCTCACAGAGACTCAGAGGTGCTGGATTCAGTACAGACATGCCTTGGTAGGGTCCATTTAGGCTGTCACTGCTACTGTTGGCTGTACTTGCTGATTGATATTCTGTAACATTTTCTTATGAGGGGTTGTATTTACTTTTGATTTTTTTTCCTGGTTTTCCTTTTTTTCTTTCACCATTTCTTGGTGTTGGAAATGTCAAGGAGTGTGGCATTTCCAGCACCAAGGGTATGTTCTTCCCAAATCCACAATTTTAATTTTGTTCCCATTTTAGCTTTCTAAAATCCTTTGCAATGTTTTTAAAAAGTTGTTCAGTTTGCAGCTTTTTTAAGATTATGACTAAATGACATTTTAAATTGCCTTTGAATGCTGATTTGACACTCTTGCACTCAAACCAGCAGTAGTTGTGTTGACAATGTATGTCCACGCTTCTTGACATAAGCTGTGTTTATTGAGTGAAGAGATACTGTAAATATTAGAAGACAAAAATCTAACTGCAGCTGCTTTTGTGGCACAGCAGGTTTTTAAGGCTACTTCAGAAGCAGTGCTGGGGAATCGGGCACTGCCTTATTTATTATGTTAATGTTGTAGGAACATTGGCTTCAGGGGAGGGACTTTTCAAAGCTTCCAGCTGCTTAACAGCACAAGGAATGTGTGCTCCCAAGCTTTATTAGCTACTTTTGAAAACCCCATCATATGGATCAGCCTATCTGTAAGGATAGGTACTTGCTTGGGCTACATCTGGATTAAAAGGATGTCTTAGTGTAGAAGAGAAAAAAAAATGCAGAAAATTTCTGGAATTAAATTAAAAACATTGACTAAGATCTACTAATATAGATGAATATCCCAATAGGGAAATATTTTTGGATCTGGGTGAAGATTGCTTGGCAAACTCAGTAAACATGGTTATTGAACTGTGAGTTTTCAGATTCTGATCTGAAGCCCAGTGAAATAGAAGGAACTTTGACTCGGCGGAGTGAAATGCTTGGAGTCATTTCTGAGAGCCTTCCTTTCACTGAATAACTCCAGGAGTCTCAATGAAGTCTGTAAAATTAGTCATTTGGTGCCTCTAGGGATGCACTAATGAAAAACATCCTGACAAAGTAAACTCAATTTTCTTCTCCATGATGCCAAGTAATAAGACAAGAGGAAAAGAGCAGAAAGTGATGCCCAGGAAGTTCCACCTGAACATGAGGAAGAATTTCTGTCTTGTGCAGGTGACTGAGCACTGAACAGACTGCCCAGAGAGGGCTTGGATATGATTCTGAGTGTCTGTTCCTGCAAAATTAGTCAAAGCCAGTCAAAATATTTCAGAAGTATTGGGAAATATATTCCATTCTGCATTCATCCACACATGAGCACTTTTCCCAGTGCCTGTGTTTGTTAGTGATTCTCAGTAAAATAATCTGAAATCAGACTCTAAGTATGAAAGAGCAAGACCTTGTCAGGCATTGGAAAAATAACAAAAAAAATTTCAAAAGGCTTGTAAAATTGTTATATAAATTGGTACTTTTCCATCATTACACTACATTACAGCTAATCTTCTGTAAGTGTTCTTGCTTATTGCTTTTTTAATGAAAGCCCTTCTCAGTTCTGAGTTAGGCTTTGTCTTCTGGTTTTAGGTGGGGCAGGTATTGTTACAAACACAAATGGTTTTGATTTGTTTCCAAAGTTAAAACCATTAACTAAGTGTTGGCAGCTGCATTTACCATTTTATATATATTTAAATCCATTTTATGGTAAGAATTGTTTGTCCTAGATATAAGGGTAGGAGGTGCATCTGTAGCTTGTAACCTCATCAACCTTTTGGAGTTCAGTGGCAAGAAAGGCCTGGAAAGAACGTTCTGATAAGAGCAAAGGGATTCTCCTATTGAGAGATTCCCCTGAGAATGGTGGCTTGGAATTGAGATAATGACAGTACAAGTGTAGAAAGTTCTATTTATCTGATTTTCCATAAAACTGCTTGTTGTGGCTCCTGCAGAGACGCTGTGCAGGGCGGGCCCTGCTGGAAGAGCATCTCCAAATGTTTGTTTGTTGTTCTGCTTGAGGGATTTTGAATTGCCAAACTAGTGGTGATTCCACTCTACCCCCTGACAAACACTGGTCAGCAGAGTGACAATTCC
The DNA here is from genome assembly GCA_013397555.1 of Urocynchramus pylzowi. Taxonomy (NCBI): domain Eukaryota; kingdom Metazoa; phylum Chordata; class Aves; order Passeriformes; family Fringillidae; genus Urocynchramus; species Urocynchramus pylzowi. Next base: position 1,997,970 of record VZRH01003629.1, read on the forward strand.
TAAACAAATTGCCTTCTGACCCTGCTCCTGGACTTCTTTTGGGGTGCCCCATTTAGGCCTCCAGCCATCCCCTTCCGTGGTGCAGCATTCCCAGCCCGCTCATTCCCATCCGAGCCCTCGGGCACTAAACCTCTGTTCACTGCCATCGCCAGCCACAGGTCAGGTCAACACCTGCAGCATCAGAGTCCACATCTTGGTTTTTAAAACAGCATATTATTGAAAATTAAACACTTCAGAGAAAGCTATATTTAAAAGCATGGGGTGTGTGTCTCCACGTCCACCTTTCTGGTGTCAGGTTGTCCTTGTGTAAATTTGCTGTCCTGGGCTATGTCAGGTGTTTTGAACAAAGTTAAATCACTCCTTCAACTCTCCTGACTGGGGAAATACTGAAATACTTGACTCCTCTTTTGTTGTTCTCACCCTGCTTTAAATATCTCAAATTTCTTCATTTCCTCAAGAAGCCTTTCTTTACTTGTTTGGGAAACAAATAAAAATACAATACATGTTCCTGTATCATTCTTGGAAACTTCCTGAGGGGAGAAATGTGGCTTTAAAGTCTTCCTGTGCCCTCCAATTTAATTTATTTTATGCAGATATCAGGTACTTCATTATTCAAGATGCTAATACATTTGTATGTTTAAAACAGTTTTAAAAGGGAGAGATAATGTACTAGTAAAAGATCAATACTCTGCATTGCTAGTTTATTTGAAGTTGTGTGAGGTTTGTCTCTCTCTAGCACAATTTTTCATTTAATGTCTTCCAATATTTAGGAATGAAGAGACAATGTGACCTGTTGATTGGTTCTGAAATTCTCTTGATAAATTACAGTCTCATAAATAATTTCTGTTTACTTTGAAGCTTGTTATGAACACTGTTTCCTCTGTTACCCATTTTTAAAAGCTTGCATTTATTTTTTAAGTGATTCTTAGTTTTGTAACAGACATGTTACAGAGCTGTTCTTAAGTGTCCTTTATATGCTTTTGAAAACTTATATGAATGCTCAAGTGAGTTAATATATTCGATGATTCCTCCTAATTTGAAAAAAGGCTGCATGGTATAAGAACAAAATACCAGAACTGTAACCAGAGGTTTTGCTTTAAAGAACCTGTTAAGTGCTCATCACTTTATGATCTTCTTTTTTCCTGAAAAGTTAAATGATGATGCTTCTGAAATTAACCTCCAACCTCGAAAGCCAACCTCCCAGTGGCTTTAGAGAAGAATAAATTCGCAAATATCACCTTCAGCAGATTGCATTTATCAGTTTTTCCATCTCTTTTCAAGATGAAAGGTGAAACAGTCTGACTTGACACAAAGAAATAAGTCCTATCTTCTCTTTGAATTGTTTGCCAAGGAAATAATGGTCTTATGGGGTTTACCTGTGCAATACTGGATTTTGCTGAGAGCAGCAGCTTTCCATGAAGCTCACAGAAATATTTGAAATTTAGACACATCTTGGTGTTGCAGGGAGGGAAAGGATTTTTGTTTGAACAAACTAATTCTGAAATGTGTTCTGCAAACACATCCTTAAGATGCACAGCAAACACTGCCCCATTATTTCAGGTGTCCCATCAGGACTTGTGCTTGGTCCCCCACTGTCACACGAGTCACCCTGCAGCTGATGTGAGCCAGGAGTGTAAACAAAGACCCTTTTAATCACAGCAGTTCCAATTAGTTCTTCAGTTTGCCATCAAATCTTCTGCAACAGGTAGACTTAGCACTGAATGGCTCATTCCTAAACCATCTGGCATCTTATAGAAGACTATTGAGATGTCTCTAAAGTTCTCATGTTGTAAATGCTCCTAATTTAGGCTGCTCCATGATTAACAAGCCTATTGTGATTAGCCAAAGTCTGAAATTTTTGTTCCTTTTCTGTTTAAGAATGGAAAGGCTTTGTGCAAGAGGGAAGCACAACAACATGGATACCTTCAAATTCCCTAATCCATGTCAGAAATCCTGTGACTCAAAAGCTCTTTGTAAACTCGTGGGTGGGAGAAGCATTCTGACATGTGGTGGCCACATTCAGTTTTAGACCCAGAAGGAGCAGAATGCAGAGTGAAGCTGTACCAGAAAGAGTATTTCTCACAGCATGATTGGGATTCTGTTGTCTTCATCCCCCTAAGATTCATCTTCCTTGTTCACTTTCTTATGGACATCAAGTTCATCAGAAGCAAACCTTGAAACAATATTTGGCATGAGTAACATTTGTTGTAATTTAAGGCTATTCAAGTAGCCAAGAGAGAAAACAATTACTGCCTTTCTTTTTGCACTTTAAATACAGCTGACAACTGTTGCCTTGTGTGTCCTCCCCCATTGTCTGTTCTTTACATTAAACCAGCTTTTCTCTGCCTGCAAAAGTGTTTGAAATAATTGTGTAGACAATCCTTTTTTAAACCAGGTATGCACATATTCATGCAAGCACAGCAAAGAGGAGAGAGCAGTGTTAATTAAATTTAAATTAATGAAAGGTTAGTCTAATTTTTATTTGATTGAAAGAGGAGACTAGCATGAAAGCATTGCACAATAAATCCAAAAATTCTGCATAAGGACTGGAAAATGTGGAAAACCATGGGCAGAAAACCTTCATATTGTCACTCTGCTCCCACAAGCACATTTGCAAGATGTTTCACCATCTTTATTGTTCTTCTGGGCTCTTTCTTTATTTGCTGACCATTCTTTTTAGACAGGGTACAGCAGAAAAGGAGGCATTATTTCACACATCTTTCAAGCAATACTGTTCCCCAAACCTATCAATGCTCTTTGCTGCTGTTCTGGTGCCAGTGTGATGTTGTGTGTCCCGGGTTCAGTTTGTGGCCAAGCACAGTCCCAGCCTCTGCACTGTAGTTATGCCAACATGCCCAGTTATTTCCCACCTTATGAGATGGCAGCAACACAAAGAACTGCAGAAATCCATTCTATCCCTTCTACAGGGCTTTCATACCCCTAGGGAAAAATCCACCCCCTTTTGGGGAAGTAGGATTTGTGGTTATGAGAAGACCGATGGTTCATTTTGACACATTTTGATCAAAGCACTTATAAATTACTTTTTTTGCTTTGATGCACCTTGTTCTGAGTTAAAGGTGTTCATGCAGATAAGCCCCAGGCATGAAGGATCTGGCCCCAGTGAGGATCTCAGTGAGCTATGGGTAAAGCCAGGAAAGATTCTGTTATTTTTCGCTAAGTTTCGAATTAAGTCTCAGTGGAAACTTACATTCTAGGCATCCCTACCCTTGAGAATTTTGCTGCTCCTTCCTTTCTGTCAATGGAGCCAAATGCTCTCTGCCTGGAGAAAGCTGCCAGGGGGCCAAGGAAGTGGTTGTAGCCTGCATCCACTTGTGAGATCACGTCTTGGGGCTTGAGAGGGAGCCAAGCTCGAGGAAGATAGTGCTGAACTCATACCAAGTGCCAGGTACTGCTCAGAGCCCTGAGGTGCTGAACAAACCTGAGGCAGGGCCTGAGAGCAGCGGGTCTGTCCAGCCTGGGGCAGAGGCTGCAGGAACTGCCCAGTGGCCTCATGCTGGCCCTGCAGGCAATGGGCTGGGGGGGTTCTTGGGGGCCCATCAATGACCACTGACAGGTTACAGCAGGGAAAATTCTCCCAAGTGAGGATGGTCAGTCACAGGACTTAGAGCCTGAGAGGAGCTGTGGAAATTTTCAAAATTTAACGGGGAAAGGTCCTGAGCAACCTGATCACAACTTGAAATTTTCTCTAGCTTTGAAGATAGCTCTGATATTGAACCAGATGATTTTCAAAGGTTTCCTCTAAAATATTAATCATTTTGTAATTCTAACATGATACAGCATATTTAGAAAGATTTTTTTTCTTTTTACCCATCTGGTTCACCATGTAGTCCCAGAAATGGCTGTTTAAGCACAGGTGTAGGGGCAGTAACTGTGGCATGAAAAAAAAAAAAAGGAGATGAAAAGAGAAGAAAGCAGCAGCCAAAGGAATCCTCCTGGATAGGTTTGGGTGGTGGACACATCGAAAGGGGGGGTGTCACTCCTGGCACTTGTCCTTGACTTTAGCTTTGTGCCAAGGGCACCACCACAGCACTAAGAGCGTGTGGATCACTCTCCTCATGGGCACCATATGGCAACAGGGGATCCAACCAAGATCATGCTCTGCAGCATGTCAGGGACTGGGACCTCTGCATGGAAAGTCAGGAATGGTGTCATAGACCTGTGCCACAAAGACCAGGGTGGATCAACATCAAAACTCCACATCCCAGCTTTGCTACAAAAAAATATCAAAATCTTAATCCTGGCTTCTGATAAATGTGTCCTTGTCATGGTTCTATCTGTTACACCAGTCCTTACATCTTAATTAAAGCCCAGCAATGTGTAATCCTATAGCTCTGTATTTAAAAGACAGAAAGAAAAAAAATACTGCACTAATCACATTGGAGAAGGGAAAGAAGCACATATGGAATGCACATGTAGGTAAGTATGTAGGGAGGCATATTGAGAATCCTGCAGAAATAAGGAAATAGCTGAAAAAACTGTTGTAAATACTAAAAGCTAGCAATTCCCAATATATATCTTATTTTTTAAAGGCAATAAATCAAGGGTGTATGTTCAATTTTTAGGTCGTTCTTGGACTTTATTAAGCTCAGGTTCAAAGCAGGACATATGGAGTCTTCTTGTATGTAATAATAGGACTCACTAAAAAGACTACAAAGTGACTGAAAATCATAATTTCTGAACTGTTCTATTCCAGATGTCTTTACTGGTAAGCCCATGAGCACAAACCAGTACTGGGATGTTGTCTGCCTGTGCTTTTGTCTGCTATGGGAATAAATGTTTGCATCTGGGCTGAGTCTGCTCCACTGCTGCACCTGAGGGAGGAAAGCAGGATTTCTCCTGGCCTTACTATTAAAAAATACTTTTTCCTTAATTGAAGCAGTTTATAGTAATTTAAAAGTACATGATGAGCACTTTTTTCCTTCTTCCTTTTCCCCATTTTTCTCATAACTCTCATCTTCACCATTAAGGAAAGGCCAAAAAGAGAGTGGCTCAGAAGAGCAGATGAAGTGGCTGTTTCCTGAGGGGTTTTTTTCTATTTTGAAAAAACCCAAACCCTCAGAGTGCTGGCAGTGTGAGGCCTGGGAGCATTACACTTTTGAGTGGAGGAGCTGCTTTGCTGCACTAGAACAAAACAGTTGTAGACTTGCTGTGATCTGTGACTTTGGGGGTCGATGCTGTCCCTAGATTTAGTTCTACCAGGTGTGATGCTTCCAGGAATTCAGCCAGGAATTCTGTAATTGGCAGAATAATGGCTGGAAAATGCAACTACAGGGTTATTTCCATTTGTGTGCTGTCGAAGGTAGATAATTCCTTATTCCTCCCCCAAAGCAGACGGGAAGAGGATGAGTAGGTGGGAACAGGAATGACAAAGCTGGAGTGTGATGAGTGTGTGTTCTTCTCTGTTAAACTTTGCTTACAGTCTGTCCCCCACACGACTAACACAGCAACTGAAGTCTCTGCTGCTTCCAGAGGGCACAGGAAAGGTTGGGTGGCTGAAGGAGGAGGGAATGTCACTACCAAGTTGCAGGACCCAAAGAGGAATTTGCTTTTGGCTGTAGTAGTTTTGTTTCCGGTAATTCATGCTCTGGGCTGCTGGTTGGGCCCATCCCTCTGTGTGTCTTTCCTGCTCCACTCTCTTGTTTATTGAATACTAAACACCAAAGATTTTCTCAGAATATGTGTGTGTGTGTGTGTGTGTTGGGAACAGCCTGGATGCTCTTGTAACATGATTGCAAATGGGATGATGTGCCCTTTTCCCCTTTCCCGTTTCCATGTTAGTAACTAAGCCAACACTTTTTTGTTTGGTTAGGTTTTTTTTAACATGAAGCTAGAATAGAAATGCTGGCTTCCTTTCACATTCTTTAAAAAACCCCAAACTTGTACATAACAATACTATATAAAAACTGAATTTGTGTTCTTTTAGCTTCCTATGTAGAAAAAGAGGAGGAAGCTGAAGGTTTGGGCTTTGGTAATCCATTTTTTGGGAAATTCATAATTTGCAGTCCTTGCCAGTTTATAGAGTTTTGGGGGGTTTTCTCCTTTATCCTAATTATAATTGCATTTCTATTTTGCCTCGTAATTCCCAAGTCTGGACTGAACATGAACATAAATTTTGGTACTCAAATGTGTAAGGGGTGCAAGCAATTTCAGCTGCTTAATTTTAGTTGCATTCTTCCAGAAAGGTCATCTCACTCCTACTGAATGTCAGAGATATATTTGTTTTATCAAGAGTGCTTATAAACGCAGGTCCTCCCTTCCAGTTGAGGTTTCTCAGGAAATTAATTAATTAGTGATGTCTAAATCTTACTGTGTTCAGTGAAAACACTACAAGGTTCTGTGTCTGGCCTTAGAAATTATGTTATTTAAGATTTAGGGAGCTACTTATGGTAGATGTGGTAGATGTTCTTCCCTGGAGTGGGAAAGATTCTTTCATGGAAATCACCAATAAGGTAAAAATGCCTGAAAAACATGAATAGAAGTTACTGATGGCACTGAGCCAGGATAAATTCATGCTTTGCTCAGGTTTGCTTCTCCTGCTGAGCTCCCATGTAACCCCATCCCTATGGAGGTGCTGTCAGTACAGAACCCACCAGCTCTATGCCTAAGGGACATTTGCAGGCATAAAATTCTGCTCTGGAAGCTAACAAAGCTCCTCAGGACAGCTACTTCCCTTGGTCCCCTGCTTCTGCAGATGAGTAATGACAGGCTCTTGTTTATTCTTCTGAACATGCACTTCTCGAGAGCAGCTTTTTTCCCATGCCTTGACAGCATGTGGGTCTTTCCTGACTGCATTCAAGAGAGGCTGGATACATACACACAGTATTGCAAGCTGAACTTGAATTCTGCAAGATATTACATAATAAACACCCCCCAACATGCCCCCACCCCCAAAAAAAAATTAGATAAAATGTGGTCCCCAGAATGCTGCAATTGCCTCAGAGACAGAACAGTTTTATGGGGAAGGGGTTGGTTTCCAGCTGGTGAATCTGGGGAAAGCTTTGCCTATTTCACAGCCTCTGTTGGTTGTTGGTGAAACAAGTGGTGACACTGATTTCTGTGCATTGCTTTGAGAGCTGTGGATAAACTCTGGGATGTAAGAGTGAGATAATCCTGTTCTCCCAGGCTGTACAGTAGAATCTCTGCAGTTCCCAAGGGAGTTAAATAGGTTCACTTCTGGCAGCATTTCATAAGTAAACAGCCATTTCTGCTTTCCTCTGTGTATCTTTGTCTGCTAAAAATTGTATTTACGTACTGGAGGAGTGCCATTGTTTCCAATAGATGTTATGACTAGCACTGAGTATTCTGAGGGTGAGGTGTGCTGCAAAAACAACTGAGTGAAGCTTTAAGGGCTGGATACACCATACAACTACAATTGAACATGATTGCCCTCAATAGAAAAATGAAATGCAGTCATTACTTTTGTCCTGTTCTACAGAATAAAAGTACGGATGAAAAAGTTAATTTGGGTATTTAACATCCCTGCCCAGTTTTTCAAATTTCCACTTAAAGCTTCAAGAATTATAAAAGTTGGATTTTCAAAAAAAAAAAAAAAAAAGTCACAAATTTTAAATTAATTTCATTAGATGAAAAAGATACAATTGTGGAAGGCAACACAGCCAGAAACTTCAGTGTACCGATTTTTGTAATATAAAATCAAGACTTCAGATTACCGAGAAGCTTTTATTCCTAGCCAACTACAGACCATGACCTGCCTATCAGTTATTGTAGTTTAAATCTAAGTGATTTTGCATTGTCTTCAGTGATTTTGGGGGGTGATTTTGCATCCAAAAGCTGTAGCAGAAGGTGTGAAGTGATATGTAACAGTGTGTGAAAGTAACTTACACAAGCATTTGGATAGTTGTGCAGATATTCTTGGACCAACCTCTAAATCATTTAAGTCCAGATCATTCATGAATCACAAATCATTCCCATATGAGGACTTCTCCACGAGTACAATACATAAATCTCCATAATCAAACCCAGGACTGCCACCTGCCTGCAGTGGTGGTGTGAGAGGAAAGGGACAAAGGAGAACAGAAATGAAATTTTATTCACATGAACTGTTCTTTCAGATGAAACCCTTTGGGACAGCAAAGACTCCCTGCAATATTCCTGCTGCTGCCGCCACATAGAGGGATTTTTGGCGTCAGTGGGGAGTCAAGTCTCCCATGGGACTTCATTTCGCCCCAGGTAGGAGGGACTTTGCCTGTCTTCCAAGAGGGAGAATTCCAGAGTGTAGATGCCTTACCTGTAGGAAGGTAGAGTGTGAAAATGCCAAGCCATAGATGGTCAAACAGTGACAGAGGCATTTTGTATTTATGGGCAATGACAAGAGTGAAGTCTCTGGCTGTTTCAAGAGAACTACAGAAAAAAAAACCCAAGCTTGGATACTTTTGGCAGTGCATCTCCACCATAAACTTCTTCCTTCACATCAACTGAACTGCCATTTTCTATGAAATTGTAACAGAAATGAATTTATTTTATTATACTTTTGAGGTGTAGTTACTATTTTTAGGAGGGAAGGACTGCATAAAAAAGCTGTTTAGTTAGGTAACGTGTTACATTTTTATTTTAGTCTGGCACATTTCTGAAATTCCAGGCATTTTTGGCTTCCTGTAGAAAGCAAACTTCTGCCTTTTAGGCAAGTGCTGTGAGTGTTTGAACTTTTCAAACTTTCTTCTGCTTATGACCACTTTTGACAGATATCTGGCTGAGTTAATAATCTTAGATATCCTTGAAAGCCTGGTTCAGTACAAGCAGATCATCAGGCAACAGAAAGTTCCTTTACAGGTTTGCCCAAAATCACCCATCCACCAATGTTTGTCATTATTTAAGGCAGCCTCCCTTTTTCTACCAAAATCCTCTGAATAACCAGGATTTTCAATGCGGGGGAAAGGAAAGAATTGTGTAAATATGTGTGGAAATTAACAGAAAAAACATTATTTGAATAAAAGGTTCATTTAAAAGTATACAAATACAGGTCAGACTCCTTTAAACCTGTTTTCAAAGAATTAAGGACTTAGTGTTCCAATGGCTGTAATACATGAACTTTGAGTGATGTCACATAGGATTTCCTCTCCTTAATTACCTAAAAGGCAGTTTTTTATTCATGTTATGGCTTGACTTTGAGCAAGGTGTCTCTGTACAGAAGAGGCACAATACAGCATTGGACAGCAGAACTGGGTTTGTCTGTGTAGTTTCAAGAAGAATGTTTTGTATTTGAGAAACTGGAACAATGACTCAATTCCAATACCATTAATATGATTCTGGTAATAGAAAATGTGAATAAATAATGGGAATAATGTTTTTCTAATGGATCTATGTCGAAACCAGCTGATTATTTAAAAGCACTTTTCAAGTGCTAACAATGTATCAAGTGATCATATTCCTTGATATGGTAACTAATCATGAGGGATTGAGATGATATGCACAAGTTTGACAGAAAAATGTCCAGAATTTTTCAAGAAATCAGTGTTGTAGCGTTTTGTACAACATGAAATGTTCCTGGGGCTTTTAAGTGAAAATCATAGTTGATAAACATCTTAAGACTGTTTTCTGGAAGTGAGATCTGCAGACAATGGAATCTGCAGTAGGGGAAGCAGATGAAGCACAAAAACTGCTGTGTAAACTACTCACTGTTTACAAGCAGAGGAACACTTGAAAAAGGAGTTGACAACTTAGGTGCATTCTGGATGGCTGAGGTTCCAGTTCAGACTGTTAGACAACCCTGTTATAAAAGTGCTGCTTAAAATGAAAGTCATAAGCTTATTCAGGCCAGCTGAGGAAAGACACTTATCAAGAATGCTGGCAGTTGTGCAAAAAAGGGGGGAAAAAAGGAGTTGTTGAAAGATTGTGCTGAAGCTCCTCTTGCTGCAGCAGAGGTGACAGATGCTGGAGGCCTCTCACTTCAGACACTGTAGCTGTGCCATGTTCTTTTTTTACCAGCATTTCTTGAAAATTAGAAAAGAGGAGTTTGGAACTCATTTTCTTCCAATAAGCAGTGTTTGTTTTGAAATTGGTGTTTTTCACACAGTGGGACAGGCACAGTAGAAGGAGTTTGGCAACCAACATTGCATTTTTAAACAAAATAAATCATAGTGTGCTGCATATGTGGAAATAAAGGCTTTGAGAACTGTTATGAAGGCAGTGCATGTAACTGGTAAAACATGTGTACTCCGTTTGCTCTGTGATACTTGGGAGAACACATTTGCAACATCAATGAAATAAATACTGGTGCAGTAAAACGCCCTTGACAGGAATCCTTGGCTTGGGTAGCACAGTGCTGGAAGTTCATGTCCTGAGACAGGGCCTGGTGCCCACACTGTCCTCTTCCCTGGCAAGCACAGGGTGGGACAGCCTGGGTGGTGCCACGTCCTGGGCTGCCCCTAAGGAGATGTGCAGGATCCTACACCAGGGGATATTACTGGTCCCAGTAGCAATATTGAGATGTTTCTGAGCACCTGGCCACAGTGAACACCATGGACATTAGCTTGATTTTTGGGGTTCTTGCAGGGAATGTGCATTGCCAGTGAGTTTTCCATGCCCCTTACTTAGTTTTCTTCAGGTTTTTCCCTAATCCCTCAGTTTAGATTGGTAATAACATGTCAGTGTTCTTTTAAAAGTGTTCCTGACCCTTCTGCTCAAAGGCATGCAGGGGACTGGAGCCAACCAGCCAAAGCAATACTGGGTTGCTTCAAGACAGCCAATGTGTGCCTGAGTGCAGAGGCAGCCATGACCAACTCAGACCTTTGCTATGCCTTGGTTCTGCTCTGCATTACCACCAGAACCAAGCACTCTGTTTGCTGTGTGCATGGCCCTCTGTGTACTTTATGGTAGTATTTTAGGGACTTTTTGTTTCTGGTAGGAAGTAGCTGACCAATTCTTTGAAAGTAATTAGAGCTGCAGTGATAGTTCCACCAAAAGACATTGATCCTTCACGTGTTCTCAAAGATGACCAGAAGCATTTATAAGTAAAAATGTTCCTTAGAGAGAAGCATGGCTTAGGACTGGCTCTGTAGGGATCTTAACACAAACACAGCCTTGGGTCTTGCCCTTGTGTCAGTGTTTGCAATGAGAGCCTGAGTAATTTACCCAAGATCCCATAGTGAGATAGCAGAATCAGAACTATGATTCGGGGGTTATTGAACTCTGGTGCAGGATTTCCTCTCCTCCAGTTTTCATTTTTCTTCTGTGCTCCTGCAAATACAGAGTATCCAAGCTCTTTGGAACTTTGCTTAAAGGAAGAATGTTAATCAAAGACAACCTTTGGGAACTGGTACAGGTGTTTTGAATGTATTAATTAGTGAGTAGATTTGTATAAAGAAAATTTTTACATTTAAGAATTCAAATGCTTAGGTTTAATCTGGTTCTCTGTTGTAGTGTCTTAAAACCACTGAAAATGTGACCTTCAGCTGACCCATGACTATCCAAATTGACACCAGAAGGAGCTGCTAACTGGCTTCATTGTGAAATTAATGGATTCCTCTTCTGTGATAGATATGGGGAAACGAACTACAGATTTAGAAACCATCTCTTTGGGAACTGCATCTAATGATATCAGAATTGAATAAATGTATGCATAGTTCCAGGAATCTTCTAATGGAGCCTCTGGGCTTTGATTTTTACATCTGCTTTTCTGTGGTTTTGTAGCTCACCTCATGCACTAGCCATTCAATATATATTTTATATTGCTACAATAGTTTGCACATTTATTTTTTAATGACAAAAGGCTCCCACCCTCTTCACATCTGCGTTGGAAGTATTTGCATAACTGAGGGCCTGCAGTAGTAAGTGAAGGCAGCTCTCTAGAGCAATACAGATTGCCAGGCTTGGAACACCAAAGGGAAGCAGTAAGACACTAAAACATTTCCAAATTCAGTCAGTTCTTTGTGGTGGGGGTGAGAGAAGTAATTGTAAAAACAAGACAGCTAAATCAAAATGAACTATTAAAAAAAATTACAGCTATTATAATTTGTTGCAGTAGACAAAAATTTACTGGAAAGTTGTGGCAAAAGTACCATTAATAAACCACATAAATACTTAGTAACCCTAAGGGAGAGCTGTTTCACACTCTGAGAAACAGCTTTAGCAGAAATGATTAGTTAAGAAATGCGACGTGTAGTCTAATGGAATATCCATTGTAACAGCTAAAAGGGAAACTCACCTTCTCAAAGATTATTTCATTGTTTAATATGTTGGCCTTTTACTGTCTACGTTATCTTGTCCATATAGGATTTTTTAAAAAATATTTATGGGGGAAATTGAGTCTGAATGTCAAAGGCTTCTAATCTTTATTGTTAAAGGGCTCAAACTTCAGTCAGTTCCATTTATGTTGCTGGAGACATCTGCAGGAAGTGTGAGCCAAGGTATCCTCTTACCAGTGACCACTGATAGCACATGGAAAAGGTATTTAGATCCCTAAAGTAACACAGAGGTGCACAAGGAGTTTTCAGACCTACACATCTCCCTAATTTCTGAAAGTGGTGAGTTCAGGAAATTACCAGCACCTGGTCTGTTATAAAATGGATCCTACTGAAATAAAAGGAGGGAACTAATCCAGAAGACTTAGATAAGGGGAGGGGTGTTTGATGTGGACACTGGGGCTGCTCTAGGCTAGTGGTAAGAGCCCAAGGCTTCAGAGAGGTGTTGCCCATGGCAAAACAGGAGCCAAGGCTTGAACCTCATCCCAAACCTCTCTGGAAGTCAGTTGTGCTACCCACAATCTGCATGGATCCCTCCTCTGCAGAGATAGCTTTGAAGTGCACATCAAGGCACATCTGTCCTCTAAAGCACTGCTGAAAACCTTAAAATGTACTTTTAAGCAAAGTTTGGAAGATACTACTGCAAGGTAAACAGAGGTTGCAATATGCTTTGTTTAACTTGCTTAGCTTTTTAAATCTCTCAATCCTGACATTTCTTTGTAGCTTAAAGCTCTCCAGATCAGGTTATATATTATGCATTGTAAAACTCTAGTAGTGAAAACAAACATTGTTTCCAGAGTCATCTGTTTGCAATTTTCCTTGATTACTCTTCCAATAGATTTCAAGCTGTGGATTGAAAGATTTAATGCTCACATGGATAGAATTTGTTCCTTTTCTAATGATAACTTTTGGTTACATTACTCAGTCTTAAGTCAGCCTGCATTTTACTTTTGTCAAGACAAACGATTTTGTTGCCTTAAATCAAATTTTCATGATTGTCCTCAGCAATCTGTCACAGCAGAGTTATTTTTGTTTGGCTGTTCTGACAGCCAGCTCCTAAAAACAGCATCTGAGTACGTGTGAACGATGTTGGATGGTGCCAGTGGGGGATCAGTGTAGGGATGACATAAAGGAGAAGGATCTGTAGATGAACTTGGCTTCCAGGCATTACAAGAATTTTGGATGAGGGAGAATCAGAATCAACAGAATGGTGTCCCCAAAAGCAGGCACAGCAACAAAGAGCCTTTTATTGTAAAGGACAGGGAATGGGATGAGCTCTGCTCTGGGGATGGGAAGAGTCACCCAGCAATGGAGGAGGACACGGCCCCTTCCAGCTCTGGTGTCCTGTCAGGCTGTCACTGCCAGACCTCTGTGGCTGTCCCCAGGCACAGCCAAGGAGGGGAGGTGCAGGTGGTGGAGACCTTGTTCCATGGCACTTCCCCTCTCCTGCTGAGAGTTTACCTGAGTTTACCTGGAGGGCTTTGCTGTGAGCCCTGAGCTCCTTGTAATTCCTTCTGGGAACACAGGAACAACACAGGGCTCTCCTCTCCCTCCCAGCCCTTTGCATGGGGGCTGCACTCACATCTCTTTGAGAATAAAAATTTAAATTCTTCCAAAGCTCCTTTCTACATTGTTTTCTTTGCTTTTGATCCTTTATTGTCTTTAATGCTATTAACAACACAAAACTGAACTTTTAGTACTGGGAATTAGAATGAATGCTATGGAACTCTGACAGAATTATAGCAGATTTGTACATATATGGTTTTACATTGAGTAGAGTAAGAACTGGAACTAATTTGTTGTTACAAAAGTAAAAGTACAAATGTCCTCAAAATAATATCCCAGAACAAGAGTGCTTCTGAGGACACCTAACTATGCTAACTTTACATGTTTACATGTTGAAAGATGAAAGAGCCTTTAATTCTAAATTTTGCAAATAATCCTTTTATGATTTATCAGATTTTAAGAGTTGTTTCTTAATTAAAAACATATATTAGTTGTATATGAGTTTATTTCTATACATAACTTTTAAAGAGTTGTACTTCCAATTAGCTTAACACCTTCTAGTACAAATTAAAAATTAGGTAAAGTGACTCAATGAGGAATGTTACTGGTGACATTTTCTATAAACATGAAATTAGGTAAAAACTGTCTCATGGTTGTTAACTGTTCCCAGATGGAACAATGGTAGTTCAAAGCTAGAATCCAGCACACACAACTTTCAGGTAAATTCTGTGGTTTATAGATTTATTTGGAAATATCTACAGTTAACTTTTCCCTCTTCTGAGCTTGATATAACATTATTTCTCATTTTCGTTCTTTTGCTGTATTCACAATGGAACTGATTTTTACATTAACTGGTACATTGGCACCAGAGTCCCCAAACCAAACCAATTCAATGTGGAATTCATATAGAAAAAAAAGGGATTTCTCTTTCCTAAGGAGAAAAAACAACAGTAACATCTGTAGCCCACCACTCAAGGGCTAAATCTGCCTCCATGTCAAAGAAAGAACTCAGTTAGAAATTTTTTTTTTTTTTTTGTGATTGTTTAAAATTAAATTAAAGCATTTGGGACTGGGGAAGGTGTGAATCCATCTTCAAATGCAACATTTAAATTGAATTCACATGGGGGAAGGCAGGAGAATTCCAAACACAAGCTGAGCAGGTCATGTAAAAGCTGAGCTGTGGAGGCTCTGGGGGCTTGTTCACACTGGGATGTGTTTGGGACTGGAGCTGAACTCCGTGGACATTGTCCACAAAAAGAACTCTCAGGACAAGTAATTCTTGCCTTGTTTGTCCCAGGGTTAGGGGACAGATGAGGGTTACATTTATAGCAAAAGGGACACAAAATTGAAATGTCACCTTTTATGCATAATTACTAGCACAGAATTTGTTATTCTGTTTTCCTACTCAATTCCCAGACTGTCAGGAGAATTATTAACCTCTGAAAGGCAGCAAGGTCGCACCTCTGTGTGACCTGGGTGGAGGGATTCACTGGGGGAAGAAATTTCCAGGTTTTGGTCATAAAAGAGCATTAGGAACATTAAGCATTCTTCATAACAAAGCCTGATTCTTTTTTTAAAACCCCAAAACTATACAATGTCTTTTAAAAAAGAATACGGAAAAATAGTATGTGTAGTGGTTTTATACAATAAATAATCTATTTTCTATAAATGTACAAAATCAGTTACACAGCCAGTAAGAAACTGATACAAATGCAATAACTGAAAGATATATTTAATTTTATAACTGTAATAATTTATTTATGAAATATATCCACATATATATAAAATATATCATATGTTTTGGCAAAGACCTCCCTTTCTTGTTTTGAACAAAAACTATAACCACTGGTTTAAGCCCTATATAGATATTTTTACTGTTTATTTCTTTTCACTTTTCTTTTGGTCTCCATCTTTCTTCTTCTAAAATATAATTTAACAACAGGGGGTTATTGTTTAACCTATGTGCCCTGGGGAAAGTCTGCATGAAGATCAGTAAACCCCAAAAAAATTTTGTAATGTCACAAGTAAGGGATTTCCTCTCTTTTTAAATAATATAGAACAGGATTTGCAAAAGTTACTCTTTTTCCTTAGCTTACTCTTGCATCCTTGTAGCAAAAAGAAGTCCATAATTTCTGAAGAAATTGTTTACACTGAAAAATGTCCAGGGTTGGATTTAATCCTTATTGCCAAGTTTCTGGGTTATTTGGTGCTGGTGTTTCAATGGAGAGATAAAGGTGGGATTTGTAGCACTGGCAAAGCCCAGGGGATGTGCTGTGGGTGTGACCTGTAGGGGCCTGGCACAGCAAATGGCCAGCACAGAAATTACTCTGATGGCATCAAGTTCCACACTCCTACCCTTGCATCTGTAGGAAAATTCTTTGGGATGAATCACTGAAGTTTTGTTCACCAGCTACAGTGCATCCCCAAATAATCACTGTAAGTGTGTTTGAATGGAACTTCCAGGTGCAGGAATAACTTGTGCCTAAATTAGGTAATCTATTGAATACTCAATGTATACTCTTAACTTGCTATAGTTTATAATAATATTTATATTAGCCATTCATATTTATTCTGCATAGATACTGTCATTTAAACATCTGCCACGAAGTTACAATATGATGATTCAGGCTTGCATACATTACCAAGAGAAATACTTTGTATCTGTTTATTCTTAATGAGAACTCATGTAGAGGCCATCTCCCTCTAACTCTCCACATTCTCCACTTGCAGCTGCCTGCACAGAGCTGTGGATGGATTCTTCAGACACAGAGCAAGCAGTGAGTGGAACAGTTTCTATTGTACTTGTTTAAATCACAGAGAAAAACGTTTCCTGGAGCTTTGCATTGCTGAAGTTTGGGTCTGCCTTTGAAGTTTTCCTCAATAGTGATACATTCCCTGCCAGGTTACATGATAAAAATTATCCTTTTCTGAGGCTCTCTCGAGGGGAGAAAAGCTTCTTCATACAGGTTCCCATGCCCTCCAAGTGGCACTGCTGAAATGGAAGTGTTGCCTGCTGCTGAATTCTCCACTGGCATCACACTGAAGCATCAAGTTTGTCCATCTCAAGGGAGAGTTGTAGTTTAAGTTCTTGTTTCTGAGCTCCAGCAAATAAATGTTAAAGCTTTAAAGAAAACAAACCAACAAAGAAATACAGCCAAGCTCTTGAATATTCAGCATTAAGTCCCTGTTACCTGAGATAATTGTGGTTGCCCTCCTTGTGTACACAGAGCAAGCTCTACACAGTTCTCTCATTAGCTCTGCTCAAATAATCACAGCAATAAATTCAGCTTGGGGACTTCTAATTCAAGTGCTTCCCTTCATAGCAAAAAAACTGGGGTATTGGTGTGACTTTTTTAGAAGTGGCAATATTTGAAACTGGCTACTGGGTCACAGTAACTTCCTCATACCTGACATCAAAAGCAGATTACTTTTCCCTCCAGATACTTCTTCCACAAAGTTTTTCCTGTTTCTTTACCTTAACACTTCAACTTTTACTGGAGCACTGCACTGGGATGTGGAGCTTAATTTGCTGCAGTGCTAAATGAGGAAAAACATGATAGACAGGAACAGCCCTTGTCCTAAAAAAAAGAGCCAAAATATGTATTGGCTTATAGCCAAATAATCCAATTTTTGAAGGCGTTACATCAGCACAAGAAATGTTGTAGCAGTTCTGTGTATAATAAAGTTTATTTTAAAAATTAAATTAGAAAAAAAAAAAACAAAAAACCAAACAAACAACTCAACAATGGGCCAAATTCTGTCCTTAATTTAGGAAGGAGTAATAATATTCAGTTGAAAAAATTAAGGGTTCTGCAAGTACAAAGAACATTTATGGGAAGTGAATATTTCTTTTTAACACTAAGCATCTGTAACATACCTGATTTGTTCAGAATCCTCCAGACTCTCTGTGCTACTGAACAAAATTGTGTTCCTCTTCCCTGCAGTCTTTCTCCTCTGTCTTTTTCATTGATCCGTGATTTCTGTAGAACAGAGATTGCCTAAACTTGTCACTGTGTTCTCATCAATGTCATGCTCTTTGTTAGACTGCATAAAACATTCTAGAACAGTGCAAAATTCAGCATGCCCCTAACTGGACAGATCTGCTGTTTCAAAATCACCACATCATAAAAAGAAAGAAACAGAAAATTCCAAGCAGTACTGGCTGGCTCTGGCCTCTTTCCTTCACTTATTAAGCTCTGATGTGACACAGGAGTTTTCTTGCCTTTTTCTTCCTGTTCACTCCCCCATCCCACTGAAGGGGAAGTGAACAAGCATCAGTGTAAGTGCTTGGCTGCTGGCCAGGGTTAACCCACCACAACTGCAGAGGGGAGTTCTATTTAAAATCAATACCTTTTAATCAGTTCCTCTTGATAAATGCATCTTGATTAATTTATCCCCATGAAATGGCCTCATCATGTGGCCAGGTTGCAGTGCTAGGGAAAGACACTCACCTCCTTCTGTCCTGCACTCTTCTGCAGAACTGCAAGCACTGCTTGTCCTGAGCATCCGAGCAGGAGCATCGGAGGGAGGACTGGGCAGCGCTCCGAGGCTGGCCCGTGGACCTTTTGCCCCTGAAGCTGCCTCTGTAGTTAGACAGTCCATATGGCACAGTCCTCCTGTTGGGACAATCACACAGGAACCAATTAAAATTATGTTCCACCTCTTTTCTATTTTAGTGAAGAGATCTGTTGAAGAGATCTGTATTGAAAGCAATAAATAGTGGCAGAAAAGTCAAACCCTATGCTCCTGTAAGTTCTCCCTGTACCAGATCATAACTTCTGCTCCATCAACTCAGGCTTTCACCAAGTTATAAATTAGCAGACAGTCAGCTCTACTGGAAGGATTAATTGGCAGCTACACTACTAAAAAAAAAAAGGGAATACCTAAGAGGTGATGCAAATACATCCCCAGGTTATAGTTTATTTTACTCCTTATTCCTGTGTTGTGTTGGTTTCCCCAGCCAATGCACAAAATCTGTAACATTCAGTGCCTTGGCTGGTCTGAAGTGACAGAGGAGCTGTGCTGATTTTACCAGATCACTAACATTGTGTAGTTGTCATGCAGTTCATGGTTCTGAGCTTGATTTGCCATTAATTTTATCATTGAGAAATTGAGAAAACTGTCAGCATAATTCATTTACTGCATCATGTTTGGAACATGACCCCTGCAGTTACACAGGCAAGAAACTCCCAGAAATCCTCCTTGCATGGTTCTACCCTTCTATGAGAGATCCTATTCTGTGCTGCAGTACACCAAGAAATAGTAGGAGGTACCTCTCTTTATTTCCCTGCATGATTTGTTCTTTAATGAGTTATAGTCAATATTCTTATCAAAAAGGACATGGTTCATCACTGCCTGCTAAAATCCCCAAAAATACTTGGATAGTTTGGATTGATGTCATAAATTACTCTTCTCCAAGCTGTTAAAGAATCTCAATCAACAGCATCTGTACTCCCCATGAAACTTCTGGAGACTCATAAAAGTTCCTGAGGACTTGAGGGATGAGCTAAGCAAGCCACAAATCCACAAACGCTAAAAATCTGAAGAGAATCTCATGTTCAAAAGCAAGAAAGAGGAGGGGAGGAGTGGAGAAAAAAAAAAAAAAAAGAAAAAGGCAGGGAAGAGGAAGTCAGAGTCAATCTAGAAAGGTTACAGAAAGGTTACAGAACAAAGCCTGAATAATGAGTCTGGAACCACTACCTTCACATAGCTCTGCTTCTTTCATTTGCTTTCATAAAAACATCATTAGGCTGCTAATGGGAAAGCTGCAAATTTTCCATTTTCCCACACACATGGTGGGCTGAAAGGTTCAGAAACATTATTTTCCTAATCTCTGCAATAATTTTTGATGCAACATCAGTACAGTTGATGCAAATCATTTATTCAAGCCTCTGCACTCGTAGTACATTTGTAACAGTGCACCTTGTCTTTCACAGAACCTGTCAGAGTTAGGTTGATCATAAAATCATCCTGAGAGAGAGAGAAAATCACAAGCAATACTTCTGTGTTCAGAGCCCAGAGGATGGTTTTTCTCCAGCAGATCCTGGTCTGCCTTCATGCAGAAAATGTTCCTTATTTTCACCATTTTACTCCTATGCCAGGACACTGGGAGAGACCAAGAACACCCATATTTGTCTTAAAAGACTTTAGGACTTGATTTTGGCCTCCCTTCTCAAACCATCATTTAAAAAGCTTTTTGTTGTCTTTAGGATTAGGAGCAAGTCCCATTTTATAATTTAAGGGTATTAATAATGCTATACTGACATCTGCTTTACAATAATGAATGTGAAATGGCTAATGTAGGGAACTTCTGACATAAATAATTGCTCCAGTGATATTTTTTTTACACATTCATGTTTTTTATGAAGTAAGAACTTCATATTTAGAGGCAGGAGTGGGGGAAAGTTCCTTTATTTTTAACAGGGGCAAACCCTCTATGAAAACTGTCTGGTAAAATTCTGTTATTCAACTTCCTGCTCCAACTGAGACTGAAATGGAAAGATGAATTTTGTGTGTTTTAGACAATGTAAGAGCCCTGTTTAATGACAGATTGTTTGCCAGGGTATAAAGAAGCTTCTTGCAGCTTTTGCAGATGTCATCCTACATTATGCTAATTAGACATAAAACACTGTAATATGTTATTCTCATTATTTAAAGTGGTTCCTTGTTCAAAAGTTCACTCATTCAAAATATGATACTGGGATTTTTTTACTCTAAAGTTAAGTTTTACCAAAAGCTCTGTGGGACTGTCACAGTTTGCCCTGAGTCAGAGGCTCTGCCTGAGTAGCCAGAGAGAAAGAAGGGCATGAGTTTTATTCTTAATTGCTGCAACTGGCAAATTAATGCACCAACCAGAATTGTCATCAACTTTCAATTTTACCTCAATCCATCACTATGTGAACTCCAATGATTGAGGAAGGGGCCCATTACCAATCTGCTGCCTTTCCTAAGAGACAGTAAATTCCAGCAAACAGGGAGGAGTGGAGAATATAATTATAATTACAAGTGATAAGAGCCATGAATCACAGCCTAAAGCAAAAGAGGAAAGTGATATTTTAGATACTTCTTCTGATCTTTGTAATGAAGTACATTATGCTTCATAGCTTAGAAAATGTATTCAAGGCTACTTCATTCTCAGTGGACCAGAAACATGTGCCAATGCAATGACATTTTCAAGTGTTTCAAGTTTCAAAGACTTTTAACTAGAATGAAGTTTTTGTGTAAGTTAATGTGCAGATTTGCCAATCAGAGATAGAAATATAATAGTCCAAATATGCCTGGTTTTGACTTCTAATCCAGAAATTCAAACTCAAACAAGATACACTTCAAAAGCAGCCCAAAGTCTTTCCAACAGTAATCACAAAGAGTTTGATGAATGTGTATGCACAGGGCACTTTGTGTCCCCTCAGTGAAGATAGGGATCAGCTGAAGTAGGGCAGAGGCAGAACTGGGGGGATCCTGAACTACCAGTTCCTTACACTGTCTTTTATGACCCAGTCCCTGGACAAAGTACTGGCTAAGCCATTTACTAATTTTTTTTGAAATTTCTCTGCAGCATCCACAGGTTTTTAATTCATTTTTCTAAGGTTTACATTTCACAAGAAAATTTGAATTTCTGACTTTTAACTGAGTATGCAGCAGTTCTTCCTTTAAGAGAATAAAATTCTCCTGAAGTAAACTAATATGAGTTTAAGATATATTTACAGCTAAGGTGAGCTTTGAGTCCTCTATGCCTTTCTTCTCTAGCAAGTAGAGAACAAGCAAACCTAGACTTTTCTGAATCAGCCTTTCCAAGGGTATCTGAATCAGATACCACTTCTTTGAACTGGTATCTGATTGGCAACATCCAAATCTGTGATTTCTGAGGAATTACACTCTTTGGGAGGTTCACTATGATTACTCCAGCCAGCCAGTGGGTGCATTAAGGTCTGCATGCTCAGCTCTCAAGCCTTTTCTAACAAAGAGAAGGTCTGAGTTTAAGGAAATAATTGCTTCTTCAGTATAAGCTATTTGTTCTTTACTCTGTATGCAAAAAAAAAAAACCCCAACAAAACTAGCACAACTCTCCAGTACTTGCAATTATTCCATGTGTTGTAATTGTGATTAGTCAGTGCAAGAGATAGTGAACTGAAGACAATCTCATGTATAACAGAGCAGCACAGAACTAAGCAAAGCACAGTGTGTTCTTGTCAGATTGGGTATCAGAGCCTGAAATAACCTAGATTATTTGTGTACTTCGTGTCCACAAAACACAATCAGAAAAGCTCTCCCCCCCAAGAGCCAGCTAGCTCTTGGAGGAAGGTTTTGCCATTAAATTAACAGAAATAGGCATTTGTTTGTTGAAAAAAAGAGAAGTACCACCAAGTAATTGGTACCAAGTGATTTTTCCAGTGAACAGCCATTCTGAAACAATGAAAATCTTCCACAGAAGAAAATTGACTCTTGAAGGATTAATACCTTCAGGTTGAATTGGGAAGTAAGATTTGCCTGAGTCCTGCTGTCCCCCACTCACAATGAAGGCTCAGAATTCAGGCAGACAAATCCTATTGGTTTATATTAATTTTATAACATGTGGCTGAGTTTCTCATGCTATGTTATAATTTATCTATGAGCTGCTATTATTTTCTACTTTCCCAGCCACTTAAACACAGTAGATACCTCCAGGGCACTGGAGAGTTTCAGCCAAAACAAAGGGATGAGGGGGTTGCAGCAATCATCTTAGATGCTGTGATTTCAGGATTCAGCAATATATTTTCTGGCACACATCCAGGCCAGCAAGGCTCCCAACAGTCTCCAGTGTTTTCAGACAATCCCAAAATGTATGGGATTCCTGTAAGGACCACTGGGAGCAAAGAACACAGAAAGGAAGCAAAATCTACCATCCTCCAAGTGAGACAAAATGACCCTAGAATGAAGGATGGTGCTTGGGGAAAGAACAGGTATTTCTGTGTATATTTTAATATAAAGGCACTGCAGCAGCATTGTGTAGCTTTACAGATGAAGAGATCATTGGCTGCTCTAGAAGTTGGCTCCAGCTCTTCCTGTAACAGGCGTGGGTTTTTAGGAGCTCACAATAGAGGTACCTCCCATATTAACCCAGCCTTACCATTATTTAAGGAGTAAAACATCTCCAAAGGATGCCTGATTTGTTGCTTTGGTCATCCTGTCCACATTCTCAGAAGCTGCACTTTTTCTGAGTAGTTTTTTGAAGTTAAAGTTACTTTCAGATGAAACAACTTTTGTTGTTTATAGCCACACCCTTCTTTCCCACATCCTCAATTTAGTAGTGCTCAGTGTTCCTAGATACTGAACAGGCTCCTAATATCCAAAAAGATGCACCTCCACGACCTTGCTATCTTATCCTTTAATTAATACTTGCTAATTTGCAAGGATGCCAATTAGTTTAACTCATTAATTACAGCTAACTTAGGTAATAAGCCAAAGATTGCACACATCTGCTTCACCACTCAGGTTCACTGAGCACGTGAGTTCTTTGAGTTTCCTCTCCCTGGGGCTTCTGGTTCTGTGAGAACCTGGAGGCTGTTTATCACTCTCCATCCTCTTCCTGTAGCTGTCAAAGGGATGTCACAGGTTTTGTTTCTCAAATATGGTCAGAACAATATCTGAGTTGTGGAGTGAAAAGCTGGGGTATATTTATTGAGGTAAACAACATGAAGCAAGCCTGGGGGTGTCCATTAACACCCCAAATCCCCAGAGAGGCTGGGTAGAGCTCACCTGACTTAATAAACTGAGCCAGAATGTCACAGAAATACCTCTCTCAAAACAAACTCTCAAACTCTCAGCATCTCATTCAGTGCCTCATATCAAGCCCAAGCTGCTCCTAGCCCCGTTACAAGATATATGATCATTAATTTAAAGAAATAAGTAAAATTTGAAGCAGCATCTTCTGTCTGTCAGGCCCAAATTCACATTATTCCTTTTCTGCCTCTGAGTGGCAGTCAGTACTATCAGTGTGTGGTTCTTACCACTTACAGTGGCACAAAACCACTGAGGTAAAGCCCAAAAGGCAGAGCAGCTGGGAGATATGGATGAAATGAATCAAATTAAGATTTTTTCAAACTAAAATTCAGAGTACTTATTGCTGCTTCAGAAGCCACCACAGCAGTGCACACGAGGAACACACACTGATGCATGTTCCTACTGCTCCCTACAGCCTGTCTAGTTCAAAACCCACCGCTGGTTTAAAAACAAATAAAACAAAAACCTGGGGGAAAATAAACACGTGGTGTTAAAATGTAAGACTGGTGAAAGTGACTGTGGTTTGACAGCCCTCAAGAGTGTTTATTCTTAGAATTAGACCAGCAGGAGCAGCAGTGGTGAAATTTCAAAGCCCTGGCTATCAGCATGTCTCATCCCTGACCTCATCTTCTCAGGGCCAGCTCCTGCAGGAACGTGGGATTGTAACTGCACAGCCAAATCATTTCAAGTCTTTCTGAGGTTGCTGTAAAACATCAATCCTGGCAGCACTGTCAGTAAACTCAGAGGAAATATTCTACTTCTAGACTGAGGAGGGCATGCAAGCTATGCACACTTCAGACAGTGAGACACTGCAAGTGTGAGGTCAGTACACATTTTAAATATGTAAGCATATCTCTTTGAATAGAGAGGCCTAAAATCAAATAAGTTTGTCCACAATAAAATATAACAATTACAGCAGGAGCCTGTTACTATGTTCAGTAAATCTATTTGAAATAGTCTTCATTTCACATGAAGATTTTGCAAGACAAACAGATCCCACATGTTCCCATGGATAGTAAAGATTGCAAAATCAGGGCAAGCTTCATTCAGAAAAAATAAAATCAACTCCATAAAGACGCATCATTTCAGTTTTGGCTCTTGGTTCTGAAGGTTAACCATGTGCACTGTTCAGCTGACAGATCAGCTTCCTTATTTGAGCTTCCTGGCTGGCAGCCACTGTTTTATCATCATGCCTCTGACTAGCAGGGATTTTCAATTTGATCTAGAGTTTATGAGCACCTGCTTAACTGTTTTGCTGAACAAGAGATCTTTAGCTGTGTACTTTTATTTCCAGTAAAATACAGGACATCACCTATACTTATTTAATGATGAATATAATTATCCAGAATTGGGGTACTTATATTTTAGAACACCACTTAATGTCCATAAGGATTAAAAGCACCTTAAATTCTGTTATGTGGGCTTCTGTTCAACAAAATTCAGTCACCAAAGAGATGCAGGTAACAAAAAGATGTTATGAAGGAAAAGTTGGCTAGCAGCACATGCAGTTAGAGCAGAGCAACCACTGGGTTGTATTAAATCTTATCTGTTGGAACACTATCCTGAGACATAATGTGTGTGTGTGTGAGCAAAACTGTGAGTGAAGTGATGATAGGCTACAGTTTCCATTCTGAGATGACTTTCTGATGGTAACCTAAGTCAGTAATGAGCAAAGATCATTAACTCTTATTTGTTGGAAAGCTGGGTGCAGGTGGGGTCTGCTCAGGCTGTTCAGTTCCTGACAAACCCATTCATCATCACTTACAGCAACAACCACAAGTGCCTGAAAAGCCTTTCTCACCTCAGCCAGTGGTCACCTGAGGTCAGAAAAACACATTTCTCTTGGGCACTATCTGAAGCTAACTTGTTGCTAAGGATTATCTGACTTGCTTGAGTCACAGAAACAAATTTCTTTATTAAGTGACAAATCTTCAGATCCTTCCAGTGTCCCCACGTGCCCCCCCAGCAAGGGACACTGACCAGATCCTCCCCCAGTGTGTCCCACACAGCAAAGAGACAGACACAAGTGCTGTCCCTGTCCCTGCCCTCCCCCAGAGGAAACAGAACATGTGTTAAGTACAGAGGATCAGAGCAGCAACACAGTGTTAGATCAAAATCTGCTTTTCACTTTGTCCATCCAATTTTCCTGATTCAGAAATTCCTGTAACTGGCAGACAGAACTCTTAGATCATCATGTAACTGGTCTTTACACTGTGGACACAGAATTTCATTCAGTCACTCCTCTTTTGATCATAACAACAAATACCAAAATGACATGTCATTTAGGGAAAAAAAAAACCACTTTTCCTTTGTTTTAGACCCTTCAAAAGAAATGTTCTTATTTTTGGTGCTTAGTTTGAGTGAGGAATTCTCCTTTGGAAATGTCTGGATTATTGCCATAGATTCTCATTGCACTTTTATTTTAGAATTGAAGACCACTTGAGTATCTGTGCCCTCATGTAACACTTCCTTAGGTGTTGTCACCTTTTTAATCTATCACTCAATAGAGCTCCATGCAGCAGCATTCATGTTATTAACTGAATGAACTGTTATTAATTAACTGTTATTATTGCTGTTGGATGCACAATCTTAGTTCATATTGAAATATAGGACCCCTCTGAAGAAGTGCAGATCTAAAAATAGTCTTGCCCATATTTTCTTCTCTTGCCTATATTTTTTTCTTTAACTTACAAAATTAAGCATCAAGCTGTGTCTGTATTATGTGGGTACTGTTTAGAAGACAATCCATTCTTTAAAATGTGTCTGTAGCTATAGATCAAGATAAGCATAATTAATCCCTTGACAAAAAAAAATACATTGCAAACTAATTCCTGGCTAATCAATCTTATCAGTGAGAACAGTTTACCAGCTTTTAATTACCTTTGTTATGCAACATTTGTCTACACCACATAATTGCATTATTCTCTTCTGACTTACCTGCCTTCCTTTAGGTCATCTTCTTTTGCACTTTCCCACTGCTCCCAGAATGAAAGACTCACTATATCAAAACAACCCTGGTGCTCTTCGTGGTCTGGACTAACAGCAGTGGTTCACAGTCAAGTATAGAGCAAGACTCAAAACATGTGTGCAGAGATAATTTCTCATTTAATTGGCAAAAGCTGCAAGGAGTGAGAGGCTCCAAATTCTGCAATTTTGTGTTTTTCTACAACTGTCACCCTGCTGATCTAAGTGGTTTCTCAGCAGGGATAGAAATAGACCTTCTATTGTCACTCTGCCTCCAACAGCTTCAATAAAAACTTTAACTGCTTTTCCAGAAAAGGAGGAGAGGCCATGACCAAGATTTGTTTTGAATATATTACAACAATGCTCAACAGCTCCTGTTGGGAAAAGCAGAAGTAACCAGAGGAGGAATTAAAGTTTGTCTTTAAAGTATAGAGGCAAGAGTAGCCTGAAAGCAGAAAGTACTGAGGAAATTTTGTGGGGAACAAGAAGCAATAAAGTGAAATAAATAAGTCAGGGGTGAAAGAAAGAAAAAAATAAGAAGCCTTTGTAGGGTTTGATGTAGCGGGGGAAAAAAATCAATAAGCAAGAAAAATACCAGAATCAACAGATGTCAGGAAAACTTCTCCAAACTTTAACACCAGCTTTCTGGCCTCTCACTATGTGTATGATCCTCCAAGTTGCATTGGAGCCAAATTTTTAGTAAATATAAAAACTTTCCACAACATGTGTACAAGAGCAATGTAAAAGCTCCTTTTACAAACAGTCAGTCTGTCCACATCCCGTGGTTGCTTCCATTTCAAAGAAGTAGTGTAACTTGCTCAGGACATTAAATTGCCCAAGCAGGCCTGGTTCCCCTCATTCACATCCAGAAGAACCTCTTGACTTTCTGAGATGTTATTCCAAATCAATCACCAGAGCAGAATTTGTGCCTGTTCATGGCACAAGGAATCTTAAATCCTGCTCCTGTTGCACTGAAATGGTTCAAAATATCCAATACACTTAATTTAATGTTTACCTCTGCCCTGGGAGCATTCCTAGGAAGAATTCTGGGATTTCTGGAAATCACAACTGTGCTGTTTCAGCGAGAGTTTTGTACCTCTGTCAGCTGTCCATGGAGCAGGACAACGAAGCTGCCCAGTTCAGACAGAGCCCAGGAAATTCAGTCCCTGCTGGACTAATTCCAGGCTAATTTCACCATCACCCACCCACTCTTTGTCAGCCTCAGAGGGCTCCCAGCACCCCAATTCACCCAGTTCCAACAGTGTTGTTAGGTTCTACAAGTTCATGTCTTTGGAGCTAAAAATGTATTATTCTGTGTAAATAATTAATATTGAAATTGAATGTATTCATTCCATGGTTTGCATAGAAACATCCCATCACATGGCATAAAAATTATAAAAAGAGAATTTCCTGGTCCTCACATTAAATCATTTCAGGTCAACCTATACCCAGTGGGGGTAGATTTTACAGATCTGCTGCTATTTTATGTACAACTAACTTCAGTTAAGAAAGCAAAGACTTAGAACCCCAACTGTTTAATATTTGGATTATTATACAGACTTCATTGCCAATTCTACAGGTATCATTACTTGTAGAAAGCGTTATATGCCTTGTTTTCTAATTTTTTGTTCTTTCTTTAGTGATGGCACAAAATTTTCATGTAGGAAAACTCTCCACATCACTGAATTAATGCATGCTGAGTAATTTTGGCAGTGGAATGAAAATTGTAAGTCCTGTAGACTTAAAAAAGGATATCCTAAAAAAAAAAAAAAGAAGAGAGAGAGAGAGAAAAAGAGGAGTGTGTGTTTAAAATTAGCTGAAGTCTATTTATTCAGTGCGTAGGGGAAAAGGAATGTCATTCCCCCATTTTCACTGGTGAGGTCTGACTTAAATTTACTGAGTCATAAATATTTGGCTAAAATAACCCTAAGTAATCCTGGGGTGGATTAGTGCAGGTATGGAACTCGAAGAATTGAATGACTTGTGTGAATACATGATACTCACAGGTTGGTAGAAGTTCAAAAGACGTCATCAGACATGGCCTCTAGCCAGGACACACACGTGAATTTACAAATTAAGTGCCCTAAACCCCATTTGACTTAACCTAGTTTATGGCTACTTTCTATTTTTCTACTCCTTTTGTTATTTTAATCTCATTAAAAGCTTTGCAATCGATTCAAAGGCAGATCTGAATCATTACAACTGTTCCCAGGCTTTAGTCACTGGAATACTTGAAGTTCACATCCCAGAGTCTGAAAATCTTGAATTCTTGAAGTCATTTGTTCTCAGGTTCATCTGATCTCCTGATTATTTTTGTACTGAACTGATCGCTGTGGTTGCTACAGGAACCTATTAGCCTGGGAGAATCTTTACAAATCTGAAGTCTGTTTTGGTTACTCAGCAAGACAGGATATATAAGTGGTGTAGGAAAAGGAGGCCTCTAACCTCTGGGATGTAGGCAAAGTGTCACTCTTCCTGGATGCTTTCTTCCCATTAAGCACTGTCAGTAGAGACAGCAGAGCAGCTTTTCTGCACGTGTGCTCCACCCCCACTGCCCTGTGTGCAGCTCAGAACTTCCAGTCCAGGGGAAACGGCTTCAAAATCGGTTTTTATTACGAATTTAAACAAAAGCTTGTGTTTCCGCAGAGCACGGTTGTGAGACTTTCTTTTGTAACACCTTAAAACTTGGCATATTGAATTTTTCGAACATTATCTTAACGTCTCGGTATTTTTCCGCACTGATTTGTATCAAAACTGGTACAGCTGCACTCACGCACACTATTCCTGCTCTCCCAGCGGGTCAATCGTTAGGAACGCGTTTCTCGTGGGAAATCACCGCTCTCCCCTCCGCCCCCGAGCCCGGCGGCGCGGGGTCCCGGGCCGGGCAGGTGCGGGGACAGCGGGGACAGCGCTGGGCTCCCCCCGGCCCGCCCTGGCCCCGCCGGGG
>VZRH01003629.1:2028188-2082714 GCA_013397555.1 Urocynchramus pylzowi
CCGGGGGCGGGCACGGCCCCGCACCGCCCCGCTCCCCCGGCAGGTGAAGCCGGGACCGGGCAGCGCATCCTCCGGGGAGGCACGGCCTGCCCTGCCGCGCCGGGGCACCGCTTTGAAATTACCTGATCCTGTTGCTCCGTGGCCGATTCCAGGAGGAATCGCTTGTGTAACAAAAATGCAGCTTTTGGAGTCAAAGCTGGGCTACGCATTTGGGGCTTCTTTTCTTTTCTTTTCTTTTTTTTTTCCTCCCACCCAAGACTCTGCCACTCATTTCTCTGGGTGAAATTAAGTCACAAATTTATTCATACTTTCTTTCCCCTACTTACCTTTGAGCACCTCTTTGCAGGAAAACCCACCTGGAGTGCAACACTTAAGACAAATTTTATATTGTGTGAAATACCTGATAGCTGGGCCTAGAAGAACACCCCAGTTTGTGGCCCCATTTTCTATCATAACATTAGCTATTAAGTGATAATAGGTAAGTGTTTAAGGTAATTGGCTATATCTTTTCTTGCAGTACTATGTGTAGTAGACCCTGTTATGGGAAACACATGTTCTAGAGAGCACATGGAGACAGGTTGCAAACTTAGTTGTGGGTATTTTAAATCAAACTGTAGCATTTCATTTAAGAATGTCTCAGTACTAACAGAAAGAGCTGTAGCCAAAATTTCTTTTATGTATCATGGCAATTTAACATGTCCACTAAAATNTCCCGGCAGCACCGTTATGTTCGTGTCCGCCCCGGGCGGCAGCGCCAGCCCGCCGGGCTTGGGAGAAACCTGCGTACGGCCAAGGGATGGCTTTGGGGTACCGCTCTTTGCAGCGCACCGGAGTGGGCTGCCGCTTACAGCCTTTCGGAAGGAGGGGGGAAAAAAATGGGCAACACAAAAAAACACCCAGCCTTTCTTTGTGTGCATGCGTGGAAGTGGGCAAAGAAAGAAAGAAATCCACGTTACCTGCAGTCGACGTAATCGTAAGTCCAAAAAGGAACAATAAACCCAGCTCCATTAAACCCAAATTGCACGCTGGTTAACTGCAGGCAAAGGTGAACTGCAGGCGCGATTGAACCGTTCCAGGAGGGATCACTTGAGGTTGGAGGCAGGGAATATCCTGGGGCTGGCGGCACACGCTGCTCCCGGGAGCCGGCTCCCACACGGAGGTGTGATCAGCGCTTCTCCCTCGCAGTTAATTTCCTCCAGCGCAGACTTAGTCCTGAAGGGGAGAGTGTTGTCAAAAGAAGGGAAGATCCATCGCTTGGCTTTTCCCACACACACCTCCCACCCCACCCCCAAATCTGATCAGCAAGCGGAGCTGCTGTTTTCCAGCTGCAGACGCCTCCCACCCGCCGGCAGCTGCCGGCCTCCCCCGGGGCGCGGGCCGGGGCCNCTTGTGTAACAAAAATGCAGCTTTTGGAGTCAAAGCTGGGCTACGCATTTGGGGCTTCTTTTCTTTTCTTTTCTTTTTTTTTTCCTCCCACCCAAGACTCTGCCACTCATTTCTCTGGGTGAAATTAAGTCACAAATTTATTCATACTTTCTTTCCCCTACTTACCTTTGAGCACCTCTTTGCAGGAAAACCCACCTGGAGTGCAACACTTAAGACAAATTTTATATTGTGTGAAATACCTGATAG
This sequence comes from Urocynchramus pylzowi, assembly GCA_013397555.1. Taxonomy (NCBI): domain Eukaryota; kingdom Metazoa; phylum Chordata; class Aves; order Passeriformes; family Fringillidae; genus Urocynchramus; species Urocynchramus pylzowi. Next base: position 2,029,821 of record VZRH01003629.1, read on the forward strand.
CTGGGCCTAGAAGAACACCCCAGTTTGTGGCCCCATTTTCTATCATAACATTAGCTATTAAGTGATAATAGGTAAGTGTTTAAGGTAATTGGCTATATCTTTTCTTGCAGTACTATGTGTAGTAGACCCTGTTATGGGAAACACATGTTCTAGAGAGCACATGGAGACAGGTTGCAAACTTAGTTGTGGGTATTTTAAATCAAACTGTAGCATTTCATTTAAGAATGTCTCAGTACTAACAGAAAGAGCTGTAGCCAAAATTTCTTTTATGTATCATGGCAATTTAACATGTCCACTAAAATCTGTAAGAAACTGGTTGGAGGATCACGCAGGAGTTGTCCAAGTGAGGAACACTGTTCTCTACAACCTCACATTCTTCTCCAGCCCTGCCCCCGACTCCAGCTTCTGGTGTGGACTATCCAGTAACACTTGCAAAGAAACCTCATTAAGTTGTCATGTTTTGTCAGCTTGTCAAGCCTTGCCTTTTGTCAGTGCCTGAAGATTGAGAGTTTTGGAGTGGACCATATTCCCAGCTGCTCACAAAAGCACAGTGGTCACCAGGCAGGGCAATAGCCTCAAGCGAGCCCACAGCTCTCTGTGGCAATTTAAATTGCTTTTATTTCACACTATTTGTATTTGTGCAAATGACAAGGTGTTCTCATAATTAATACAGGGGGGAACCTGTAAACTACTGAACCTGTAAACTACTAACCTGTAAACTACTACAGAACCCCTGTAAATTACTGAATTTAACAGTGTATTGAAGTTCATGCTCGAGCTGGGAAAGAAGTGCTTGCTCACCTTTAGGGATGAGGAACTGCAGTGACCTGAATGTTTGTACCTTTGTTTTGCTGGGCTGAGGGTCTGTGTGTGTTCACATCAGTTCTATGGGTGCTTTGTTTTGAAAAATATTGTGAAAAAACATCTCTGAAAAAAGGATTTGGTTTAAAGTTCTTTCCATTTCTTATATAGCTAGAAAAAAATTAATTGCTTCAGATCAGGAAGTTCTAGATATTGTACTCTTGTGCTGTTGGATGCAGGATTGATTTTGACAAATGTTTATGATTGTGTTTTAACTTATCTGGAAAAGAAAAAGAAGATTTATTGGGCAGTTACTGTTTAACAGAACACTGAGGGAGTAGGAAGTACTGGTTACGTGTTGCAGGTATTATAAGTAACAATTATATGAGTCTGAATTCTGATTAATGAATTTCATTTTCCTTATTGCAACTGTTACTAATTTTTATAATAATAATGCAAATTTATCATAGAAATGAGAAATAGATAACTGTATCATGCATATACATATGTCATAAAAAAAAAAATTGTGTTATGTGTGAACTGATTTAACAACATTTTTCTAAAAAGTATCATTCTAGTTTCTACATGAAATTTTGAAGGCATCTTCTACATTGCTCCATTTTTTCTTCCGTGTGCTGTTTGATCTCTGAAGAGCCAGGGGAAACCGTATCAGCACCCAGTGCTGTGCAAACAAAAGAAGTAATAAAATATATTCTTAAATCAGCTACCAGGGTTCAGAAATTAAGGGCAAGGGTTTGGCCAAATGACCTAATGTAAGCTTTAGAAGATAAGACATAGACTCTACAGGAAGAAAAATACTCTCATCAAAGGAATTAATACGTCTGGTACTGTAGGCCTGATTCTCATTTACATTGATTATCAAGTTGTTTGGGTCATATATTACCTAATAACTTGAGAACTTTTTGTTTCATAAATACAGCACTCTCAAAACAAGAAAGCTGGTTAAGGAAATAGCAACAATAAATTGTTAAAATCCAGGGTCTGTTTTGATTTGGGATAAGAAATAAAAAATATCTGGATACCATTGTCAGTGATATTCATATATGATGCAAAATAGCTTTGTGAATATATTTAATGTTTATGTTTTCATTTAGTAAAAAAGCAACCCAAAAAACAGTAGTAGCCTTGAAGGTAGCAGGCAGAGCTTGGGAGTCAACAGATCTAATTCACAGTATTTTTCAGTTTTTTCTTTAAAATTGTTTAAACTCCATAGATCCCTTTTTTTTTCCAGTTTCAAGATCTTTAGGGTGGATGGGTACTTTGCATAAATCTTGAGAGCCATGGCCAAAATGTGTAGAGTTAATCCTTCTCCTTATGCCTTCAATCTTCCCAATTCCACCACATCCCCTCCTGCAGCCCTGGCAGTGCTGAGCCCAGCTCTTCTCTGCACAGACAATGGGAATTCCCCAGTCCTGGGACACTTCCTCGTTCTTAGGGCCACCCAGGCAGCTGAAGAAAGACAATCAGCAGATCTGCCTCATTGCTGGGTATAAATATTGTATATTTGAGAACTTCTAATTGACTGAAGGAGAATAATCTCGGGGATGAGGTCAAGGCTGAAGGAGTCCTGGAATGTGGAGCAGCTGAAACAGATGATGTTAAGGCAAGTAAGCTCAGATTCCAGATTTTATATGTGAAAACCCTGGGCTGCCATTTCAATTAGGAACATAATCTTGGGTTTGTTTAGGACTCCTCTGCCCCTTGTGTCCCTGCTTTATACATCCACTCCTGTGACTGTGGGGCAATCAGAGCCGCCAGCAGTAATTCCACAGCATTTAACCTTCATCATACAGGTGACTACACAAAGCAGTTGTGAGTTACAAAGAAGTTCCAGATGTGTTTAAGTAAAGTTGGTTACTGAGAGAAACCACTTTAAAAGCCGAGTTCCTAGGATGTATTTACACGAGTAATAAAGCCTGCAGTTAAAAGGTAGGGTAAGGTTTCAGCAGCAGTGCAGGATTTTTTTGGCATTGATGCCTGTTCTTACAGCTTCCCAGCAGGCCAGGAGGAAAGCCTGATCAATACAGATATGGTACTAAATAAAGACAACCAATCTAGTGCTTTATAAACTATTCATATTTCTTTTCCCACCCTCTTGCTTCCTTCTTAGTCACCGTGTTCTTTCGTGTTATTGAAAAAAAGGTCATATTGAGCTGCAAACACTGTGTTTAGTAGCACACTCTGCACCACTCTCACAAAGCAAGCAGCTTCATAGAGGTAGCTGATGTTGGAAAAATGTGCTGAAATCAGTAGGTTCTCAAGAAAACCTTATCTTCTGATTATTATTTGTTACTTTTTGCTGGAGTTCTATAGGCAGAAAGCTGAAGTTAATCTTGTCTCCCCTCGTGTTTCAGACAGTGCCATTCAGAGCCCTTTGATGTCAGTGCAAAGAATCCCATTTTTAGTGGCCTTTGAACCAGATGTAGTAAAAGGGCAACTGAGCATTTGTAGGGGTTGCAACTGGGTAACTTGCTTAAAGGAGGAGAATTCAGATACTCCTTTCTGTTTTCCCCTTTTTTTAATTGCTTTTAGTATTTATATACCATTAAGAGTAATGTAGATACTTGGTAAACAGTCAAGAGGACTAATGCCTCAGCTCTGACTGCTTCACTTTATTTAGATAAAAGCAAATTAAAGAAGGAGCTCTGTGGCTGTTTTTCAGCCACACTAATTTAATGATTCCTGCTTGTTACAGCTATTGTGAAATTTAGGAAGGAGTTTGCATAAGATAACGTATCCTGCTGTTGTAATGTACTGGAGACAGGGCTCAGATCTCTGGATAAGGAATGCTGCAGAAATCCTAAGTGTTATTATCACTACACACCACTCTCCCCAGGATCTGAACCTGACCTCCCTTCCGTGATCCAAACAATCTCTGTCTTTGTGAAAATAACAGGATTTAACAGGAAGAGAATTTTCTATAATTATTACACAAAACAGTTCTTTTCCTTCATATTTATTCATGTTTGGGCATGTTACTGAACAAAGAGAATTCCATATCAAAATGTGATCAATCTGAACACTTCCAGTGTTTGTAAAGAATGGACAGGGAGCTGCCAGCAAATAAGAAGCTGGAGGTGAAAAACTGAGGTGGTTGTCTTGCCAAAAGAACTTCACACGTTTAAAAACGAGCAAGGACTTGGGAGGGACAACTTCTTTCTGGAGGTGCAATGGCAGGGAAGAAAACTCAAGCACCAAAACAAATCATTTTGGGCAGAAGCCAGCCTGGAGGGTGGTGTGGAGAGGGAGGGAGTGGTGTGCATGTGTAAGGGTTTGGGTCTGGCCTGGTTTTCCTTCCTCAGCAGACTGATAGGAAACTTGTGGTCAATCATTTGTAGTGTGAGTGGCTGGGGGAGTCTGGAGTCCTGGGAGGAGAGGGAGGTGTAAAGATAAGCTGGAGGAAGGGGGCTTGAGACTGGGGATGTCCCCAGAGCTGTGGCTGATCCTCAGGTCATTATACAAAAAGTGAAATCCATGTGCTTCTCTGGCAGCTCCTCCTTGGATCTCCCGTTCCTGGAGCTGAAGTCTGCCTGGATGCCTCTGAAGAGGCTTTTTTTTTTTGCATTTGTTGGAAAACCAAAGGACCACAAGCCCTGAATCCACTGTCCTGCCTGGAGCAGAGCCTGCAGGGAGGGGTGCCCTGGGCTGCTGGAGAGGTGAGTGTTGGCCAGTGCCACTGTTGTGCCCTGGGAGATCCTGGAACAGCAGTGGGGGGGTACTGGGGCACTTTTTACAGCTCTCTTTGAGCAGAGCTGCAGCAGCTTGGGTGGAATAAAAGCCTAAAGCTTGTGCTGCAAATCATGTGGTTCATAGCCCTTCTGGCTGTGAAGAGCTTTTTACAACATCTGCTGGCTTTTAATTAAGAGCACGAATTTTGCAGAAAAGGCTGGCCTCTCCGGGTTCTGATGATTCCTTTTTGCCTGGTTAAGCACTTTTGGGGCTTTTCTCTTGCTGTGGCTCTGTGATGTGACCTGCAGGTGACTGCAAGTGTTAAAAATACCCTGTGTTGGAGCCTGATAGACAGGAATATCTATTTATAAATCCATAGGTGAGACAGGTGTTTTCTAGCAGTCAGTCTTGTTACATAATAAGGGCAGCTGCAGCAAAGCTTAATGTAATATGTGGTGCAAAAAAACCGTGCACATTGATGGCAAAAACTGATTTATTGTATATGATGTGCCCAGGTGGACCAGACTGTTAATGTACAGCGGTCAGAATATTGTGTGATAATAATTTATTCACCTATATAAAAACCAAACAACCTGGTCATAACTACCTTTATTCTGTAACAAATCTCCTCTTCAACTTTGTATTTAACAACATTTGTAAGAGATTAATGTTTCTGGTGCTGCCTTGTATAATAAAGAAAAGTTCTGCAGCAGTTACCAGCTACTAATGAAGTTAATTACTCCTTATTGCAATATCTTGGTAAATCGAATTTTAAAGACAAATACAGGTCTGACCATTTATTTTTTGGAAGGATCCACAGCTGAGACTCATCAGTTTAGCAACAACCTTGACACCATGTTTGAATATATAACCTTTCCTCTCCCCAAGTAACTTATCTCTCACTAAGAAAAGACTTTCAGAGAGAAATAAACAAGTGTCTGCCTGTATGAACTAGTAAAGGGAAAATAAAATGAAAAATGAACTTGTATTATTTAAACAGTGTGACATGACAAACTGCAAGTGCTGCTCACACCTAGCCCTCTGAGAGCAGCTTGCTTTGTTGATAAGCTTTGATTGAACCTGAACCTTTAGTTCCTGAACCTATTTTTGTGAATAAATTACATTTTACAATGGCATGATATTATAATTCTCCAGACTTGTTGGGATGAAATCGCACAAATGTCTGCAGACAAAGACAAGGCCAAGCTGGGCATCAGTGTTGTGAGTGCCCTGTCAGCCCTCTGGGGTTATTCCAGTTTGGTGCAGAGGCTGAGCAGGTCAAACCAGTGCAGTCCCTGGAAGGGCTGTCTGGGGGCTCAGGCTGTGGGTGAAGCTGAGCCCTGCAGACCTTGTGTGCAGATTGTGTGGCCTGGGGCTGGGCAGGTCTCACCCAGGGAGGTTAAGGAAGCTCATGCATTGCCAAGGTGCACGTGCAGTGTTCCAGCCCTTCCTGCATGCTCAGGGTGCACAGCTGGCTTTGTGCACTCTGAAATTCCACTGAGGTGTGATTACAGACCCAGCATGTCTTATGGCAAAGGGTAATTGCCAGGCAGATGCAGGTTACCAAGCTGTTTTCAGCTCCAGGTGCTGTTGGTAAATACCAGCTGGCACAGATATCCAAAGCAGCCCCAGTTATGAAATTCATGTCTGTGGCAATGTGTTGTTTAGTCTGGTTTGTTGGAAGAACAAGAGTTGACAGCATCTTCCTTGATGGTTCAAAAGGAACAGCCCTTTCCAGAAGAGGCAGAGGGCTGCAAAGTAAACACAGGGAGTTACGAGATGAACATAAACCTAACGTAACATGGGAATTCTGAATCTATTTATCTGTTCTCATTGACATGGTTGTACTTATTGTGGAGGGTCTTGACCTCACATTCAGCTTAAGAACACAAGCCTGGGAATAACAGCAGTGCACAACTTCAGGCATGGCAGGATTTCTGGATGTTTCTTACATTTAAGTACGTGAGTTACCTTCTGTGTGGCTGAAACATCAGGGTAAGAAGAGAGGTAGAGGGAGAGGACCTGTACCATGCAACCTGCATGGAAGTTCTGAATGCAGCTGATGGAGCTTGCTCACATTTCCACAACTGCATTTCACCCTCCCTTATCAGGGTTGGTGAAGCAAGTTTCAGTAAATCAGATTATAAGGAAAGAGTGGGTGCCAGAGTGCTCTCCCTGAGCTCCTAGGGGGGAACACCAGGGCATCAGCCAAAACAGGACAGGGAAGGTAGCAGTGTTTTGTGAGGAAATGGGAAAGATAATGAGGAAAAACAATAGACAAAGGATGGGGGAAAGAGAAAGCCAATTAACTCACTTTTCACAGAAGTATATTTTCTATTATAAAGTCAACAGAAGCAAACAGGAGGAGGAATAAACAAAAAGTAAAAAGATACAACAGGACATTAGTAGGGGATGTAGAGAAAAGGAATAAAGAAACACGGGAAAGGAAGAAAATGAGATGTTAATCTCTGGCCAAGGGTAAAGTTTATCCCTCCAGCAGCATGGCTGAGGTTTTGCTTCTGTTTTTTGCCTCTGAGTGCTTCTTTAAAGCAAAGAGTTAAGCAGGCACCAGGCTGTTTAGAGTGGTTGCCTGTCATTTGAGCTTCCCAGGTACTCTGCTGTTTCCCTGTTGAGAATTCTTCAGCTGCAGACATTGTCAAGACATGGTTGTGTTGTTACAGGCTTGGAGAAAATAGAGAGTCTGAGACTTCTTATTGCAGTGTTACTTTTCATATATTTTAGAAAATACATTGTGGCAAGCATAGAAAAGAATATTAGAAAAAAAAGGCAAGTTCAAAAAGCTGTTTCATTCTTTGAAGGACTTGATGAGGGAGAGGATGAAGGAGGACTGGAATTTGTACAACTCCAAGAGCCTGGCTGCATTCCTTTGTCAGTATTTTTATTGACTCTCACTTCCAAAGAAACAATGATGCTTCAAGCTGTTCTCTGGAGGCTGGATATACCTTGCTGACCTAAGGAGGCACAATGCACCACAGCTGTTAGCAAGGGTCGTGTGTGGTGTTTGAACTGGAACAAAAGAGCTGGGATCATACTTCTCTCACTCTGAAGTGCAATTGTTTCCATGCCTTTCCAGTTTTGAGTAACAGCATTTCACACATTAGAAAGGCCATAATGTAATTTATTATCCCTGGCTCTGGGGTAATTTATTATTGTTTTGACATTTTTCCTTTTACTGTTTTATCTTTTCTCAGTCAAGGAATAGAGGAGTAGGAGTCAGAGTTTCTGCTTTTGATATTTGTAAATTTGCCAGCAAAGTTTAACCTAATGTGTGCATGAGTTAAAGTCAGACTGGTAGTGACTCTATAATGACAAATAGCTGCAGAGGACACAGGACTTGTGTTCACTTTGTGATGAGTCAGAATCTCAGGCAAGGATCTTCTATGTCCATCATTGCCATAATAGTGACAGGCAGAAAATCACTGACTACAGGGTAGCTGCAAAAAGCAATGAGGATTATTATAGGCTCCAGTTAAATAGCATAAAATATGAACTAAATAATGATTATTAGCTTTTCCACTAAATGTCACAGATGTCTGACCAGCTAGAGTGTCAATCAGGTACCTTTATTTGCTTTTAGTTACTCTGAGAAAAGATGCATGAGTTATTAATGAATTGTAAGCACTGCTTTCAAATAGTTTCTATCTTGAGTTCTGAAAATGCACTGAGACCTTAAAATTTGCAGAATACAATAAAAAAAGGTAAAAACTACGGAATTGAGAACAAGGAGATGTGAGCAAGCAAAGTTGTAATACAGCTGGAAACTGGCCACCCAAGAAGATCTGGCAGAGAAAGTGAAGTATTAATAGCATTATTAATCTACTGAGTTTTACTGCCAGTAAAATAAGTAGAGAAAGCAAGATCAAGGAGAAGTTATGAGGCAGCAACACAAATAAAGTAACAAATTTACAGTTCTCGGGGGTATTGAGATTGTGGTTCCTGTTACCAAACTGTGAGAGTACACAAGGACAGCAGCTGTGCCAAATGTCCAGATACTGCAGTTCGCAGTGGGATAAAGGGCATGACACTGTTTAAACTCAGTACTCTTCTCATATGTGGTAAATCCTCCATGATTATTTACTACAGAAGCCATTTTTCATGGGTTTGAGGGGAGGGGTTGAATGCTGAGTTAATTAATGCATTTCTTCTACTCTCACTCTGCAGAGTTCTGGCTCTGTGGCACTGGGCCACTGGGACTTGTGTCTGTTTTGCCAAAAACTAAAAGTTGTTTTCCTGATGTTCTGGAGAGATTTTTTTTTTCAGACAAACAGTTCCTGTGATTTCAGAATGTCTGAGACTGCCATTCATGAGGAGGTTGGGTCACAGTTCACACTGTTTGTGAAGAACTGCATCTTTCCAGTCCATCATCACTCAAGGCAATGCCACACCAGGCGCTGGAAGCCTCCTTTGTGCTTCCAGTCTGTGTTTCACAGCAGTGCCTTGGCAGGAACATGTTAAGCTGTAATTAAAGGGGCATGTTTTATTTCTATGAAGAAAATTCTGCTCTGAGCCTGAGGTTTTCTAATAAAGTCCAGACTTATTTGCCAGTTTTCAATGAAAAACTTTATTCGCTATTTTATTTAGTTGCTCTTGCCTTCCTCTCAGTCACCATGACTCCACACAATGATTCTATGACAAATTTTTCAGTATGTGCTTTTTGGGGCTAAATGATATACTCTATGAGCATTTGGCCTCCCTGAAAATGACATGGAGCTATTTTATTTTTATTTTATTTTAATATCTGGTTTGTAGCATCAACTTAAAGGGCCCAAAGAGAAGGATGTGATTGTTTGATCCACTGCATATGCATAAGAAGTGGTTGCTACTTTCCTCTGTTCTGACTGTTCCTGGCCAAGGCAGGTTTACACAGTTGGAAAACTGAAGGTCAGATGGTTTAGAAAAGATTGACTAAACCAGGAAAATTATGGCCCAGGCTATTCCAGACTAGCTGGCTTAGGAAAGGAGAGAAGAAAAAGCCCCAACACATTGGTGATTCCAGAGCCTATTAGAGATTAGGGCTCCTATGGATGGATTGAGAACAGATGCACATTTCAGGCCAAAGGCCCAAGTAAATACAATATCTGGGACAACAACTTCAACACATAAGACTAATAAAATATCATATCTGCAGGGAAAAAAAAAAATGTCTTTTTTAAATAACAGATGAGCCCTATCAAGAAAGCACGTGTAGATAGAATTTCCCAGAAGTGTGAAAGGCAGACTATGAAAAAAATATTGGGAAGAAGAGAATAAAAACAGATCAGCAGGAAAACTGAAACTCCATGCATTAGCTGTCAGAGAACCATCACTCCCTTTGTGATTCCTCAGAAGCAGAGGAAGACGCAGAGCTTTCCTCTACTGCTTCAACTTCTTTCCTCTTAGGAAAATGGTTTGTTAGTTTAGTTTGAAAATTCACATCTGTTTTATACAAACTCCATGAGTATTTTAAACTTCAGCTATAAATGCTGTTAAGACATCATTTGCTGCTCACAGGATGGTTTATGATTGGGATCACGTACTCCCTTCTCGAATCAGGAAATTAAGCCAGAAATCCCTATCTTGATAGTTATCTCTGAAATCAGTGATAAACTGAGTCTCATCATCTGTGAGCTGGGCTCTGCCAAGGGTTCCAGGCTGCTGGTCCTTCCCAGTCAGTCCATGAGCTCAGGAATGTGCTGGGAATCCAAAGGTACCAGCCTCGAGAGGCAGGGAGAGCTTTGGCACTACAGGTTTATTTTTTTAACTTGTCTGTTTGTAAGTAATTTGTTTGTTTTCAAAATCTTCCTACTTCCCCTTCCCCAAACTAACTTAAACCCAAGCAAGCATCCTGTTTAAAAGTAAATAAATAAACAAAAAATCTAGCTATGTAATCAAATCTCAAGTATGTTGCTTATGTAAGTGATCTGAACTAAGTCAGCATGAAAAATCCAGAGTTCGGGCATTTTATACCATTATGTTCTAGGCTGTGATTTTAAAAAGACTTTTCTTTGTTTGTTGTAGACTCCTTTGAAAAAGAGTTGCTGTACAGGGATAGAGGATTCTGAGGTCTTTTCTAATCTCCTTCCAACACTGCAGTTTTTGGGAGTGTACTCAGACTTTCTTCTCTTTCTTCCTCCCGGGGTTACTCAGAATCTCTTGGGTCTATAAAGCAAATCCAGGGTGCTTTATTTACCCTTCAGAAATTAAGATTCAGCAATATAGGAAACTGAACCAAACCTTTTGGGTTTAATCTTGATAGATATTTTCCATAATGATTTAGGAAGCCACCACCTCTTTCTTTGATTCATAGGTGCCACTGAAGAGATGCTGATAATTCCCTACCTTGAAGGACCGTATCTTAAATCAGCCAAAAAGTTGAAAAAAACTGCATCTTGCATAAGCTTTAGTGCCCTGGTGCATTGGTATTTTAAAAAATGATTTTTTTGTCTGAGCTGGATGATCAGAGTTAAACTTAAGTGGTCTTACAGAATGAAAGCTCTGTCTTTGGGGCATTTGAAATGCATGGTTGGTTTTATTTTCCTCCTAATTTTTTTATGCTGGCTGTATTTACATTTTATGCCCAGATGGTTTTCTTTAACTTCTTAGTATAACTTACATGTAACATCTTGCAAAAGCTTTGTTTTCTTGATTTATGCCTCTGTGTTTGAATAGTTTGAAAACTTTGTTAGGGCACCTAATGGGGAAACTACTTTTTTAGCACTGTGGATGGCTGTTCTCTGTCAACAGAGAACTGGAAACTTGTGGTTTGTGTGTGTTGTTGGACAGGATTACAGTCATGTCATGCTGGGGGTTTAGATTTTATTCTTGAAGAAGCCTAAAACCTTTACTTTCAATTGAAAATGTTCTTTCTTAGCACATTAATAGCTCTGAAATCAAGGATCAAGTAAGGAATTTATATTTTTCATAAGGAAACAGATTCTTCCCCTATAATAAAATGCCATAGGAGATCCCAAGGCCTGTATGAAAAAGATAAAGATCAAACCCATGAGCTGATAGGTGTGACATGAACTATTCATAAAAGGAAAATCCAGCTTTAGGTAAAACTGGAAAAGCTCATTGAGAAGATAAAAAGCCTGTAAATACCACTGGCTATAACCACCTTGTATACAGCATTATCTGGAACAAAGGTTTGTGAAGAAAGATTAATAGAAAATTCTAAAATTACTCTGCAATCTGATGTGGAAGTCAGATGTTCTGCATTGCAAGAGATAATTCTGTTCTATGAGTAAAAGCACCTGCTTTGTGATGGCAGCCTAAAAACCAAGGATGTTAAATCCAGAAATCCATGGTGTTAAATTGAACTGGCAGTTGAGGGTGTTCTCAAAACAGAGTAACAGAGGCTTTCTCTCTTCTGCATCTGGGGAGGGCCTGAGGGCTTTTGAGATTACTTGAAAGATGAAGTAAAACTGTGAATGAAATTATGCAGCTGGCACAAAGAATTGATTTCTTATCAATTATGACTATGCCAGTTATAAAGTGGTTTAGCTGCAGTGACTAACAAATATTTCTGTTCCATTGTTGAACAAAATGAACTAGAAACGTTCACCAGCAGTGGAGTGCTCTCAAAAGGTGCTGTTGCCAGAGTTCCATTTCTTTTAGGGCAAAGAAGAGTAGAAAAGCATCTTGTTTTTGTATAATGTGAATGTAGTAGAAATTAGGCTGGGTACATCAAATTTACTGTAAATTTGCCACCTGAACTGCTGAAGTCTGAGCTGCATTGGTAAAATGAAGACATTGGCAGTTGCACCTTTCCAACCCACTGAGAGCTTTTCAGAGAGGAAGGACTTCTGTGCAGCCCCGAGGACATGAGATCTGTTCCCTCCTTTCAGTCTGAAAATCTTTCCATACACATTTGTTTGCAGCTCACACCCCCTTCAGCCAGAGCTTAGAGGAAAATGCAATGTTAAATTCACTATGTTGGTAAAAGGTCGTTAGGAAAGTTGGTAACAGGAGTTTTCACTAAATCAGGATTTGGAAGTTTGTAAACCTGCTCTCTGCATTCATCTCAAACACCAGCACATGCCAGCACTAGGAACAACCTGAGGCATGATGGGATCTGCAGCTTTGAGTGGAAGAACAAGTCTTATTTTCATTGACCACAACCTTTGTGCTTGCCAGGGTCACACAGCCCTGCAGACCAGCATTGGTAAAGTATGGACTTTTATGAATCAATCTTATGATCAATTAATTTAGTTGAAGAATTCAAATCCTTTTAGTCTGTTAAAAATCTAGGATTAGGATTTCATTGCTTTTAGGACTTCTTTACATTCCTGGGTTTTTTTGCAGAATAGCACATGATTTCCCACAACAACAGAAAAAAAAAAGACTCATAGGCTGAGGATCCCTTGAAGCCATTTACTGTGTTCTGTATTATTTTTTTTTATTTTGGAGCTGATTGCGTTTAATGCAGACTTGTGGTCTGTTTTAAGTTGTGCTGTACTATGAAACCTTTGTCTCCCAAATGATGTTAATCCTTCCTGCATCCCATAATTGTGATTTCTCACTTGGGGGGAAGGGAGAGTACCTGTGAAAACATTCCCGTTCTAAGGCTCCCTTTAGGAATGCTGCTGGAACACCAGCCCTGAGCCTTCCCAGAAGAATGTGGGATGAATTTAACTTTTCAGGGGGCAAAGATATTTAAAGCAATACAAGCTATGTAAAGAACTTAGGGATAGTCAACTAAATAGCTTTGTGTTGACTCCAGCTCGCTTATTGTCACGGACTGATCATGGGGGGGAATATTCATGTGAGGACACGTGAAAAAATGGCTCTTTCCTTTTGTGTATCTTAGGGGCTTTTTTAGGACTTAGGGGCTTTTTTAGACTTGGCCTTACTGTAACATAGTTACTGTTGCTGGAGTCCAATCTGGAATCTTTCCATCAGAAATGCTATTTTGATCACTGACTTCTAAATGGTCCATATCTCATTGTTCTGAAATTTGTCACATCCAGAGCTTGGGAGGCGACGTAAATCCCAGATTTAATTTTAGATCGATTCTTTGCTATGCTAAACTCCAGATTTGGTTTTGTTTTGACTTAAGATGTCTATCAATTTCTGAAGCCAGAAACATCAGGGAGTTGCAGGGGTGGGTGGCACAGTCATCTGAATGGCTCAAGTGACCTGGCGTGGGATGTGTGCCTTGCTGCAGGCTAAGACATGCCGTGTCACCCCACAGACAATGTCACAGTGCACTGCAGGTGCCCTGGAGCCTCCCTGTAGGAAGTCCATGGCAGGCTGTGTTTGTACCCCTGGGAAAGCTGATTCCAGATGCACTAGACACCCCTCAGGGGACAGCAAACTGCGTCCTGTCCTGCTGCCAAAGGGATTGAGGAAGGTGCGTGAGGAGTGTCACTTGTGCCACCATTCCAGTTCATGTTAAAGGTCCAGAACAGCAACTGGTGGTTCTCAAATACTTGTTTAACCCTAAACAACACCTGGAACATGTTCAGCCACGTATTGGTTCCCAGCAGTAGGACCACGCTGTTTTCAGCCTCCCAGGGATGTCCAGAACTTTCAGCATTCTCAAAGGCCATGTGATGACATGACACGGGAGGGAAGGTGTCCTCTCCTAGGGAAGGTGTCCCCTCCCCAGCTGGCTCCGGGGACAGGTTAGGGCTGTAATTGTTGGTGGTTCCCGCAGGTGGCTCCCACTGCCCGGGGCTGCCGGCAGCAGCGCGTCTGTCACACCCCTGCTGTCACATCCCTGCTGTCACATCCCTGCTGTCACATCCCTGCTGTCACATCCCTGCTGTCACATCCCTGCTGTCACATCCCTGCTGTCACATCGCTGCGTTCCAAAGGGCACCACTGAGACCTGAGCCCCGTTCCCATGGGATAACCACCCCAGGGAACACGCACTGCAGGGAAGGTGCAGCACTATGCAACTTCAACAAGAAGCACACCAACTCTGAGAGAGAATAAATGCACATTGTGACCAGCAGCTGGTAAATTTATCTAAGAGGAGCAGCTGAGGGAGCTGGGGGAGCTCAGGCTGGAGAGAAGGGGGCTCAGGGGGGACCTTCTGGCTCTCCACAACTCCCTGACAAGGAGGGTTCAGTGAGCTGGGGGTTGGTCTCTTCTCCCAGGTAACAAATGCCAGGACAAGAGCAAATGGCCTCAAGTTGCACCAGGGGAAGTTTAGATGGGAGCTTAGGAAAAATTTCTGCCCTGAAAGGGTTGTCAAGGTTGACAAGTTGTTGAACAGACTACCCAGGAGAGTAGTGGAGTCGCCATCCTTGGAAATGTGCAAAAAATACGTGGATATGGCACTTGAGGAGATGGTTTAGTGGTGAACAAGGTGGTGGTGCTGGGCTGATGGTTGGACTTGATGACCTTAGAGGTCTTTTCCAGCCTGAAGGGTTCTGTGATTCTCTGATTCTATATATGTATTATCAGATCTATCCTGGAAACCCTCTCTTGATCCTATTGTCCAGGAGGCAAGGATAAGATTTCTGTCTTTCTGGCCCCATTTTTTGCAGTGTCATTGTAATTAAACCAAGAATGGTGAGGGTGTTTTGCTTAGAGGAGCTCTTCTTACACAATGTGTTCTTGATGAACACAAAAGGGAACATCTGGTAGACAGAGCACATAGGCAATGCAACTGCATTTTATAACTGATCCAGCATGGATGAATTTTCATAATGCATTAGTCACTACTGTGTGAATTAAGGTGGGGAGAAACAATGGATGTAGGCACAGAAAGATGAGCACAGACGTTGTGAGGATTCCATGGCTGACAGGGATATCCAGGGGAAGAACTGCCTGATGGCTTTCTCTGAAGACCTCCTGTGTGTAATTGTTCTGTACAGTGAGTGGCTGTGTTCTGACTTCTGTTAAATTTCCCAGAGTACTAAATACTCCTTTGGGTATTTAGAAGATGTTACTGCAGTGGAACATTCTCTGGCTGTATTTTCCTTCTTTGCACTTTAAATCTTACAGGACCTATTGTTTTCCCAAAATGTTTTACCAATTCCTTTCCTTCCTAAAGGGAATTATTCCTCTGAGCATTTCTAAGCAAATCCTTCATATCATATGTTTCAATCAAACTTTTCTCCTGGTTCTATTGGTACACTGCCACTGAATTTAACTGGACCACATTGGTGTAATTGAGAGCAGAAGATTGGTTTCTTTAATGTTTCTGCACAAGTAATCTGTTTCTCCGATCAGGATTTTTTTCACTGCTTGGAATTTCTTCAAATTTGTCAACATCTTCAGGGTAAGGAGGTTCTTCCAGTTGTAATACCACCTGAATTCTTTTTGAAGCACAGAACATGTTTCCACAGGCATGCTATTAATTATGGATATTTCCCTAATTCCACTTCTGTGAATATTGTCCAACAGTTCACATCTGCCTATCCACATCTGGTACAAATAAAAAAAGGTTTGGTGTTTTCCATATCAAACATGTAATAATGACCATTTTGCTTTTGTTCTTATTTTTAAATCAAATTTTGTAAATCCTTTTTCATATAATCTCTTAAGCCCTATAATATTGGGCAGGATGAGACAGTTTTTTTATGCTTTATTTGCTGTATTTACTTTCTTGCTTCTGGACAACCAGTGATTTGAGGTCTGAGACCTTTGCATAATTTCCCTTTTCAACATTTGCTCCATTTGGAGCTAACATAACCCATAACTAGAACCAACAGAGTTATACAAAACTTTTTCATAAGTGAGATGAGTTGGAACACCAAGCACTTGTGGGCTGCAGAGGCTGTGATGGCTTTTTGTGTCTTCCATTTGAGGAGCTCAATGCAAATGATTCCCTGTGAGCAGAGGGAGCATTAAGAGGCATTGTGGAGCTAGTGGTCGAATTACTTTTTAAGGAGTGTAATTTTACCTGTTCCTTCTCCCAGCCAAGACACAAACATGTATGTGCACAGAACCCTCTGAACTGCTGCTTGTGCCAATCTCCTAATTGCATTTGTAGTTACAAGTTTGGAGATTTGAGGGAACTGTTACAGTCCTGGCTCAGCTTCCCAGTGAAGAATTGCTCTTCTCAGACTGTGGTTTCCTAACACAGGTGGGAACAACCCTGGCTCCCTTTTCCCCATGTAGTTGCTCACCTCAGTTGCTGCCAAAGCATGTTACGGAAATCAATTTTGATTTTTTTTTTTTCTTTGTATTAACTATTTTGATGGAGAGGAGGAAATCTCTTTAATGGCTTCTTTTTACAGAGCAGAAAGAACAGCAGCTCAGCTGAGTGAGCCTGCCATACTCCCAGCTGTGTGTTTGAGACAGAATGTTTAATTTGGGCATGTGCAATGAAATAAGGATGTTTCCAGGAAAAATCTGACTGTGATACGTATGATACAGAATGATAAATCATAGATTTTTTTGATACAAACACTGATTATAGCTCTATCAGTGTTAGAAAAGTGGGGAGGGCTGTTGATGTGGCCTAAATTTTGCCCCGTGAATATTCCTGTAATGTGTAAGAAGCTTTGCTTTGCAGAGGTTAAGTGTAAAGCAGAAAGTGTAATTGAAGCCTGACTCCATCGAGGTTTAACTGTCTGTGCTGGTCCAGAATGTCTGACCTGAGCAGCAGGACCTGAGTGGCCGTCACAGTCAGCTGGAAAACAAGACCACAGGAGGTTATGAAAGAGCTCCCATGGCTCTCATCCAATCCCTCCTTTTGTTAATGGCATAAGAATCTTTGAAAAGAATCAGTCTAATATATCCCAACTAGCTCACTCTGAAACACTTCCAGTCCTGGCTGGATTAAGAACATGCTCCTGGTGCTGTACTCAGCACTGCTTGTTTTGTCAATCAGTGAATCAAAAACATGAGGCAGATGCACGTGCACAAACCTTGTGATGCTTTAAAAAATGGATTAGAGATTAATGAATTGACTCTATCAGAATCACCTTGTTTAGCAGTAGGTTTTGAACCCTGACAATCATTAGGGACTGGTAATGAGACTTTTATAGTGAGAGTTTTAAAGCTAAAGTAGTCTATACATCCATGGCACAAGAATTCTCTGACTACTTTGCAAAGCACCCACAAATTTGTTCAAGTGAGTTCATCCCTTGTTTAACTGGCTCTTGCCCCTCTAAACCTCAAGCATTACATAAATGCAGAGAATATTCAGGCAGTTGTCATGAGTAGTCAATAGGTACCTTGATTGTGAGAAAGAAAACCACTTTTTAATGTTTAAGTACTTGAGAGGATGGCTTATAACCAAACTGTGGTAACATTACAGCTCCCTGGAAGACACAGCCTCTAAGTACTTCTACGTGACATTTATCCAGTTCTACCAGGACACTTTAAGTCAGCTGTAAAAATCTCAAAGTATTTTAAAGTCTAGGAAAAAAAGAAAAACACTATTGACCCTTTCATCCACGTGACTAATGGAATGCTAATAGTAAATGAAAAATACAGGCCAGAAGTCTTAATCTGTGGCCATAATTCCACACAAATCCTTAAGGCAAAATTAATGGTTTAATAAAGCTACTTAACTACAGGAAAACTCATACAATATAAACACTGATGAATGAACAAATTTAGTGGTGCAAATAAAACTTAGGCAGGATACAAAACCAGGTTTAGGGTGTGTACTTCTCCCTGTGTGTGTCAGCAGGGCATATACTGAAGCACTAAATATATTAGGAATTGTGTTTTGGGGAAGATGCTGACAAACAAGATTTTATGGGTAAAAATAGGACTGGAAAGAAAGTCTGTTCCAGCCCTAAATAACATGATGCTGCATTGGGTTTGTGTGGCAAGGTTTTGGTAGTGGGGGGCTGCAGGGGTGGCTTCTGTGAAAAGCTGCTGGAAGTTTCCCCTACAGAACCATTCCAGCAGCTCCAAGCCAAGGTATATATTTGTATTTGCTCTCACCCACCTTTGTGTAAGAGTTGGGGTTTGCCAGGCAGGTCAGTGAAGTATCAACCTTTAATAAGATCTACTAGAAAAGTCTGAAACAATAAGAAAAAACGTGTTCCCAGTTAAAGAGGCAAAATCTGAAACATCCACTAATTTGCATCTGCCTGCCTAGATGTAGGTGTTGAATATAGACCTTATTAGTAATCAGCATTCCTTATTAATTTGCTTCCTTCACTGGAAGGAAGATAAAGTTGATGAGGTGCATTCATGTGCAAAGGAGCTTCAGCTTTGCTTATAGCAAAGAGATGATCCATCAGAACTGCTGCTGGCTTTGGAGGAGAAGGAAACAGATTTTTCCCTCTGTGCCTGGTGCCCTCCTGTGGTTTTTGTGTTCAGCTACTTGGGAGTGAATTAAGCACATCAGTGGCTGATTCTTGTGCTGTGTAAAAGGTGCAGAAGAGTTTGCCTGTTTAGTCTTGTGTTCTGGAAAGCTGCAATACAGTTTTCCATACAGTTTTCCAGTTGGATTTGGATGTGCAGACTCCCTGAGTTCCCTAGCTTAGACCAAGACCATTTCTCCCAGTCCTCACACACTGGTGAACCTGACTCAGACCTGACTCAGACCTGGCTGCTCCAAGGGCTGTTGTGGCTAAAAGGATTTGAGCTGGAGTCACTGCCTTCTGCAGCGATCCTGTTAAAATGCCACCATGGATCTAGTGGCACTTTTAAAGAACTAATGTTAGGTCAAATTGTTGCACAGGATAGAGAACTAAAATGTCAAGGATTACATCTGTCAGGAAATTGAGTTTAAAGCTTACTTTCCCAGCTACCTTAACCTTGTCCCTTTTTTCTTGCAGCTACAGCTGCAGAATGACAAAGAAATTTCTGTACTCAAGCTGTAAAATCTATGCAGGGTAAAGGTTTCTTTGCACAGCACTTCTGAGTCTGTCATTAAAATATTTCTGAATTACTGATCTAGAAATTCCACTTTAAAATACATCATTTAGCCACAAACATTATGCAAAAAAAACCTTATATAGAATATTCCTTACATGTCCAAGTATTATAATATTTAGCTCTTGCACAGGCAAGAGGTGAAAATTGTTGCTGTGGAGGTGCTGATGTGGTTTGGTGCAATGATTTTTGTACTGTGCTTTCTAAAGGTGCTTGGCCAACAGCATTGCTGGGAACAGTGATCTGGGGATCTCTATAAGCTTTGTGTTTCTTCTTTTCCTGCTTTTCCTACAAATTCAGAATCCACCTGTAGCTGTGAGTGATTCCATCAGAAAAAAAAGCTCCAGAACTTTGAATTATTCAATATTGTGTGAGTATAGAGGGTTCCTCCCTTTCTTTTCCTCTTTTTCTTTCCAAATTCTATCTGTCTACTTCTTTGAATTCACATTATTTAAATTCATGGCACCTGGGAGTCACCCCAATACCCACCAGTTTGTCTGTGAGCACAAATACTGAACAAGATAAAGGATAAATGTGAAGCTCTGTTTTGACAACCTCAAGCCTTGTCACATTTGCAGGACATCCAAACACACAGGAATTGCACAGGACTTGGCACGTGGTTTACCTCTCTGAGCTGTTTGGGCATTTTTTACACAAATACATTTCTGTTTTTCAGATAATTTGTACTTGATTTCTTTGTATGATCTGTTTAATCTTTTACCTGAGCATGACTAAAAAGCAACTCCAAATATCCCATGTCGGTTAATCCATTAATCCCTGTGTGTGAATCAGAACACAAGAACAGAATTTTAAGTACAGAATTTTACTATAATGTAGAAGTGGAATGTTTTTAGTGTTCATCAGTTTAATCAAGCAAGTGAACACACTTGGTTAAATTGAAATATCTAATTATTTATTCACATAGAAACCAGTAAATTTCAGGGTTTGTAGCACAAAACTTGTTAAAAAAAGAAAACAAGCTATGCCATATAGCTTCTTTACCCTCCATAAAATGGCATCATTGCAGTTAAAATTACAATAAAAATGAAACATTCCAGTTGACATCAGTTGGAGCACAATGTGACAAATATAATGAGAAAATCCTTGTCAGGAATTTTACCACAAGGAAATACCAATAGCTAACACCCATAATCTCCACCTAAAAATCAAGAATATTTGAGTAGATCTTGGCATAAAAGGCACAAAACACAAAGCAAAGCATGCTTGTGTCATTTCTCACACAGAAGCATTGACATTTGTGCAACATGGAAAAAGACCAGCATTTTTTCCAGACTCTTCCAATATCACAGATACTTAGGGAACAGATCTTCCCCTTAATGCCAGCGTGTCACTCCCAGTACAGAGGCAGTGACTACAGGAAACAGGAATAGAGAAGGGAACACATCTGTACCCTTCCAGGAGATCTGGACTGAGGAAGCTGCTGCAGCTGTATTGTTGAAGTAACCCAATCCACTGCAGCCTTGGAGTAACACACCCACGGGCAGGCAGCACTTGTGGGAATTCTGAGACTGGCAGGAACGTTAGCAATGCTGGAAACCTGTCAGGAGCTCAGGGCTGCCTCCTGCATTTAAATGTGCGATGCCAGCCTCAAGTGAGCATTTTTTAAAAAAGGTTGAGTCCTTGAAAGGAGGGGCTCTTCCAAAGAGGGTGTTGCCTCTGGCACAGAGGAATGGCTTTGCTGATGTTAAGGTGTTTCAAGACTATGGATCAAAGATCCCTGGCATTTCCAGGCTGGCACACAGGCCCTGGCAGCAGCCTGTTGCTATATTTCTATAACCAGCCTGTCCTCATCATCACTGCTGGTGTCATCATATTCCACCCGCGTTTGTTTCCTCATCATCTCTAAACCTCTCTTTTTGTATGTCTTGGGGGGTGTTGCAGAGTAACTCTTGAACTCAGGGGATCTGAGAGTAACTGGGAGCTTTTTAAAGGTAGCAGTAGCTGTTCTATGTGGCCTTCCATAGGGATTGGGCTGCAGGTGGGATCTGTTCTTGTCTGCGCTTCCGTGCAGCTCCAGGAGATGCTGAGCTAAGTTTGCCCTCTGTGAGTGTTCTCTGCTGGGTAACTGAGCTCTCGTGACTGTCTCAGGAACAGACTCTGCTTGTGATCCAAACAAACGTGAACATCCTGCCTGGGAACTGGGAGCTGAGTTTTCTGTGGGAGATGAATGTGTGTTTTCTTCACTTGGAGCTTTCTCCCTTCCGGAGGCCTGGATCACCGGCTCTGATATTCCAAATATTTGGCTCTCTGACACTACCCTCAAAATGTTTTCCTGGCTTCCTCCTGGATATAAGGAAAGAGGAGCAGCAGCCTCCGGGTTTGTGCTGTCAGGTTGGTCACCTGTGTCTGTGTTTGTAAATTCTGGACAAGAGCCAAAGGAAGCTGCCAGGGGGTCGCTCTGAAGGCTTGGCCGGGATTGCCCAGGCAGGGATGGCTGCAGCACCAGGGGCTGTGTCACCCAGCAGCAAATGGCCACGTCCCTGCTGAATTCCTGCAGGGATGTGTCAGCTCTGGAGGAAAAGGAATGAGCTGTCACAGCTATTCCCAGAGGAGATGTAATGTTCTGGACAGAGGCGTTTGTTCTTGGGTGTTCCCTGATTTGCCCAGAAACGTCCTGTAGGAATTAGGAGGGGAAAAGATTTACACATAAAGTTTTCAGTCCAGAGCAATTTCATCCAAAGGATTCGAGTTTAATTGCTATTTTAGCTAATGCTAACATTAGTAAGTTTTCGTTTTATTTTAACCCCCAAAAATACCTTTAACACATTTTTAAACATTTTAACCAAAACGTGTGATACAAAATAGTGTCAACTTCAACTTTAAAACAGCTGAATATGATTCAGGTTTTAATTAACACTTACTTTTTCTGATAATAAAAAATAATACAAGAATTAAGGTACAATACCTACTTTTTTATCCATTTTGTCTTTTTGTTTAACATGGTTTAGGTTTTCAGTATGGGAAGATATTCCTGAGTTATTCTTTGCTTCTTTTTTCCTTTTGCAAAGTTGTTTGTCTGAGGTGGAATATGATGGGTCTTTTTGCTGGTGTAGATAATTTTCTATTGAAAAGAGGTTGGATAAACTTTAATTTTTATCACCCCTCATGCTTGAACTTTCTACATTTCTTATTATAATCACTGAAATAATATTTTCACACAAATATTCCAAATACTTACCTTGCATCTTGGATTGAGGAGGAGGGCACTTCTTATGCTTATTAAATCTGGGGGGTTGGGATGAGCAGCCCTTTCTCAAAGCATCCAGAGCTCTGTTGGGAAAATAGGGCCTCTTGCTCAGCCGGTTCATTTTCAGCTGAGCAAATCCATGGATGTGCCTCCCTCTGTACCTGCAGTGCCAGGGGGATTGAGGGGATAAACAAATATGGGAGATGTAGGAGCAGCCAGAGGAGAATAACACCACCTCATCAGGTGCATTAAAGTCTAACAGCAATTTATTTCTGGGAAGGAGATGCTTGTTTATGTCAACTCAAAAACAAAAGCTGGATTTTAGGCAAGAGACCCACAATTATTTTATTATCTTTTTTTCTCTGTAGGATTCAGTAAATCCTTGATTTTTCTAAGAGAAAAGAATTAAGGAATAACAGATCCTTTTTCTTATATCTGGAATTTTAAAACAATATACTTCACAAAGACTTGAACCACACAGGAATCACCTGAGGCTGTGTGGTTGTTGGGTTTTTTCCTTTCCACTTTTTGAGTGCTACCTGCTCATCATTACTATAAGGATTTCAGTTATTTAGCAAACCCACACTGAATAATCCAACTCTGCTTTATTTTCTACTCTGGCTCCATCTTTTAGTGACTCTGAATGAGTGACATTAAAGTCCCACCTCTGAATCAACAGACTGTCACTATCCACAGAGCAAGATGTAAATCTAAAAGGATGCACTTATTCAGGTGTTTGGTGTATTAGAAAATTAAATTACATTTGGTGGTTACCAGTTGGGCCAGTTACCTACTAATAAGCATGACCTGAGCTTTCAGGACGCTGTACTTAATTAAATCCCTGCACTTATTTGATACAAATAAATTTGATATAAACAAATTCTGAGACCAGAAGGGGAAAAAACATAACAACAAAACACCACCCAAAAATCAAACCAGAAAAAAGTCCTAGAAGAATGTCACTCAGCTGGGTGACATAGACCTGGGTCTTCTATTTCTGTTCTTCTGACCCTTCAAAATTGCAGCGCTGTTTGCTGAGCTAGACACAGTGATTAAGTTACTGACACTGATTTGTCCTCAAGGGAGTCACTCTGTCTGATTTTGGTCATGAAATAAAGAGAGATGTGTGCACACAATATGTGCTCCTTACTGAAGCAATTCAGCAGGCATCCTGCTGCCCCACACTCCTGAAAGATTAGAGGGTAAATGTTCCACTGATAGGAATTCCCATTGAAAGGGGGGAGCTGTGCTGATTGAGACAATGTGCCCTTGATAGTTTTATGCTCGAATTCTTCCTGTTTTTTTATTTAAACCAAATGATCCTTTGAACTACAGATGGTTCTGTTAGTTCGTGCTAAACTTGATATTTCTCCTCCTGCCTTCTCTGGTGAATACCAGCTCAGGATATGGATCTTCCAAGGACAAAGGGTCTCACGCACTGCTCTGAGCTGGGACAGGATTAAAAACAGAAACATTTTGGACCCCTTCAAACAAAAGTAAATGCTGACAACTTTGACAGATGAGAGTAATTTCTAAATCACAGAGTCAACTGACCAGGCATCATCTTTCTGTGGGATATGTCTGGTTTGCTTAGAAAAGCCTGTTCCTAATAGTAAACAACATATTGATATTTTTATAGTTTACCTTTAGGGCCCTGCTGTGGTATAAAAATAGCTCTTTCTGAGAGACTCATCTTTTTTTTTCCCCAGTTTTGACAAGGTTGAATTTTGGGCATGACTTTTTATTTTCTGTGGAGTTTTTGCACACATTACAACAAAATTATATCTATATATTATTATAGTATAGTATAGTATAGTATAGTATAGTATCTATTTTATATATAATATATATAGTGAATCTGAAAGCCATACTCCTTACCATTTAGGGGTGACTTTAATTCTTTTCTGTTTGTGGCTCCTCTTGAGTTTATTTGTTGAGAGTTTTTCCTTTTTGCAAGCTACTGTTTTCTTCTTTTGCTCTGACATATTTTTGAAAGAACCACCAGGAACTTCTGAGCTTAACTGTTGAGAATATTGGGAAAAAATCAAGTACATGAAAACTGTGAATTAAATTGACTGAGAAGTTTGAAATCTGTGCACTTTTTAAATAGCACTGAACAGCATAGGAGTTAAGTAGAACAACTCTGTATTTAAGTCCTACTCTAAGTCAAATATTCATTTAGAATGAAAATAATGAAATACAGATGCTATTAGAGAAAAATATTTAAAAATCCCCATAAAGGGGGAAAAATTCAAGAAGTACAAATTCGCTCTTCTCACTATCAGCATGCTGAAAAGTGAAACTTACGTATTCACACAGAAATATATCTTTCTGATGCATCAAATGAATATAAGACTTATCTTATAAAAATATAAACTGTAAATTCTGTATCACCAGATGCCTGTAAATGTCCATAAATACATTTCTGATAATTATTTAATTTTCCTAATAAGAGGGTGGAGGTGGGCTGTCAGCCAATAACACCCTCTTGAGAAAGCAAACAGAATTATTAATATTACCTCCTGCATCTGGTGTCCTTTAGAAAAGGATGAAACCAACGTTTTCAAGCTCGTGTTTGTTAAGCCATATGCCACAGTCTTGCTAATATTTCTCATTTTGAAAATGGAGATGTCGTACTTGGACAGGGTGCATTCCCTGCTGGGTTCCTTGTGCCAGGGGGGCATGGAGGGCTGGGCAGAGGCTGCATTCCCACCCTGCTCCAAGGGCAGAGGGAGGCTCCTGCTCAGACAGCACCAGGTCAGCCGGGGCTCGGCACTGAGCGATGGGAAGGTGCTCTTGGAGCCTGGCGCTGGAGAAGTGCCAGAGTAGCTGGTCCTGTTGTAGTGGGGCAGCACTGGGAATCCTCTACAGTGAGTGCTGAGAGTGTGGCAGTAGAAAGTGCCAAAAGAATGGCAAAAATAAGTGGGGTTGTCTCTTGAGCTCTGGAAATGCTGCAGATCCTGCAGCGGTGCTGGGGTGTCCTTCAGGATGCGTGGACTTCCCTCTCTGTCCCATCCCAGGATTGTTGGCTCTGCACCCTTGCTAGAAACTGATGTCTTTATCAAAGAGTCACTTCCTGAGCAAAGGTGATGTAAAGGCTTCCTCTCATCTTTAATGTCAGCAGATATGAAAAAGCCACTTGTATACACAGAAGTAAAGCAGATTTTCTTCTTTGGAGTCTGTATAGAGCAACTTTTACTCATCCACTTCTCTTCTGTTTGCCTTTGATAATTTAATTTATTTTTGTTCTGTTTGTTTTTCCAATCCTCTCTTGCAATATTCTGCTGCTTGAAGTTTTGGTTATGAAAGGTGTTCTCTGCTGTGGTTAAGATATTTGTGGTTTCTGAGTTGACTGGTGAACAGAATCCTGGAGTTTTCCAGTTTGTGTGAAGATTGCATTGAATTTCTCCTTTGCCAGCCTTTTGTCTCACTTCAGATTTTAAAGGGGACCAAACCACATCACTGGAATGAGAATGGAGGGATGTGCCACTGGAAGAGCAGGGTGGGGTGGTTAAGGTGTCTGTCACAGGTATGCCAGGTGTCATCTCCTGTTCAGATTGAAGCAAAGGTGACAGATCTGAAGCTCTCCTGTCCTGGGGCAATTTAAGGATATATTTTGGAGAGAAGGCATTTTGTTGTGGGACTGGACTTAAATGGTCAGATTTCAGATGATGGCTTTTAGAAGACACATCCACAGCATTGTCACTGGGAAGTGGCACTTTTGCTCCTCTTTTTACAAAACATGTTTTGTTGTCTCCATCTGTTGCATCGTGCAAGGCAAAAGAGTTGGAATCACTTTCCCTTAATTCAGACCCTAAAAATCCCACCAGCGAAGCTTTTGAGATACATGCAGGATGTGAAAGAAGGTTGATGTCACAGTAATTGAGAGCTTGTGTGGGAAGTTTGATTGTTTTCCTATATTCCACATTCTCAATACCTCCAGTGGCTTCATTAATTCCTGTGCTTGATTTTTGCTTCTCTGCTTTAGTGGAGAATTTCACTGGAGCTGAGGGAAGACACTGAGTGCCAGAGCAATGGCCTCTCTCTGCTTCACTTACTTCAGTGGTCTCACTACTGGGACTAAGGCAGGACACTGAAATCTCATTTTGTGTCTTCTCCACCTCAAATTTCAGCTTTTTCCTTTCTGATGGCAAAGTCTGGGATTTCCCTGCAGTTTCTCTGTTGTTGCAAGGGACCCAAGGGGGCATCAGGCCATGCTGGCCACTTTCATTAGTCCCGTGATGGCTCCCATAATTGTGTGAAGTACTTTTACAATCTAATTCAAATGCACTGGATTCTTTCCCAGGGCTTGGTTTCTCCCAGTTGCTACTCTGTACTGGCAAGCAGTCCTCATTCCTCCCATGGCTGCTCAGCTGACACTCAGGATTTTGAAGCCTGAGCTCACCACTGCTTGAAGCCAGCAGTGTGCTGCTGCCAGCTGTGCATTTCTCCGTGTCACTGCCACTGAGCTCTGGGGAAGTTTGGCTGCTTACAGCTCCCGCAGTTACGGAATGTGATGTCTCCATTAGGTTGGACACTCTGTCTGCAGTTTCCTCAGAGGACACATTCTGCAGAACACAATTACCATCAGAAGAAATTCCTAATTTACTCATAGTTGAAGCTGCTGTCACAAGGGAGGAAGGACTGACACTTGCAGACCTCCTGCCATCTCTTTCCTCAGTGATTTCAGTGCTGCTGGCTGATTCCCTTGAATTAGAAGTCAAGCTTGTAATATCTGTAATCTTATTCTCTCTTTGTTTCATTTTCTTGGCATTTTGACTGCTTTTCATTTTTTGGTAGATTTTCTTAAACGTTTCATCTCCATACATTTGCCATTTTTCTTGAGAGAACATCTTCAACTTCCTTTGATTGTTTTTCTTATTTTTAGCACTGATTACTTCTCCAACCCCAAGCTTTTTAGTCCCTTTCAGCTCCTCTGACAGAGAAGGATGATCAGCTACATTACTGAGGGGCAAATCATCCACTGCTGTCTGTCTGACTAGAGCTCGGGGATGGCTATTAGGGAAATCCACAGAATTGGCAGTGAGATCGTTGCTAGGCAGCAAACCAGCAGTGCCTGTGTTTACAGACTGCTTAGTAAGAGAAGGTGGTTTTGAGCATCCTGCTTTGTCATGCACCATCCTCGCTCCCTCCACAACAGGCAAGGAGTTGCTCCGAGTAACAGGCACAGTGTCGATTGTTGTGGAGAACTGGGTGGGAACTGAATGGAAAAACATTGGCTTGCATTTCTCCAGGGGTGCAAAGGTAGATTTTGCTGAACAAAGAGAAAGATTCTTTTTCCTATTTACATCACAAGTTCTGATATCAAAATGGAAAGAGTCTTTGTATGTGTAAGGCATTGGCAGGTCAATGCTTCCCTGTTTAGAAAGAACAGTTTTTCTGGGCCTGACATTGTCTAACTGGGTGTCATCCACCACACTTTTGTTGTGAGAAATAAGCTTTGAAATGTGTTCTTCCAGCCTCTTTTTCTCTAGCATCGAGGCTGTAGCTTTGTCAGCTGCCTCTGGCTTTGCAGTGCTTCTGGAGGCACACCTTGGGCTGCTGAAGGCAGTTTCATTTTCCAGTTCCATGCTGTGCTCGTAGAGACTGTGCAAGGGGCTGGACGATGTCATCGGCTGTTCTGTGCTGTCGGAGCGCGACAGATACCCCGAGTCAGTGCTCTCACACTTCTTCAGCTTGCAGTCCAAGGGTTTGTAATCCCACTGCTTCTCTGAAGAGGTTGCCTGCTGCCTTTGCAGCTGAATGTGCTTATTGGCAGTCGGAGTTCTTTGCTCCTGCATCTTCTTTCTCAGACACGGACCATTTGGCAAAGCTCCTGGAGATGATAAACTTTGAGGTTCTCTTTCAGGAACCCCCTGAATAGCCTTTGAACTCAATGATTGATTCGTTGTTTCTTGATTTTCTGAAGCAGCTGATGAGGAGCTTGTCACTGGCAGTGAGAGCTCGTGAGGTTTCTTAGTGTCTGTTGTTGCTGCACTGGTCTCTGAACTGGGCTGTTTGATGTGTATCCCCTGGTCTTCACTGGTGCTGCGCAAGACTTTGCTGCCTTGGGGAGACGTGGTGCTCTCTGCTGATCTCTCATTTTGCTCTGGTCCCCCAGTGATGTCAGAGTCTGAGGGCAGCCTGGTGTTGTTGACGTGTGTTTGAGTTCTCCTGTGTTTATACAAGTTGCTCTGAGTTTTAAACGCAATGCCACAAGTGGTGCACGGAAAGGGCCTCTCGCCTGTGTGAGAGCGAATGTGTTTCTCAAGGACACTTGGCTTCAAACAATCTCGTCCACAGTGTTTGCAGATGTATTTCCCAGATTTCTTTGATTTTCCCGGGCTTCCAATAGATGCTTTTACACAAGGACTTGGCGACGATAAAACTGGTAAAGTGCTGACTATGCTCAACGTCAGACTTTGCCCGAGCTGTTTCTGGAAAAGCGGCTGAGGCTGCTCCGTGCCTTCCGCGGGGACGAGCGGGTTGAGGATGAGGGGGACGTTGCTGCCCTCGAGGTGGACGCAGCTCCTGGCGGCCACCAAGGGCCCGTGTGGCTGGAAGCAGCCCGGCTGGACGGGCTGGAGCAGCGGGATCGTCAGGGCCTTGAGGTACAGGGGCTGGGGCAGGGCCTGGCCCCGGGCAGGCCCCGAGGAGCCCCGCGGGGAAGGGCCCGGGCCGGGGTCTGCTGGAGCGGCCACGAGGCCTGGCGGGGTCTGGGCCTCCATGCCAGGGCCCGGCTGCCATGGGCTCACGGACCTGCCGGGGGGACACAGAACAGGCAACAGTCTGCAGGCAGAAATAACACACACGCTTCCCACCGCTGGGCTGGGAAAATTAGCAACTAAGAATATCACACATGCAGGCATTATACAGACAATCATCACTTCCTTTCCCAATTAAATTGGTTCGTCTTTCATTTTTCCTCTAGGAGTTACAGTTCAGTACAGCGTAAAGAACACTCAACACTGCACTTAAAACCACTCCTGCAACCTACACTGAGTACCCAAAGCACTGGAAACAAATCTGAGTTTCAGATTTGCAAATGGAGGCTCTAAGCACACCAGAAATAATACAATTTTCATTTTCTGGAACCATATTTCCATTACATATTTATATAATGTTCTAAAATTTCATTAATATTAATAACTTTTAATACAGAAACACAGAACATTTCAGGTTAAAGGGGACCTCAGGACTTCTCTACTCCAAACACCTTCTCACAGCACAGTCAGCACCTAGGTCAGATGAGGTTGTCAGGGTGTTACCAGTCTGGCGTAAAAACCCAAACCTCTGGGGATAAAAACTGCACAGTTTCTTTGGGCAACCGGTTCCAAACACAGGACATTAAATATGCCTGCATATTATCTGTGCTTCCCCAATTTAAGGGAGCTAAGGCCAAACACATTGCAACAAGTGGTGTAAAATGAAAATACATGAACAAAATGAAACTCATGTCCTGTTTTACAAGTCAGATTTGCATAAATATCTGCAAAGGAGAAAAGATGGTATCATAGGAAAATAGTGTGAGAAATTAAAGCTGGCTTTTGTGTAGACCAAATTAATTTGGTATATTTAATGGAGATACTATGGTGTACTGCTTGTTTTTAGATGCTTTCAATGCCAAATGAAAACATCTTCTAGACACAGTTTTTTATAAAAGTGGACCTATTCTTTTGAAATCTATCCTGATATATGCAGGGTTGGTGCTGGTCAAGACTACTTCTTATTTCAGCAAAAATTTGTATTTTCTTTTTTTTCTTTCTTAGAAACAAAGGAGGAAACTATCAAAATAAGGTGAAAATTTTCTTTCAGAGAGTCAGGGGCATAACCCCTTGTAATTACAGTTTGGTGAAAATCAGGTGATCTGTGAATGTTTATTTGATTCTTGCTAGCTATGCTCACTGGATGCACTGGCTGCTATGAATAATGGGTCGTTCTTGTGCAAACAGCCATTAAAAGCCCATTTGGAATAACATAATCAGTGGCTCAATTTTAAATCTGCAATTTGTTGCTTTACTGCATAATCTCTAGTGGTGTTTCTGTAACTTCCTTGGATCATTTTAATAGGTTATCATTACTGGGAAACAGTAAAAGAATTGCTTCCAAATGTGGTTTGAAAATTTACGGGTTCCATCCAAGACAACAATGTGTAAAATGAACTGATCTGTGCACAGCAAAATGTTAGATTTTGCCTTTTTTTTCTTCCTTATGAACGTTATAAATTAAGCTCAGTTATCAAGCATGGACTTTTCTTATGCACTTCTGACATTTCCACGTGGAATAATCACTTAAGCAGCTTTTTATTGTAGTAGTGACTATAACGATGAAAGAATGTTAAAAGAATATGGCTTGTTAATTGTGCAGTGTGGTTACCTCTACAGAAGAAAAGTGAAATTCTCTAATTTCCAAAGTGATGTTATCAACATTTCAAGTCCATTTAAGATGGTTCCTAAGTTATAGGTGACTTTTAAATTTAAACACATACAATAAGGGATGAGACAATGATACAAACAAAGTATGCAGTAGTTCTTCCAAAATAATAAAAAAAAAAAGTTTGGGGGAAAATATGCTGCAGAGAACAGACTGCAAGAAGTGAAGCCTAAATACCCAGCAGGTAGAACATCTAACAAGTACCACATCTGACAGAACAAGTCACTATGTCTTTTATCCCCTCCCTCCCCCAGAGAGAAGTGTGGAAATACACTTCCACATATTTTACATTTCCCCCACCAGCCTGCTCCAGTGGCACAAACTATTTCTCTCTCTGGTTTCCTCCTGGCCATGCAGAGCTGCTTGGCCCTTCAAGGCCACCACAGACAGATGTTTTTCATAGGAATCCTGTGGTTCCCAAGTACCAGATGCTCTGCCAATTTAACTTAATGCTGTTAAGTTTCTGGGGCCAACAACACAGGCTGAGACTCATTTTGCTGTTCTGTAATGCTCTACAAAGAAAATACCTAAGTGGTGACAGAAAATTTAAAGTAAAGTTTTAAATAAAGCTCAACAAGTAAGCTAATGATGATACTTAATGTACTTTTAAGAATGTAATAACACATCTCTACCAGGTGTGCTAGTTTGCTGCTTTTCACAGCAAGAAAATACTTTCTTCCTGAGTGAAACTGCTGTAACTTGTATTCTACTGGGGCAAATACCATCAGACTTTTCACATCTGTTATTTATATTCCAAAAAAGGCCACTGTATTTCTTTGTACGTTGACAAAAATAGCTTATCTCAAAGTAATTCTGCCCCAAGGCTGATTCAGGGTAGTCCTTGCCTAACATAGAACTTCCTCTGTTGGTTTTGCCCTGGGCTCTGTTACTGAGCACCCACCCCATGTTCTCAGCTGTTTGTAACTTGTGGCATTAAATACCAGTATAAGAACTTGATCCTAAATAGATAAGGAAAATTTTCCTTAAAATAAAGAAATCTAAATGTAGGATTTGGCCAGCTCAGAATTTTCTAAATTGATTTCTTAAGCTATCAGAATTGGTCACTAAAGTTCCATTAAATACAATTATTTTGTTCCTGATTTGAAATTCTAACTTCAGGTAAACACTACAGGCAGGTCTGTGGAATACTGAAAAGTGGAGCAGTTTCAGATAAAAAAAATTATTGTAGCAGAAATTGTCTTAGTCATTTTATAAGTATAAAGTAGTTTAATACGGGAGATTGATAAAAACCCCTCATTTTATATCCAGTAAGTTCCAGTAATTTTATATCAAGTAATTTTTATAGACTTTTTCCTGAATTTCAGACATTTTATAAAACTTGTTTCATTATGTCAGCACTGTTGTAATAATCTTGGATTACACAATCAAAAGATTTTGTCTTCTGCATGGCACATGCAATGCTCTGTCAACTGCCCATCATTATTAACCAAATCAGTAACTAAACATGTAAATACTTATTTTCTGCACTTTCATATCATTTTTTGACACAGCACTGAGCAGAGCATCAGTCTCTAAGCAGACTCAGAGCTCAATTGCTCAGTCCCCCACCCTGGTCTGCAGGTACAACCTGGAGAAATGACAGAGTTGTTTTATTTCTGCAACCCCACAGAAGCAGTCTTCATCATTCTGAACATATACAATATACTCAATTATACCAGGAGTCTTCACCTTTTTTAAAAGCTTTTAGTGATCCTTGCCTTAAATACCAGGGAGCAGAAGTGGAAGTCTGGAAATAATTAAGTCTTTAGTTTGGAAATAATTCTAGTTCACGTACCTTTGATTGATCCAGGCATTTCAGCAAAACATTCTCATTTCTATCAATACTTGATGCAAGCAGAGAGAAATGAGGACAAAGACTTGAAACAGATTAAAAATAGGAAGTTGGGGTTTTCTTTTTTTTTTTTTTTTTTTACATTGGTGTCACATTAACAACCTTCAGAAAACAGGAAGAGTTGAAACAGAAGAAAATGAAGTGGCATTTCAATCTCTCTGTATCCTTTATCACTATTTAATTAGGGAGCTCTAAAAAGAATATTTGAAATGTGGGGGGTTTTTACTCTGCTTTCAGTTGTATTGTCCTGAAATACAATGGTAGGGTTTTTAATTTATACTCCTAAAGCTAATTTTCATTTAACTTTACAGTAAAGGGCTCTCTTAAGATATGTTGGGAAAGAAGACAATGGTGGAGAGAAGACAGTTGGCACACATGAAATGCTAAATTTATCCAGTGTGGGTGCTGCCCACCACTTCTTCTAATGGTGCCCTGTGGGACAGAAGAAAGCAGGAACCAGGTGGAAAAATGCCTCAGGATTGTTAAAAGTGTTTGGCTCATGCTCAACAAACCTCCACAAACTTGTGGAAAGCTGCAGGGAAAACAGGATAGGGCACAATCAAGTGCAGTTAAAAAGGTAATTTTAAAAAATTAGATTTTATTTGTGGGTCGAGTTCCTAAGGAGTGCTCAGGTAACAACAGCGTGAACAGCACTGAGGGGTCCTGGGAGGGCCACTCTTCTTTATGCAAACACTTGTTTAAAATAGGGACTGGGATGGCTGCAACCTCCTCTGCTGGTAGACCGAGTGAATCCCAAACTGGAATATGCATTCCCAAGAATGTTACAAAACTGGCATCTCTGGCCTGTATCATTTCCTTAGGAACACCATATTTTGGAAGATACAGTTTTATTTTCTCTGTGATGAGCAGCTGCCCAGTTCACACCCTGCAGCCTGTCCCTTGCTGGGTAGGGATGAAACTGTAATGTTATAATTGTCCAATATCCATTTCAGTGGGAGCTCTTTCTTTTAATAATTCTGGCGACAGACTAATGCCAGAGGCCTCGATGGATTTTCATTTCAAGCAGCTTTATTGATCCTGAAGAGTTTTGCCTGCTGTTTGGATTGCTTTCCATTTATTTCTGGAGCCCTGATTTAGCAGGCCTCTAATTTTGGTGGTGGAGAAATATTTCTGTCTTGTTCTTCCCATATTTCTTGCCTGTCATGTAGTTATTCAAGGGGCAGAAAAGCTCTTAACAGGACCCAGGATTACTGCTTAAAATCCTCCTGCTTTCTCCCATACCCTGGAATGCTCCCAGTAATTGGTAATGGCACTGCAGACACTTATAATCTGTGAATCTAGAAAATACTTGACATTCTGAACTGCTTTACAGTGACTCATGCTTCTGCTCTACAGACTCAGTCTGTCCAGATGGAGAGAATTACATGCAGCAAGTAGTTTCAGCTCTGCTGGGAGATACTTTCCTAAAGGAATGTGTTCTCACCTCTAAGTGAGATCTTCTGGAGGATTACTGCATGCTACAGTCAACAAACCAACGGGGTAAAAAGATGCACATCTTATAATAGAACACTGGCATGAATCAAATCATACAAACAGATGATTATGGGCATTTTATATAACCAGTCAAAATTAGTTTGTCTTCAGTTTGATCACATTTCTGGAGCCCATTATATTTTATTCCACTTTTAGACTGACTATTATTAAGTTAAGGTGAATTTACTTAAAAGGAACACTTAATTTAAACAGCACTAATAATTGCAGCAATATGCTGGACTAAGTAACAAATTGACAACATGTATAAGCATTTAAAATTCATTTTTTGCATCCCTCGGTATCAAATTCCAAATGTTAAAACTGCAAACTGTTTACCCTGAGAGGCTTAAGGAGGCAATAATTAATTAAAGCAAGTTACAACAAAAGCAAGTGGCTGTCTGGATATTTGCCACTATCACAGAGGTTTCAGGGCTTAGCAGAACCTTTTGAAGCTTGATCTAAAATCTCTAAACCTTGAATAAGTGACTCTGGAAACAGGGTCCTTAACAGCATCCTGTGATTCTTCCCATTTATGTGGATGAACAGACTGCTGTAATGGCTAATAACAAAATACAGAGCACCAGTACTACACTGCATTAGGTCTGTTTGAAATTCAGTGATTTTTGTCTTCCTAATCAATCTACTTATATGTTGCTTCCTCAGCAGCAATCTCTATGCAAGATTATTTATATTCATTTAAGTTCAAAATATTGTCCTGCTCAGAGAAACTCAGCTAACTTCAGTTGTCTCAATAGACAGCAAAGTGTCAATTTAAACTATGCACAAAGCTGAGCCCACGGTCAGTGCTGCACAGGAGGGAGTTCTGGGGCTGCACTCCTCTCTCAGTGCATGTCCCCATCAGGATTTGAGGAGTTAAACCCACACACCATTGGTACACATTTCTGAGTCCCATGTGGAAAAGGTCCCACCCCAGGTGTTTAAAACCCTGCATCCTTCAAAGACACCTACAGAGTTTTGTCAGGGGTGTGAGCAAGTGAAAGCAGCAATGAACGTTCTTCCTGTGCTGGTCAGGAAATTGATTCCGAGGATCCTGCAACTAAACCTTTTAAAGAACTTAGCAAAGTTAAATGAAAAGGAAGTATCTTCCAGGATTAACAATTACTATTTTTTCCTGTGAGGGCAGTGATGCTGAGAGCAGCACACAGTATCTTACTGTCAGAGGAAGATGCAGACAGTGGGATTATCATTTCCATTTGCTCATCCAACACTGACAGCCACCACTACTCCCTTGATAGACCACACAAAACTTCTACTTCAATCTTAGCATCATAAAGTCATAGTGAACCATAGGGTCTGAAATAAACTTCGTGCAGGTACTTTAAACACTCCTTCTGTGATGGAAGTAAAATGTTTGTGAGTGTACCCCAGGTGTGGAGATTTTTAGTTCTTAATTCAAACAAGCAAAATGGAACCGACACACTTCCTGGTTAGCCCAGAAATTACTGTTAATCTTGTTTTACTTGAAAACTATTTCTGCCTTTGCTCTTTTCTCAGTTTGACTTCCTATCTTGAAATGTCTCATAACAGAAGTACTGAGTTCACCTTTCCTCTTGTTCTTAAAGGATGTGTCTGATCTCACAACTCTGCCAGTTCCACCCGCAGCCTGCACGCTGCCGGTACCTCCTGAACAAAGTTGGGAGCCTCAGTCCCCTGCAGAATCAGCTGAAAGTGATTAATTCCATAATCTTCTGAAACCTTTAGAGTCTTTCCATGGTCACATCTCAAATTCTGACTTTGGGAAATCTTGCTGCTTGGTACAAGTCATTGTTCTGAAGTTTTGCCCTTCTTAGTGTGTTATTAAAGTACAAAGCCACTGGAAAACCTGCTGGGGGAACTTAGAAATTCTTGTACCATATCCTAAGGACAAATATTTTTGACACTTACTTCTACAGTTGTATAATATCAGCAAAGCTGGTTAGGTTGGGCTTTTTTAAACAATTACTCCTGTAAATATTGTGCCAGAATACAGTATTAAAATCCTTTAGGAAGAACAGGATCTGCTTTACCTTCCCTTTGCTCCAGAATAGCAGCAACTGTATTTTCTATCTTTTCCTATGTTCCTTTTCTTGAATATCCATAAATGAAAACATTCCAAAGGCTTAAATCAGTAAAAATATTATTACCTAATTTACCTATAATTACCTAAAATACATTTTAATGTGTAAGTAAACACTGTATTGGCTTTTTTGACCTCTTCATGCAATTTGTATCAAGAATATTCCCTTTTCTACTTCTCACACTGCTACTTTTCTCAGCTCCAGCAGTAAGAAATGCCTTCTAGTTTATTATATGTCTCTAGTTTAGATTTACATCACTATTTCTAAAAAGAAACATACCTAACATATCTGTTGTTTTTGTAACATGCTTGGTGGCTTAACAATGAGGAAAAAATAGGATTTTTAGTGTTTAAAAACCTCAAAGGATTTCAATTCTTTTATCCTTTTATCAAATTTGCTCCTGTGCATTTCCCGTGTTAGGAAAGAGTTAACAACCTCCAGCCAGCAGACTGCAATCAACAGGTTGCTCTAACAGAAAAATAATAACCCTAATCCATCTTTTAAAGTTTAGAAGGTTGGACAAAATGATGAAAAAATACCGATTAAAGCCCTCTGAAAAGCTGAAGTGGGGCCAGAACTGAAATGCTTTGTGTTTTATGAAAAAAATCTTTCTCGTTGCTAAGTGAAAGAACCATCACAATTAAAAAAAAAAAACTGTAACTTCAAAATTTCTGCCTTGCCATCTAGAATTGAATACTCTCTCTGTCCATAGAAAATGACAACAAAACACTTGCTAACCTTTAGGTGGCCAATTCACAGGCAGGTGGAGAGGTTCAGGTCCCTGGAATAGCGTTGAAACAAAAGAAGCATCCTGTTTTCTTTTTTCAGTGTCTTTCTCTTCTCCTTTTTTTTTAAGCATTTGAACAGTGAAGGGTGGGTGGTGGGGTGTGTGCAGAGAGAGCAGGGGGTGCAGGCAGCCCACGCTGGTGTAGGAAGAGTTTTAATGGCCGATGCTGGGAATATGGTTTGCCTGCTACAGTGTCTGCACTACTGCAGCTCTGTGTGTGGGCGTAAAGAAATGACACGACTGGGTTTCAAACCATTACACTGAAGATTTGCAAACAGTTAAAAAAAAAAAAACAAAAACCAAAACCAAAACACACAACCAAGGCAGGTACAAATGAAAAATTATGACTTTTCTCCTTTTATCTTTTTTCTAAGGGTTTTTTGTTGCTTTGTTTTAAGTTAGCAGATGTAATCCAGTCAAGTTTGTTCTTCAGCCTCTAAAGGAAAAAAAAAAAGGTAAATTGAGTATTTAGGAAGGTTTTATATTTTACATAATATGAACATTTTGTTATCTTTTTTGCTGCTATTTTTTAATTAATCTTCAGGAGCTTGTATTCCTGAAGGGTATCCAGATTTCCCCAGTGAAAGTTTTCAAGGCACCTATATTTATGCTTTAGAACATGCTAAATAGGTCCCTAAATCCTGGGAGCACCACTAGCAGAGTACAATAGACAGAGCAGCCACTCCACAACTGGCCAGGCAGAACATCTGAGCCCAGGACTATTCCTTGAAAATTCCACAAAACACAGCCAAAAAACCAGGGCATGCTGGCAACCCACTTTTGTTCACTAGTCCAGCAACACCTCAGGTTTGCTGATCTAAACTGGGCAGAAAACAGACTTGAATATTTGTTGTAACTACTGGAGACCAACAGGAGTGAGACAAAGGGGCTGTTCCCTGTCACATCATGGGGAATGAGAGGAAAATAGGATTTCAGCTGATATAAAAGTGCTGACACAAGTGACAGGGACTAAAACAGTTATGAACACACTGTTGTTGGGAGGGACAGGTGGAAGGTTTTGTCAGAAAAGCAAGAACACTTCTCAAACATATTTTTTACCACAAAAAGTGAAAGACGGACAAAACAGTTTTAGAAGGAAACTTGAAAACTTCAAGGAATCTTTATGACTTGGCTGCTCCATGATTGTAAGGGACTGCCACTTGATAAATGTGTATCTGCAAGAGTGTTGAGAAGAGAGAGCCAGGTTGAAAATCCTGTGTTTGGACAGAAGGCATGTGCACTCTGGGGTGCAGGGGTTTAGGTGTCCATCTTTTCACACATCCAGATGAGCCCCAAATCAGGCAGGATTTCTGTTGCCTTTGGTGTCGTGCTGACAATGAAAAGCAGAGCAGCTGCATGCACAGGAAAAGGGGAGGGAAAGAGGGGAGGCTCTGGGTGGTGTCCCCGTTGCTGTTCACAGCAGGGTACCCCTGGCAGTCATTTTCCTCCTCACCCAGGGCTGAGGAGCCAGAGCTGAATGTCAAACCAGCACAACTCAGTGCCAGTAAAACCACCAGGACTGGACTGGAGGGCTTCAGACTGCTGATCCCAAACTTTGACAAAGACTGATAAAGGAGTTAAACAGTGAATCACCCAACAGTGGATGAAAAACAATCCTCAGTTCTGTGTCTGTGTGGTAAAACTCTCAGATATTGCCATTTTTACACAGCAGTACAGCCTGATTTGCACTAAGTGGGGTCTGGCTACTGGCCACAGGAGAAACTTAAATTCTTCTTCCATGTATACACATATAACAGCTGAGGTCAGCTCCAGGAAAATTTTGCTAGAGAAATATCTGTGTGCTCAGCTGATACAGAAAAGTGAATGTCTGGAGAGTCAAGAAATCTGCCTGCCAGCAGGGATCCATTCATGCATTGCACAGCCTGATGTAGTCTGCAAGTTGACACTGCTTAAATCAATTTGGTAAAACCGGTCGTCTTCCTGGCATTGTAAACTTTTTTGTGTGTGGATAGGAGTAAAAGAAAAGAAGAACATTTTTTTTCTATTACTCTTTCTCCAAACTCTTAATCTTTGTGTTCTGTTTACTCAATGAAGACCCTTTTTGCCCAGTTAAACATCATGCATTATTAATGAGTGGTATCAGCTCAATCTTTTATTATCATTCATATTTTTTTAAAATTAATTACTATTTTCTTGACTCAGTTGGAAAAGTGTTGTAACAAAATACACATCCTGCAGCACTAACTCTCAGAGGTGTATGTGTTGCTCATTTTTGTCTCAATATGACATGGACAACTATTACATGATCCTGTAGCTGCTGTATTTCCAAGTCACCATTTCTCCATGGTGTTGGTGACTCTGCTGCAGGTGAAGTAGCATCTGGAATGTCTAAATGCACCAAATCCTTATCTGAGGACTAACCCCCATGAAGAACCATTGTGTAATATGGATATTGGTTATCACAAATAGCAATATTTCTTTTACAGACATGAACTCTTAAGTTTGAACGTACAGAAATCATGGTTGCCTACACATCTTTCATTTGACCATCTCCAGCGTGGTACTTAAGATGATTGGTTTTTCCCAAAGATCATAGCTTTGTGAATTGGCAATCTTTTAAAGCAACTATTAAAAACCTGGGGGGAAAAAATTGAATATAGAAAAATATTCAGAAAACCACATTCTTTTAAACTGGACAGCCAACTACCACCCTCCTATCAGCATTGCATAACAACTACTAAGATTCATCTGGCAGTTTTTTCTGTTTGTTGAGCCAGCAAGAACTGCCACCCAAAGAGGAGTACAACCCTCACAAACTGGTCAGGCCATACCAAGAGAAAAAAAAAACTTAAAGACAAAAATGTGCTTGAACGGCAAAAGGGAGAGACAAAGCTTCATTAGAAGCAAACATGGATCTCCTTGCCAAAAAAAGTCAGTTCAAGGAAAATTAAAACAGAAGGCAAAAGTAATGGATCCCATAGGGAAAAGACTCAAGGCTGCTGAGAAAATGCTACAGCAGCCACAAAACTGAAAAGGTTCAGCTGGTTGCAGACACAACCTCAGTTTCACTAAGAATTGAATTTTTCCTTTAAAGTACTTGGGTTCTTTCCACAGCCCAACAGCAGGGCTGGACAGGCAGACACTCACCCAAAGGAGAAAGGAAAAATAAAGACAAGGAAAAAGTCCAGCCTCAAACCATCTTCCATTAAAATCCCATAGACCTTTTTTCCAAATGTAATTTAACTGTTTGTTAGGAAAGGCTCTAAATGCTGAATCATCACTCAGGTTGATTTGGGGCTTTATTTGGTTTGGGTTTTTACTAATAATTCACCATAAGCAGATATGGTGAAGGGCTGTTTTATGGACTAATTTACAAGGATAGCTTAAAATCCAACGAAAATCTTGGACATCAGAGAGAAAAAGCAGATGACTCCAGCTTTGCTCCTGAAGTATCAGGTGACGGGGTGGGAATGAAGAGCTCCAGTTCCTTCTCCTTGCCCAAATCTTCCTTTTGCTGACAGCTGAAATGTTGAAAAGTGAAGGATGTTATGGTGCCTCTGCCACAAAAGAGATGAAGTGCAGGAGGAATAGGAAGGGTCTTTCCAGGTCCTATAGGCTCCAGGATTGATGAGCTGTAGTTTATTCAGGCATATCACATCACAATCATGAATAATTTCCATTATGACACACTTAGAAGCAATGTAGCTTTCAGAGGAACAGTTGCTCCAACTCAAAAAGGCAGCAAGGTTCAGTGATTTGTTCGTGCACAAACTACAGATGTATTCATTTTTCCATCTGTTTCTTATTTGTCGCAGAAAAACAGATATAAAACAGATAACTCAGAACTACTGACAGTAGTCAGAAACATTCTAAAGCCCACCAAGTACACTGACTTTAATGTGTTTTACAGAGAAAGAGAATAGAATTTGACAGGGTCATTGATCACTTGAACCAACTCAGATCAATATCAAAACCCATAGAAGGAAGCAGCAGTAACTACAAATAGAGAAGCACAGCATTCCCATCACCATGGCCCCAGGCCAGCACCAGTCACCAATAACCCATGGTCCACACCATTCAGACAACTCCATTCTGTATTTCTTTTTATTTTCCCCATAAGTTTCTACATAGTGGTGTTTTTTCCCAGCATGTTGTCAAGGAAACCCTACACTCCTATAGCTCAGTATCCAGCTCTTTATTGCTATTGACACCCCAAATGCTAGGATTTTGAACCAATTGATACACTGTCCTTCCCATTATGAAGGGATCTTCACTTATACCATAAGTTGGATAGAGTTAAAAGGAGACCTTTTTGAAAGCTCACCTCTTCCAAAATGCCTAGGAGAAACTTGTCAATTAACTCTTCTGTTTATTATTTTATTAGTCATTTTACATATCAGTATTCTGTTATGCTCCATGCTATCCACTGAAAAATAGCCTTTTAACCTGACTGGTGTCTTCTTATTTAGCTCTGTCTCAATTCCACTCTTAGGTTATCTTTGAACAATGTTGAGTTCCTCTGATAAACAATATTTTGTGATTTTTGTGAGAGCTGCCAGCTGAATTTCAAGTGATAACCATTAAGTTGCAGTTGCACACTGCTTGTATCTGTGTCATACTTTTGTCTAACAGCTGTACAGATTTTCATTTGGAGAAGAGGTGCTATATGTAAATATAAATGTATATGTGAACACTGAATTTAGGGTGCAATGCAGGGAACAGGAGCTCTCCAAGCCCTGGGGGTGCCAGGGTGGTGTCCCCTGTGCCCACACATGTGGAGCACACGAGTCACATCCACACTGCAAAGCACCAGGGCAGGCTCAGATCTGGCACTGTGCCTCTCCCCCTGGGGCTGAGGAGCTCTCCAGGCTCCACACAACTCTCACCTTTCCCAGGAGTGCCCCAGCAGGGCTCCAGTTCTCTCCAGGTGCTTTAAGGCTGCAGTTCTTACCCTGAGTGCCTCATGCCAGGATAACTGCAGGACAAAGGAGGGAATGGTCCTGTAAGGAGCACTCCTGGCAGAGGGAAGTTGATTGTTGCACTGGACTTGAATTTCAGCTGTCTGTCATGGTGAGAGGTATTTCTGTTCCTCTCTCCTTTGGGTCTCATGGAGCTTTGCTTTTATCTGTCGTCAAGGAAACACCAGGGTTTTTTCCCCTTGCTCATTAATGTCTGCATTTTTGTTTCCATAGCTACAAAGGAACCTTAGTGTTTTAAAATAGCAGTAATTGGATTACCATGACTTTTTCAAATTTATTGACACCATTAATGGCTCTGATTTTCAAAAGCAGACACCGAAATTGTATCAGCAGTTTTTCAGCTATTAACATGTTATCTCCTTGTCCTGAAATCCTGGGTACATGCTCAGAAAAGTCTTCAGCATCCAGACACTCACTGCAGCCAGACTCAGGCTGCATATGTGGTGCTCTGAAATTACTGAAAACAGTAATAGTAATGCTCTTTACTTGGATTATTTTCAATTTCTGATGGTTCCCTGCAAAGGAGTGCACAGGTTCTGTTGTGAAGCTGCTCAGTATTAGCACATTACAGATACTTTGTGATTTGACTCCAGTAGAATCATCTGGAAGAATTTTTACAGCCAAGGATCTAAGCAACTCAGGATGCAGGAGCATGGGAAAACATGAAGAGTTGAGAGTACCAGCATTGTTAACAACTGGTATTGCTTAGCAGGGACATAATTCATGTTTTGAAACAAAAAGTGACACTCCTGCACTGTCTGTGGCTCTATGCACTCTCCTACTGCCCTGAAATTGTTCCTCTGCTGCCTTCTAGCACTTTCCATTTACTTGTAACCATTGCCTATTTGAGGTGCTCACAAAGCACCATAAGTACATATCCTGTACCTCTGCCCTTTCTTTCCTGCCCCTCCTGCCCTCAGCTGAGGACAGAAAGCAGCTGAATTCCCTGCATGGATGTCCCAGCAGCTGTGTCACCCCTCCTTGTGCTGAGCCCCAGCCAGAGACACACTGGAACTGGAATAAAATTAACCAGCAGTTTAAAAAGTTGTAAGAGGTGGACAGACAGAATGTCCACATACCACCTCTTGTTTCAGAAAAACAAGCCCAAGAGAGTCACCAGCCTAAAATCTAGGCATAGCAAAAAGGTGACAAGTGGCTAAACACAAGTAAGTGTGAACAAGGAAGTCTCTTTAATCTAAAACATTAGTTCCTATTTTTCATAATGGATTTCTGTGCATCCTGGAGGCTCAGACATTCTATTACCATAGAAACAGAATCCTGTGTCTCTGAGGACCTGCTGTAGCTGTGTGCTGTTATGGAAACAGTCATCTGAACAGCTCAACTCATGTCTGTATTTCAGTGATTGTGTTTGTAAAGATCCATTGCTAAATTACCCTTTCAGGATTCATTTTAATAAAACTAAGTCTCTGAAGTACATGGCAATTTAATAAAATCCTCAAGGCTTCTCCACATTAAAAATATAGCAATGGAAAAAAAATGTGCATTAGAATTACCTTGCCCTTTCAATAATTACCAAACTCTCCTAATCCCTACTGTCAGCAAAGGTTTGGGGAAAAAATGGGTCTGTCCTCCCCAACAATCATTAACAAAGCTACTTCAGGAAAGCAAATTTTTGATGTCATGTTCTGTACAAGGGCTACTTCACACACCCATCCTATGTGCCAGCATGGAAATGAAATTCAAAACATAAGAAGGTACAGGGAGAAAATGTGTCTGACATGACTGAACTGGGAATTCTCACATTTTAATTCCAGGTGAACTGTTCTTTGTCTCAGGAAAGCCATCCAAGGCAGATTTCAGGAAAGATAACATGTGAGTTGGAAGCTCAACTCCCACTAATTTTTTCCTGGGAATTGAGTCCTTAGCTGATCCTAGAAAATCTCCTCAACATTTTCATATTTGTAA
The DNA here is from genome assembly GCA_013397555.1 of Urocynchramus pylzowi. Classification (NCBI taxonomy): domain Eukaryota; kingdom Metazoa; phylum Chordata; class Aves; order Passeriformes; family Fringillidae; genus Urocynchramus; species Urocynchramus pylzowi. The sequence continues at coordinate 2,073,826 of VZRH01003629.1, forward strand.
CATCTAAGATACTACTACTTACATATTTCACTAGAGTTCTGTGGGCATGAGTATTTTGTATTTTCTTGAATAAAACCATCAAAGAATCAGGAATACTAAAACAAAACAACTAAAAGGTGCTGTTCAGGTTAATAGCCAACTGTAAAGATCTTCCTGCCTAATTACATAGATTTTTCTATGTAGTTACTGCAACTTAAGACTGTAAATTCACACTTTTTATCATCTTTTTTTTTTCCTTTAATGAAAATCATCCACACCAAGAAGGTCCTTTCCAACCCAAACCATCCTAAGAAGGTTATGTCCTATCTCTTTATTCCTACACCAAATACTGGTTATTATGGCTTGTAAAGGGAACATTTCCTAACACTGAATATCTGAATATCTCTGATTCCAATTTATAATGTATAAAGAAATCCCCCAAACACAATGAATTTGTGTGTACAATTCAAATAGCTCTACTGAACTTCAGGAAATAGGAAAACAAAAGCTGCTCAGAAATGTGTCAGTTTTGAAACCCAGGTCTTTTCCCCTCTTGAGAGGGATGCAGTGATACCTCAGCAACATCATCATCATCATTATCATCATCATCAATCTATTTTTTTTCCTTTCAAATATTTACAGCCTCTTTTATCAGCAAGGATTAAGATATGTGACACTCTGAAACACACATTTACAAAGGGAACAAACATTGAGTTTGGAGTAAGCAAATTAAATAAGTTTTAGTTGTTGCTGATACTGGGTTGCCTCCAAGTTTGTGATTAATGAAGCTTTGTGGAACCTTTTTATTAATACCATCATTTTCCTTAGAAGTCTCCTTGCCTGCTGCCCCCCTCACTGATGGAGCTGGCAGCACCAACCCCTGTGTGAGTCTTTCTGCTCAGGAGTGTCCAGCTGGTCACACAGTATTTGTTTCTCCTGTTCCTATGCTACTCATCCCACTGCACATTTGGGAGCTCCTGGCTTTGAAGACACACAGAATGCACATCATGATTAAAAAGATGAGCTGTGCTCTTCATCTTGCCTTTTAAAGACCTCTATTTTTAATAATTGCTGTTTTACAGAATTTTGTGTATTTCAGAGAGCTCTTGGATAATCAGAATTTTTCATCAGTAGAAAGTGTATCTAAAAATTCCTCCTATTTCTGAGCATGAAAACCAAAAGTTGACACTAAGAATCTTAAACTCCATTTTGCCATCTTACTAATCATGAACCTGCTGGATATCCTATTGAATCAGTGCACTAGAACTGATATACTGCAGTGCATTAGAACTGATTTATATGCAGCAACTTGGAAGTGGTTCCTAAATGACTCAATTTAGAGAAAAAAATTAATTGAGGCAGCTAGGTAGAAAGTGCTTTAATGTACACTATGCAAGGCCTAGATATGAAAAACTTCATTTTAAATGACTTTGTGAGAAGAGTAGTCAATGCTGAAAATACTTATTCATTTTTAAAATATTTTTAACTTCAGTTTGTAGCTGTCTGTTAACATTTTGGACTCTGCACTCATATAACAGAGAACATATATACATCCTCAGGAGATGGATTAATCCAAGCTGACTTAATCATACTGGGATAAATTTGATGATTTCTCAGTGCATGGAATTTAACTTTTCCTTTTTTTATTTATACACGTGGCTTATTCCTTTTATTGTTGCTGAAACACTAAGTTGCAGACAGCTTTGTTTCAGCAGCACATTAAATCTAGGCAGTACAACGCTGAAAAAGCTGTTTTCTCCCAAAGGGCTCTCTAATTAATCATCACTAATGAATCTGTGCTAATTAACAATAATGGGGGTGGTGGAAAGCCTAGAAGAGTCTGAGGGCTGAGTCCAGGCTGTGAGGATTTTACTTGCAGTCCTTCACAAGTGCAACACACCCAGGGCTGCTCTGCAAATGGATTTTTAACAGCTCATATGTTCTTGTAATATTTACTAAATTCTTAGACCCTCTTCAAGTTGTTGCATATGTTTGACTCAAATTTTCTTGCTCTGTGTGTAGCAGGTTTGTACAGGCCTGTTAAATGTGTTTGGCTTTGGCTCAGGACAGAATGTAGTGGAGTTCTCTTGCAGGATTTCCAAGATTATAAGTATTCCTACATATTCCTCTCACTTTCTTTAAGTGTTGTAATATTTCACAGCTAAATACATAAAAAAGCCCCCACGGCCTGGAGTGTCAGACAGTGGCTACAGGAAATGCAGAGTCAGGCATTTCATTAAGCTGGACTCTGACAGTTTTGATCACACCATCACATGGCCTTTGATTTTGATTTTTCCTAAATGGAATCTATGACTTTTACATTAGTGAAGATCTTATGGAGTCTGCTTACTTTACAGTTTAATATGTTATTAGAGCATACCATGAAAGAAAATACTTTTGTCCCAACTGTGCATGAAGAGTATACTGTTACTTTATTTGCAAAGCAGTAACAAATACAATCCCAGCACTAAGGACAGCAGAAATACTTTTAAATCCAGGATCCACCTGTTCTGTGGCCCACAAAACTTAGAAGAAAAACCATTTAATGCCTTGCCTTCACCAGAGCTGTGTGGTCATCCTCAGGCACATGAAAGCCTATGGGCTCAAGGCTGCTTGGTTTATAGCTGTCTGATCATGGTCTTGGTGACAGTTAGGATGTCAGCACTGATGACTAAGTGGCCACTTCCATGTGGTACTTTGTGTATGACAAAGTCACAACTTTTATTCCCAGGTTGTGGTTTCTTTAAACCATGTCCAAAGATAGCTGATGGAGCACAAGATTTCTGAAACAAAGAGTTTGATAGAGATTTTGACAAGGGAGCAAAGTCTGAAGACCATGAGTTATGTTTGTGATTTAATACATAATTCTGACCATGACCTGTTGTCACTGGTCCTTCAGGCTTTTCACTGAAAGCTGCACCCAAAAAATGTTTGATAGCACAGTGTTTTTATAAGAACTGTTGTCATATTATGAATTACACAAGAATCACTGGGAGAGAAACATGATTATCTCCAAACAACACAAAATCATCAGCATTTTCAAAGTACTTTAGAATTTGTGGTTTTGTCTTTAATTGTGCTGTTGCTGTGCTTGCTCATGAGTTGTGGGTGATAACATGTGATTATCATCTGCCTACTTGATCACATGCACATTTGTGATGCTTGCAAGAGCAAACATTATTGGCTGGGATCTGTCACACTCTCAGGGTTTCAGAGGCTGTTTCCCAGACAACAGCACAGTCCCCTTCATCCACGAGCCGTGCACCACCGTGGACCAGTGTTCAGTCTAACACCTGGTGGCAGCTGCTGCTCCCACTCCTGACACAGACAAGATGTTTGCAGAGCCACAATCCAACTGCCTGAACTCTGCAAGTCAAGGAAACTGCAGAACCCAAATTAAAAAGTCAAAATGAGTCAAACAGCACCTACCTTGTTACAAATTCTGAGTCAGTTTTTAAATTGAAACCAGATCATTCCTTGCCAAAAGCCATTTAAGGGCCATGTACTGCCTGTTTAAGTCCTCTGCTGCCAAACATAAAGGCAAGCACAGCTGTGTAAGGTGGTAAATCATTTCTCTGTAGTAATTGGAGTGTGTTGAAACAAAGGAGCCCAGAGGGCAGGTGGAAGAGTGAGTGTCAGAAGCAGCTCAGGCCAGCTGGGTGGGATCCTGTGTGCAGGGCGTTTACATTTTGGATGTTGTCAGGTGGGGGAGGAAGCTGATAAGAAAAATAATTATTTGCATTCAAATTATATAAACAGTGCCAGAGCCTGGTTAGTGTAGGCAGTGTTAGACAGAGTGTTTCCCAACTGCAGGAGATGTATCACATGCTGGGGAAGGAAGGTATATGAGGCAACAGCACTCTGAAGGTGTGCAGCTCTAAGCCTCTTGGCACATTTTATGGCAGAAGAATAAAATTAAAAGGATCTGAAAATCAAATGTTTGTCCCAGATCATTCTATTAAAAATGCACATTTTTAATGTGACCTAACTTAAACTCTGTGTTGTGAAGCAAAGATAATGTCTGGGTTTGGATTTATTGGGGGGAGAGGGGCAGGATATTGGTGGCATTTGGGCAGGGTTCTTCACAGTGTGCAGGGGTGTTTGGGGAAGGGAGAGATGTTAAATGGCAGATAACAAAATCTCAGTCTGCCCTTGATGACTGAGTGGCTGTAGCAGCAGTGTAGTAGTATCACCAATCAGCAGTTCAGATCCCAAGCTGTCCTTCCACATCAGGTGGCCACAGGTTTCTGAAGATCTTATCACTAACTTTTTTTGTTTTCACTTGTTAAGAAGGACTTCAAATGTAAATGGAATATTAAATTATTTTGCTTATTGATCCTGTAATGCTCAATTCAAATATCCTGTAGGTTTGCAGAGGGCTCTCTGGGGTGTGCCATTCCCTCTGTGGGCACCATGGCAGATCCACAGTAGGATCTATGGGAGATGTACCACCCTCTATGCCACTCTTTCATATCCCTTCTGACTGCAACTCTGCCTTTTAGAGCTTCTCCAAGAAAAAGCAAATCCACTTTGGTCAAGATGAAGAGGCCATTCTCTCTCCAACCAAAGTCTGCCTAAAATTTTTTAAGCCTATCCCTCACCTCCTGTTGAGAGCTTCCTCAACTGCATTCTGTGAATGATGTCCTTGGCTTTTCCTTTAAGTACCAGAGGCTCTTATCTGACACTGAGTGCACAGGTTTACAGCAGGACATTTGCACTCTGAATTGTTCTCAGGTTACCTGAGCTTCATTGAAATCCCATCCCAGAAGGTTGTGCAGTGTAATTGTAGCTGTGGTGACCAATATCTGCAAAGGGAGAAAAGCTGCTTCATCACAGATGAGGACTTGTGCAAATTGAAATCTAAAAGTCTCTTCTCACAGGGACACACAGGGAATACACAGACAACACATGTGATCCAGCCCCCTCTCGTGGTTTTTCCACTCAGAAGGCAGGAATCGACTCAAACTGATTTCTTAGTAATGATATAAACACCTGCCTCTCTTCTCTGAAAGTTGATATGGTTACTGGCATTCCACCTCTTCTTAGGGAGTGATAGGTATTAGTCTGAGGATAGAAAATGATAATCTGTAAAAAATTGTATTTGTATTTCCTAGGCAGCTTGACAGCTATTTCTGGTAGAGTACGAAGGACTAAGGGAAGGAGATTTGTTGGCTATTTCTATGAGCTGTTTTTTCTTCAAACTGAGGGAGGATGTAAATACTACAGGATAGAAAACAAAACTCTCCTGGTCAACCGATAAAGTGCAGAAACAAACACAGGCATTTGGTTGTCTTGCACTGCTCTGTGTTATAATTGAGTTGAACAGAATTGCATGATACAAACAAGTCAGTGGGTGAAGAACAAATGCACTGAAGTGAGAGAACTGCTGCAGGTCTGGCTAAAGCCAAGCTGCTTCCAGTGGGTGTTTTGGGGGTGCACAGCACTGGCCAAATCAGCCCTGGTCAGCTGTTCTTGCTCTGCAGCACTAGCATGGCCTTCCTGTCATTCCTCCATTCCATTTATGGCTCACTGTGCAAACAGAAATTTAGGTGCCTTGTTCCTCACAGGGCTCATCCTGGCCACGTGAAGAGCTGTCCCAGAGCAACACGAGCAGCAGCCCCAGGACAGAAATAACTGTCCCCAGGTGGCACCAGGGCCAGCTCCCACAGCTCCCACAGCTCCCACAGCTCCCACAGCCTGGGCAGAGCTGCAGAGCAGCTGCACTGGGGCACTTGGGCAGTGCAGCTGCCCTGCCTGAGGCTGTGAGGTTTATGGAGCCCAGGGCTCGAGGAATTTGGGACAAGATCTGTTCTGTAGGAAGGTGAAGGGCTTTGGGGTGGGAGGCCAGATTGCTGCAGCAGTGAGGAGCACTGTCAGGACTCAACATCAGCAGTGAAACTTTTAATGCCTTGCAGAGGAGATAAAACTGGTAAAGAATGCTGGTTACTTCAATAAAAACACATTTTCAGTATTGAAGGGGAAACATTTTTATTCCATTTATGTTTCTCTGAAGAGAGGAAGAGATGCACGAAAGCATGTTAATCCCTGCTACAGTGGGAGCTCTGTTCTGACCTAATTAATGTCTCATCATGGAAACTCATTTGTGCCTAACACCACTTTTCCAGAATGTTCCATAGTGGTGGCATTTTCCCATTGGTGTCTTCTTCAGATATTAATCAGAAATCTGGAAGGATCAAAATTACGTTATTAAAGTGTGGGCAAAGCTAGAGGAGTCGGTACCACCCTGCACTGAGGTATTGCTGTGCTTTCTTTCTGCCAGTAGAGGTATTTGTTTATTAAAAGCACCATTTGATGTGACCTTGTCATGCAGGGATGCATTATGACTTGCCAGGAATCAATGAGCCAGTTCTGGAAGCACTGAAAAGGAGCTTTGCTATCCAACAAAGTTTTCTCTGAGAAGTACACTCAGGAAAATACAGCCAAGCACGAGGAGGCTGATACTGAATTGACAGCTGATGAAAGAGTGTTTTTAGCTGGGCAGCCATGAGGAATTGTATAATGGAAGTCACTGAAGAGGTATGTCTGGAAAAGAAAACACTGACAATTTTCTATCAATACAACTGCCAGACTGACAGAGGGAGTGGGAACTTGTTTGTTCCAGCTCAAGAAAAGAGCAAGACTTTTGAATGGTTTTCATTAATATTGCCTGTGAATATCCATATTTCACACCAATAAAACTTGGATTTCAGATCAAGGAACTTGTGCTGTGTTACTGCAACGCAGCCATATTTCAGAATATGAGAGGGGGGAAAATACACCACAAAATACAATTTTCTTAAGTGTAAGAAACAGTAAACACCTCAGCTGCCATGTGAAAAGTGCAGAGTTGTGATGCCTGAAGCAGGGAAGCAACCAGAGCCCGTGACAAGGGGCACAGCAGGTGAGCTCAGAGCTTTCCCCACTCACCCCTCCCTGTATCAGTCCCCTGCAGTGTCACCTGCACAGCTCAGTTCTGGTGACCCGTGATGAATGGCACCTCAGGCTTGCATTCATTTCCCTCAGAAGTGCAGCTTGAGTCACTGCCATTGTCACCAAACCCTTCTCAGGGTGGAATTCAGTGACATTTCGTGCTGCAGAGTGGCCTGGTTGATCTCTGAACCAGGGTGGTGTTTGCTTTCCTAACAGAAACACAATTCCCCAATTTTCACACAGCAGTGTAGGCCTGGTTGGGTTTGACAATCTGGGGGTTTGGTACCCACTAAGGAGAGCAGGAATGATCTGGATCCAATGCTGGAGATAAAGAGACTTTGGGGTTGTGAGTTATTTTCTGATATTTATGCTTTTTGGTCAAAATCATGATGTTTTTATGAGGCTGCTTAAAGGGGACAAGTCACACCTCCCTGCTGGCAAATACGGGTCTGGCAATACAAAATCTTCATGCCTCATTGAGCAGATAAATGTTTGGGACCCCAGAGCACTTTCCCACAGAATTCCTAGGGCAATTTCCAGTATTTCTTAGCCATGCCAAGGGGATTGCTCTGCCAAAATTTGAAACATAGAATCACAAGGCCCATTTCAGGCATCAGTTGCACCTAGCAGCTGTGAGCAAACAGCCCCTGAAAGACACATGTGGACCAAGGAATCTCATCACAGGTTTCCACAGGTTTTTATATTCCCTTGTAGGTGTCCATCATCGTCCTCAGTGATCATTTTGGTACTGCCTGGGGCTGGACAAACTCAACTGACAGAATGTTTTCTTTTATTCCAGTTATTAGACAGATACTGACAACACACAGGGGCAAAGATATTGGCTTTTATGATATTATAATATATGTAAATAATTCTAATGTTTAGGATGTGCCACTTTTTATTCTGCAGTTACAAATGCACATTTCATTTTCCTAAAGTCTGGCTGTATTATTTATAATGGTGTTATTTCTCTTACAAGACAGGTTTATAAGTAGTTCCACACTTGATGTCTCTCAGATATAGAAACCTGCTTTAACAAATCTCCTGTTAAAATAGCCTGAAGTCTACATGAGCAAGAACTGCTGAAATGTAGCTCCTAATCTGTGCCATATGTTGGCATGCCTCCTTCTTGGAGATGACATTTTGCTTTGCTTCCAGTAGATAACTTTTCTTTTAAAGAAAAAAAACCTGACGAGAGGCTATAGGCAGCCTGATGGATAAGGGATGGGTACCTGCTGCACTGTCCCTGCCTGCTTCAGGGTCACTGCCTTCCACAACTGAGACCTCTCAAAATGCTTTGCACTTTTAACATCCTTTGCAAAATTCTCCAGTTGCAAAAATCACTCGGTGGGCATTCAGGCTACAATGGGTTTAGAGCTGCCTCTCAATCTCCCAGCAGTGACTCTGTCCACTCCGGCAGAGCAGCAGTGAGTCAGTCACGTTCAGGAATAATGAGGTGAAAGACTCAGGGAACACAGGAATGAGGGAAAGGGAATACAGCCCCAGGGAATATAGGATCAAGACAGGTATGCCCAGCAAAAATTTATTCTCTTAACAGCTCTCATTTAAGTATTTACTACTGGCTGAACCTGGTACATCTCATTAAACAGCAGCTTCTCGTTTGGTGCACAGGGGTATTTCCAGCCGGGGAGTCCTCCCAGCCTGGCGGGGATTTCTGGCAGGGCCGGCGGTGCCAGCGGTGGCTCTGCGCGATACGATCTGTTCTGGGAAGTTTCCCTCGGAGCTTTTCCACGGAGGCTATTTCTGTGCGGTTACGAGCACCCAGCGGTCAGCCCCTCCCGGTGTGCGGGAAGCGCTGCCCGGCCGTTCCACACCGACACCGTCCGCACCGCGCTGGGCACCGCCGGCGCCGAGGAACGCCTGTGGGGCTGCGGGCGTGCCTGGGGCCGTGCCCGCTCCCTGACGGGGGCCGTGCCCGCTCCCTGACGGGGGCCGTGCCCGCTCCCTGACGGGGGCCGT
>VZRH01003629.1:2083404-2094678 GCA_013397555.1 Urocynchramus pylzowi
GGGCCGGAGCTGTGCGGGGCCATCGCGCTGCCGGCACCGAGCCGCGTCCTTGCGCTGCCCCCGCCCTCCCGGGGCCGCGCTGCCCGGGCACCGTGAGGCCCTGCGTGCGGCCGGGGCTCGAGTGCTCCACAACGTCTGTGCTCAAAATTATCTGAGGGGAGTACTCGCCAGAGGGAAGTAGAAACTTAATAAATCACTCCAGTATTACGAAAATATGGATGAATTGCAGTCTTTCAGCACGGTGCCACAGGGAAAACGTTCTTATCCAGTTATGATAGAACCAGCACGCCCAGTTAATCAGGTGTGCTGTATTTTCGTGCGCACTGCCCACTCAGCGAAGTAGAGGTTTTTCTCCAGGGAAGGACATAATGCTGTTGAAAACAGAGGTGTGCAACTTAGTGTTCTGATTGCGTTTGTGCAGTCACCCCTGGGAAACTGTGATGACAGCTGCCATGAGGAAATACCCCAACCCCATGAACCCCAGCGTGGTGGGAGTCGATGTCCTGGACAGACACGTGGATCCCAGCGGGAAGCTGCACAGCCACAGGCTCCTGAGCACAGAGTGGGGAATCCCGTCCATTGTGAAATCGGTGGGTGTTGTGTCACAGGCCAGAAAGGGACACCGCAGGGAGGGGAAGCTCCTGAGCCAGCTGGTGTAATAGATGTGTATCATTTCATAACTTTAATGGTTTACAAGTTTAATGGCTTAAGCGTTTATGTGTGGGGAAAGCTTAACAGCAGCACAGTGACCCTGACAGCCACATCTGGATCTCAGACTGCTTCCATCTGGAAAATGAGATCTGCCTCAACTGAGTGGCTTTGTTTTAAGCTAAATCCTAATTGTGTCCTGTTCAGTGCAGTAACCACTGCTTGTGCATTTAAAGGCACGAAGAATTGCAGTGGGTTGGTGGAATTGATGCCATCTCTGTTTGCTGTCCCCAGCTCATCGGCACCTGCAGGACAAGGACGTACGTGCAGGAGCACTCTGTTGTTGACCCTGTGAAAAAAACAATGGAGCTTAAATCCTGTAATGTGAGTAGTTGTGTTTGTGCCACTGAAATGGAACACAGAGTATAACAGCACCTTGTACATAGGAAAAAGAAAATCATCTTGAAAATAACTTGCAAATTGCATTGGAACAACGCAAGTTAAAGGTTTAAGTAATGTGGTTAGAGTTGATCAGTTCTGTTTTTCAGGAAGGAGCTGCTTGGCTCTTGGAACTTGTCACTGCTGAAGCTGTGAAGATGCTGATGAGCAGGAGGAGTTCTGGGTGTGGGGGTGGTGTTAAGGAAAAGATGTTTTAAAGCCTCTTGGTATATACACACTGTGACTGTTTCCTAATCATGTGACATTTTGCTCTCTGTAGTACTCTGTTATTTGTATCAAAGGGTAATCCTCTCCTGTGTTCTGCAGATTTCATTTACAAACCTCGTGTCAGTAGATGAGAGGCTTGTCTATAAACCACACCCTCATGAACCACACAAGTGAGTACCTCCCTGCTCTGAGAGTGACTGGGTTTTGCTTTGAAAATGTCCATGGTTTCCCTAGATCAGAAGTTGAGGGTTACAATAAATTGTCCAAACCAGGATTAAATGGACTGTCACTTCCTGCAGTGATGTTGGTTCTGCAGAGCCCTTGGAGACTTTGGGTCATGCTGTGCTGGAGTCCAGTCCAGTTCAGGGTGTTCTGTCTGTAACTGAATTTGTGTACATCTGCAATTTTCAGCACCTTGTTCCACGTTTATGTGCCTTTAGCCTCTGATTTTGGAGGTTTGTGTTTCAGTGGTTGCTCGGTGTTTTTAAGGCAATTTAGAGCTTAGTGAATCTGTACTGCTGGAAGTGGTGATAATTCTGAAAGATTGTTCTAGGGACTCTAACATTGGAGTTTTTTTCTGTCATGACAGTCAGAAATGTTCAATCCCTGTTGTTGAAGGGGATGTTTTAATACTGTTTTCCCAGTATACAGTAACTCCAAATCTGCTGTTTCCACTCCTAACATCCTGCTGCTAAAGATGGAAATGGCTGAGAGCCACAAAGGGAGGCTTGGACTTGCCAGGCACTCTTGGGCTTTATTTTAGAAGTAGAAGCATAAAGCAGTTACACAGTGTGGAAGTGGGTTGTGTTTAGGGGGCAAGAAGTTCTGTGTTATAAAGCAAAGCTGATGAGGGAATGTACTTGTAGGGGAGGAGGGAGTTCTGTTTTAAACTACTCAGAGTAATTTGGTTTCCTGCTCTGTTTCAGAACCATTCTGACACAAGAAGCAATAATATCTGTAAAAGGTGTCAGTCTCAGCAGTTACCTAGAAGGGCTAATGGCAAACACAATTTCTTCCAATGCTAAAAAAGTAAGTATGGCCTTTGTGTAAAATGTGTGGTCGCTGGCTAAATGTCAAAGGGAATAAAGATCTCTGGTTTACTTCTTGGCTTTGTCAGCAATCTTAGGAAGGAGCCACATAGTTCTGCTGCCTTTACTGTAGAATGCTCAGCATGCTGAACTTACTCTTGTTTTCCTCTTGTGAATGGAGATAAGATAAATTGTTATTGGCAAAGCTCTCTGAATCTTCACTGGAGAAAATGTCTCCACTCACTTGACAGTGTGACCTTGTCATTCTTTTGCTGCCCTCTTGATGCCATCTATTCATTTTTGCTGTCAAGAAAGGACTTACATTCATACAGACCTGAAATAGTTATGTGGAGCAATGAAGCAGTATTTTAGTTGAGAGTCTGTCCTCTTGCAATCCAAATATATCTTGAGTTCAGCCTCGAGAATGATAAAGCAGTCTGGATACAGTCTTTTGTGGATCATAATGTGAAAACTGCTGGTATAAGGAATTGTTTTCATGAAATCAAAGGCAGAACATGTTCCAGCAGTACTCCAGTTATTGAAATAACATCAGAGGCATGTATTTCTGTTCCTTCCTCTTTCAACCACTGTGTCTTTAGTCATTTTCAGTAAGAATTTAACTGATTTACTTATTCACTAAGATTTACACACTAATAAACTTTCCTTTAACTGTAGGGCCGTGAAGCATTGGAATGGGTAATTAAAAGACTGAATGCTGAAATTGAAGAGTTTGCAGCTTCAGCAAGAGGAACCATGAGGAATTCGATGGCAGCAGCAGCATTTGTAGAGAAGTGATGATAGTTCTTAGACCTGGATCACTAACCAGCCTTAACAACCTGCAGCTTCTCTCCTGGCCTAAATGCATGCATCCTTTGTTATTTAAAGGATGTGTGTATTAGGCATGTTAAAATTTAATTTGGAGAAAAGCTGAATTCTTACCAAGGCTGAGGCTCAAAGGCCATTTAATATATTGGGTCTGCTGGACCTATGAAGAAATAAATTTCAAGTGTAGTTCCTGTATTTACATGAACACTAACTTATAATGTTTGCAGGTATGAAATAGCCTCATTTAGTGCTGAGGCTGCATATGGTGGAGGACACTGGCATGTTAGGCTAACTTTTATTTTTTGTGTGACTTAATGGACTACCTCTTTTGGGACCAAGCCCAAAATTAAGCAGAATGGTTGTTCCAGCATTGTTCTTTTTGTTGATTTTTGACAGTTGTGTGATACAACTTGGTTTAGCAGAAAGCTTATTACTTGATGCTTGAAATATAAGAGAATGTACAAAATATTTTTTGATAACCTTTTTAACTTGACTGGTTGAACTAACACGGTACTCAAATTGTTTTCAAATTGTTTTTCAGTCACTATAGGTAAAACATCAAAGTGTCTCTTACCTACGTACCAAGACCTAAATCCTGCTCCTAAATGCAACATTAATGAGCTGGGCATGCAGTACCTTAAAATCAAATTTTATCTTAAACTTCTACAATAAGTATCTCCATTTCTAAAATCCCATTACATGAAGGTACGATAAGCACAGAGCCTTAAAATCTTGTAAGCTGCTACAGTAGTAGGTGTTCACTTCAAAGAGCCAATTGAAGACTAAAAAACGTTTGTGAAGGTGGCTGAGGAGATAGCTAAACATAAAAGGCAGTAGTATTTAACAATAAGTTAAATACTATGGTAAAGTTGATCACGTTCCAGAAACAACCTGCCCCATCCACTGGCGATTGTGTCGTGCCTCACTTTAACCAGCGTTCCAAGTTCCACATCTCTTCATCCTTTGAACTGATTTGCTCACAGTACAGGGCCCTGTGATTCTCAGGGGTTTCACCTGCTGTTCTCCAGTCTGTGTTTCCTGGTACTCGATGCAGGTTCTTGGTACTGTCACCAGTTGTTCCCTGCAGAATGGAAAGGTCAGCCCTTGGCATGTGCCAGGCTGTGCCCCTCTGCCTGGGCACCTCACGGGGACTCTGTGCCACGAGGCCCCTCCAGGGTGAACAGGAAAAGGCAAAGGCACAGCCCAGAAGGAGCTGATGCTGGTACTTTGGTGCCCAGGGCTTTTCCTGGAATTTTGATTCTAAGCTTACAAGTGATTTCAAGACTCTCTTAGCCTTTATGAACTGTAATGTCACCCTGCCCAGCATATTTGATTTTGCATGCTATTTCTGTTATATCAAATTACCTATTAAGTAGTGTCTGCTTACAGAGCTTATTTTAACAAACAAGAACACTTCCGTAAGGTTTGTGCTGGGGGAAGAAAACAGGAATATAGATATATAACTTTTAAAAATTAACTATTCTAAACAGAATATTTTTCTAAACAGAAATGGCTTGAGACTACCTTACTAATTGAAGTCATTGAGGTTTGCCATACTTTTACAGGAGATTATTACAACTGAAATAACATTTCAATTTTAAAAGTGTATGTGAAACTTCAGCAAAACTGTACCATCATTTCTGATAAAAATGCTTAGCTTGAAATTCATTTTATATGTTTGCTGAGCCATTAGCATAGTTTGATATTCTAAACTCAGTTTTTTCATTTCCCAATTTTTCTGCACTAAGGACTGCATAGTAGAACTCACAGTTTGGCCTTGCACTGAAAAAAACCTTACTGTTTAATTTCTTCAGGCATTCAACAACTTGTTGAAAGATAATAAATTTCTTTCTTCTATTTTATTTATATGCCTGCATTCTCATTCTGTCAGAGTATGGCTTTCTGTATGTGGCGCTTTTTAAATAAAATTTTGTTTCAATTCTGGCTAATTCCTGAAACGTTCTGGTCTATTTGTGTTTTAGAACTGTGAGGTGAGTAATCTAAAATGAGAGGGGTGAAGGTGAAGAATCCTTGGCATGAGTGGCTTCTTTTCTTGAAATTCATATCCTAAAATGCACATTCACAGCTGCTGTGTCTTTTTTGCTTCTTAATAACTCAGCTTTTCTGCGAATCTGGCTTTAACTAGCAACCAGATTTCACAGTTTGCTGTGGAGAATCCATCCTATGGAAAGATTTTCATGGCTGGGAGTTGTGTTCAGATTGACTGTGGTGAGTGTGGGCTGCTGTGGACGGGTGCAGCACAGCACTGAGAGGGGCAGGGCAGGGAAGCTCTGGGGGCTGGAAGGAATGGAGGAAATGAGGAAGGAAAGCAGCTACAGCTGGAGGAACAGAACTGAAGGACCAGGAGGAAAGAATTAAAAAAAGGTAGGAAGGGACACAGGAAGTGAAGGGGCAGAGGTGGAGGAATGTGATGTGAACAAATCAGTGCTGAGGGCTCCGGTGGATCCCTGCCCACCAAGGGTGTCAGCACCTGTGCAGCACAGCAGTGAACCACAAGTGCCAGCCAGGGGTTTGCTTCAAAAAAAGCAGAACAATTGTAACCACCGTTTCCTACAACATTGCTAATCTGTCTCTTGTGGTCTGTACTTGCTTTTATATTTTCAATAAATGCCAAATGTAGTAAACATGAGCACCCACTGTGTGATAACTGCAACATTTCCAATCTCCTGGGCCTGACAGAGCATTGGGTCAAAGGGAAGTTCAGCACCCTGTTTATGGAAGAACTGAAGAGTGCTGATAAAGAGCTCATGTGGAAGCAGTGAGTCATTTTAGAATCCTATTTCTTAAGGTGGAGGTTGTTCTTTCACTTGCCACAGGATCTGTTAATTTCTATCTTAAATTTCCATAGCTTTGCTTTACGTGTTGCTGTAGAACTGAATTATTCTAAAGGTAAGGCTACATGTTAAAACCAAGCTGAACTAATTGCTTACCTGAGGAGGACCATGAGCACCAGCTGTGGACAAAATACCTTACATCATGATGCTATTTTGTTACAACCACATTTAAAAAGTAACACAAGTTATTAACAACATGAAAAGAGGAAGTAATGCACAAGGTTTTTAAAACTTGAGTGTACCTGAATTCTGCTCTGCAGATCCTGGGTCCCTCCTCAGGCTATTTATGCCAGATTTTGTAGAATGGACAGCTGAGACTTGGATGACACTGCAAAATAATTTTTACTTTGAATCCAGGTGTCCAAAAGTTGAAAATTAACGTCTCCATCAACTAGCCTTCAAAATACTGTCCTGCAACAGGAAACAGCAAAGAACTGAATCTTTCTGTTAAGATTAGAGCTGATTGCAGTGAGGTGTTGGCTGGCACTGCGTGCAGGGCTGTGCTCAGACAGGAGATTTAGCAGGAGATGACCGTATTGTCATCAGCATGGCATCATTGCCAGTGGCTGTGCAGCAGATTAGGGTCAGCAGCAGAGAGAACAGCAGAGCTTTACCAGCACAGCCCAGAATGGCTTACCCAGGCAGAGAAAGGAGGTAAATCCACAGCCACCCAAGGTAGGAAACGTTATTACTGACCTCTATGTTTTGTACAAAGGTGACCATAATGCCACATTCCTTGACAGTGTTATTTCATAGGAAAAAGTGCAATAACTTTATTTTAAATTAAGACAGAAAGAACTCAGTGAAGAGATGATGGGATTTATAGTCTGTTGGACACCAGCTTTTTATTGTATTGTAATTTGCCTCTTTTTTTTTAATTTGTTCTCCCCTGTAAAATACACTTGAGAAAAACTTGAGACTAAAGATAGTCACAAAATTATGTTGTTTTTAGATAGCAAGGGATTTTTATGGGGTTAATTACTTTTATGTTTTATTAAGAATACAGGGCAGCAAGCAAACTTGTCATTTCATCATAAATTATGCATGTTTGAAAAAAGTAATTTGTTTTGCCTTTTGATCTATAAACATTGTACTCTTGAAAGAATTGCAACCATGTTGCAACAGCTCTTAAATTACAGAAGCATTATCTGTAAATGTTAAATATATTCAAGAACTTTTGGGGGTCTCATCAATGGTATATAAGCAGCTTTTTTTTTAGCTTGGCAATTTTTGCATTGAGCTAAATCCCCACGATTTTAATGCTTGCATAGTAAGACACCATTCAAGCCCAGTGGCTGCTCAGCAGACACCTGCTTCAGTGAAGAGGTGACCTGGGTGGGAGTTGCACCCATGGTGATTATGTTAAATCCATTACACACTCATCTGGACATGGTTGTGTAAGAACATGGGCAAAGCTGGGGTGTGTTCACCTGCAGCCTCCTGTACCTTGCACTTTCTTGGTCCATGAAATGTGGTTGTGACGAGTGAAGAGCTTGCTGTGCCTTGCTGTGCCTGTCTGCAGAGGCAGCCGCAGGTTTGAGCGCTCTGAGCTTTGCGGCGCGGTCTGGAGACGAGAGAAGGCAGCTGTGGATCAGCCTCTTGATCTACTCACACTATAATTAGATGCACCTTTTTGAACTGAAATTTAAGCTGCTCTGTTCCCTTTTCAATCATGTCTGCCTTCTATCACAATTTCTTTATGATATTTTAGTTAAACAATTCAAACTAGCATAAATAAAAAAATATTGTTACTATACAGATTTTATATCCAGAGGTATAAAATAAAGGTAACAAAATAAGACCTCTTTTTATCTGAAAACAGAACTGCTGTTGCTGAAATGTGTATTTCTCAGACATAGAATCAGTTTAGCACATTGTTAGCTTCCAAAAACAAATCCTGTACATACTACATAGAAAAATAAATCTGGTTGGAGAAGGACAGACATGCCAGGAGAGAAGACTGTCTGCAGCTGTACATGTGATTCTGTACTGGTCCCCTGGAAAGCACAATGTTCTCAATAATTCTGTGGGCTCCTATTACTGGAGCTTTTCTGCACCAAAAGAGAAACTACTAAGAGACTGAGCACAGAGTTTGAATCATTATTTTTCAAATAACATGTTGGGGGGTAATGCTGTTTTTTTGTTTTGGTGTGATGATAGAGATCTTTTGTTTCAAATACTCCTGATTTAACACCCATCATGTTGGGGATTTATTTGGCTTTTCAGTGTCATCTCTTCAACCTACCTGGACCTACTTGGTCTCACTTTTTTGGCCTCCCTGGACCCCTCCAGTGCCAAGACTTTAGCCTCCTTGGAACTCTTTAAAATCCCCTTTTCAGATTCATTGGATTTATCCAGTCTGAGCTCTTCATCCTCTGTGGAATTCTCCAGTCTCACTTCTTCATCCTCTCTGGACCTTTCAAGTCTCACATCTTCATTCTCCTCAGACTTCTCCAGTACCTCCTCTTCGATTTCCTTAGAGCTCTCCAGTCTCACCTCTTCAGATTCCTGGGAGTGCTCCAGTTTCTCCTCTTCAGTTTCCCTGGACCTATCAAGTCTCACTTCATCAGGCTCTCTGGATCAGTCTGGCGACAGTTCTTCAATCTCTTTAGATCTCTCAAGTGTCACCTCTCTATCCACAGATTTCTCCAGCCCTACTTCTTCACTCTCTCTAGACCTCTCCAGTGTCACTTCTCCGTCCTCCACGGATGTTTCCAGTCACACCTCCTCAGCTTCCCTGGACTTTTCCTGTACAATCCCTCCATCCTCACCAGGTGTCTCCGAGTACAGCTCCTCCACCTCGTCAGAATCTCTAGACCTCACCGATTTTAACTATTTCATGTTTCAGCGCTCCTCTGGATTATCTTCATCGACTCCTGAGGATGTTTCCAATCTCATCTCTACACCTTTTCTGGATGTCTCCAGTCTCACCTTTCAGGATGCTTCTTCCCTCAGTCCCTCAGTTTCTTTGGACATGTCTAACCTCAGGTCCTTAGTTCCCCCAGACCTGTCCACACTCACATTTCTGGATGTTGCTAATCGCGCCGCAGCGGCTTCCCTCGATCTCTGCATCTAACCCTCCTCACCATCCCCTTCTCTCTGCAACCTCTCCCTGCCCTGCGAAACTTCTCTCCTTTATCTGCTCTCTCCTTTGTTCTCTCGCTGAAAATTCTTACCTGAGGGAAGTTTAGGGCTTTACAAAATATCTCCTGGCATCTGAACTGGGCATGAAAACAGGTCATACAAATCTGTAACGGTGCCTTGGAACAGCTGCATAAACATCAATATTTACTCTGGAATTTTTGTAGAGCAGTTTCTGTCACCGATTGATATCCAGTCATGGCTGGTACCCCTCCCAAAGGTTTAGCTTTTTCAGTTCATGCTGAATTTTTATCTATCAAGACCAACAAATAGAAAATAGAGCTAAATGTGTAAGTAATTGCATCCAGGTTGTGTATCTCCATTATGGATTTGTATCTGAGTTAATTTCACAGAATTGCAGGCAGAGGCATTTCACAAGGAGGTACAGAGAGAGAAAATGTGGGAAAAGAAAAATGTGGAGCAAAAATCAGGTGAGAAATGGGTTAGGGAGAGGAACCAGAGAAGCCGTGGGGCAGGAATTGAGGGGCATGTAGGTGGAAAAAAATGTCCAACTCTACTGGCACGATTTGTCTCTGCCAAGCCATCTATGGGGCATGGGCTGCCCATGAGGCTTAAAATAATCTTAGTGCTAATGATTTTACCTATGCAATCATCAGATGTTCCCATTAAAGAAGCATTTGCATGTTACATCCCCTTTCTCAATATATGTAATTACTGCAGTTTCTTGTCTTGCATCAAATATGCTGCTTAAGTAGCACAGAGGGGCTTCCCAAAATCTTTGGTGCTGTCTTATATATTTTTGCTATCATTGTTATGACTGGGGCTTCGAAACCAAATAAATTTCCTTTCAATATCACTGGCACCTTTCTGTGTTAAAAGTGCAGAAATGTGTTTGTCATAACAAATATTTTTTATTTATTTCTGCTAATTGGAAAGCTTTGCTCCAATATGCCACGTCTGTCACAAAATTAAAATATGTTTCACACAAAAATAAAGGCAAAACCAAATGCATGAAGTAAGAATTGTTTTCTACCTTGTTTACACTAGTTATTTCTTAAAAAATTAAGTAGGATTGCAATACGTGTGTTTAATAAATTAACCCAAAATTCTATAGGAGCAGAGTTGTTTAACAGTTAAAAAAAAATACAGATCACTGGTCCGGATCTCACTGTTGTGTGCTGGAGACACACTGACATATCTGGTGAACACTTGTTCTTTTTGTTCTGATGGCTCTCCCCTGACATTACCGTGTGGATTGTTAATTGCAAAGGTTCTGGACTAAATGAGATCTTTAATAAAGCTGAAAATTACTCTGTGTTTTAAAAATGGTTTGACTTTGGATGAAAAGAAGTAAAAGAGAACAAGACAAAAGCGCAAGGATTTGTTTAAAAGCCAGTATTTAATCTCCTTAAGCATTTTGTATTAATTATTTAAATGAACATTAGGTTAGGATCAAATTGCTTACGTAATCAAACATGATTTGAATCTTCTAACAGCTTTTTGCTAATTAGATCTGGGAAATTGACTATTTTCATTTTGTGTCAATAGCTTCTAGTTTACTACATAATCCATCTTTTATGGATTTGTTTAGAGGAAATGATTGAATTTCAGGTGTTTATATCAACATCCAAAGGAAACCCATGGCAAGGCACTGTGTCTCATGGAACAGAACTGTCACAGCTTGGCCACACACAGATCAACTCCAGAACTAAGAGAGTCTGTTTAAAAAACATCCCTGGCTCCACACGCTTGTAAAATGGTTTTATTTTTAATGTCTTATCTACAAAAAAAAGCAAGAAGTGATGGCACAGAGGGGTAAGAACAGCTTTAGGTGCAAAAGACACCCATTGAAGCACTTGCTCGGATTCTTAGATTACAACAGGATTACTGAGGAAGGAGCTAATGTGTAACTAACACAAGTGCTCTGTAACTAGCCATGAGCCTCACAGAAAACCCGGCCTTTAACTTATGTTCTTTAGGTAACTGACATCTAGTGTATTTCCGGCAAATTACCAGCACTGAACCACTGAACCGATTCCCGTGGTTCTGACAGGCAGGCAGGCCCGGGCGGGCCACAGGCGGGGCGCTCCCCCCGGGCGGGGCACGCACCTTCCCTCACAGCCTCGGGCCAGCCCGGCGCCGCCATGGCC
>VZRH01003629.1:2104806-2118481 GCA_013397555.1 Urocynchramus pylzowi
TTTTCTTTTTAATATACCCGTCCGTCCTGCTGCGGGGGATGCCGGCGCTACCTCCTCGTCCCGTCTCCCCGCAGGACCTACCCCCGCCCGCACGAGTACCTGGACGTGTCGGCGCTGCCGCAGAGCTGGGACTGGAGGAACGTGAATGGGGTGAATTACGCCAGCACCACTCGGAACCAGCACATCCCCCAGTACTGCGGGTCCTGCTGGGCCCACGGCAGCACCAGCGCCTTGGCAGGTACCCTTGGGCTCGCCTGGCAGGCTGGCTCCCCGCTGGAATCGGGAGTTTTCAGGAAGCAAAGGAAGTTTAGCTTCAGGTTACTGACAGCTGGTATAAGGTGCTAAGTCACTGCAGCGACTAACGCAGCAAAACCGAGGCTGAGATGTCTGTGAATGCATCAGAACAGTGGGAATGCCCAAGCTGAAGGCAAGGAGGGTTGGTTTCAATAGAAAAGGCAACCAGAGTGAGGCTGTCTCCACCTTACCCAAAGGCAGCAAGGGGGGAACGCTGGTGTGTGGTTAAAAACCTGTTTGCAGAAAGAATGTGGCCGTAGCTCCTCCCAAACTGCTCTTTAGGTCCTGGGGTTTCTGCCCTCCCCTCAGAGGTGTGGTGATGGCAGCAGCAGATGCAAAAGAGTTGTCAGGTCTCCTTCCCCCTTCTGGTACCTCACTACAGCAGGGGCTCTCCAGCCATGCTGGCAATGAGGAAGAGAAAGAAGATGCCTCTTGTGGGGCATTTGCTACAGGAGCCCTGTTGTTCCATGAACTGACCACCACAGCAGACACATAAGTCTGATTTCAGCCTTTTTCTTACTCAAGGGGAAGTAGTGGTTTGCTACAGATAGAGAAGTGGCTCTAGAGAGAATGCATGATTTGCATGCAACAGTTACGTGCTGGAGGAGCACAGGGGGGCTGTAGGAAAATTACCTGTGAAGGAGAAACTGAGGAGGAGTGGGGAGACAATGCAGGTGTGAGCAGACTGCAGGAATCATGCAGCATACAAGGATGTGGACATGTATGACACCTGCCAGGATGGAGTGAAGTACTGGGATAGGTAAAATACAGCAGCTTGCAGGAAGATCAGGCTGGGATGATAGCTCCCTGTTCTGTCAAGTATATTTGAATGTTGTTGGTCCTAATAGGATTTAAAGTACTACAGTGGCATCAGTTAAAACTGTTAATGCAGAAAAGCAATTTAAAAATACTCATCAAGAAGCTTTTCTGCCAAGTGAGCTTGTTGTTTCTGACAAAAGAAGGCAGCAGGATGGTGGTGCCTGTCTGAGATGGCAGGATAATAGTGAGATGCTGATGTAACAGCAAGGAGATAACTCTGAAAGCTTTCTCCTGCACTGACTGTCTCACAGAGCCAGCAGCCTGGGCCCCCTGTGCTTATGTTTATGCATGGGCTTATACATAAATCTCTACTCCTGTAAAAGATGCTGCTCAGAGCTGTTTTTATGATGTGTATTTGAAAATTCTTCACTGTCTAAGGCAGGAAACAGATCTGGAAGTTTTCAGAAGCTGTGGCTTGAATTAAGAGGTCTAGGGCTCCTCAAGGCTTTAGACAGATCTCACTCATCTCCACGTTTTTGCTGAGTTTTTAATGGAAAAAGCCCTCCTAATGGAAACCCACAATAATAACTCAGCCTCTGGTTTGAATTAGGTCATGCTGTGTTCCTCACTGCAGACAGCAGAGGCTTTTCCAACCACAAGTGCTGCCTGCTGTCTGTAACCAGTTACAGGTTCAATGAAGAGGAGACAGTTTGAAAACCAGTTGCAGTGTGTAGCCACCCACGTATTCCAGCAGCAAACCCCAGTTCCTCATCCTTACAGACCGAATCAACATCAAGAGGAAAGGTGCTTGGCCCTCTGCCTACCTGTCAGTGCAGAACGTCATCGACTGCGCCGAGGCCGGCTCCTGCGAGGGCGGGGACCACGGCGGGGTCTGGAGGTACGCCCACGAGCACGGCATCCCCGACGAGACCTGCAACAACTACCAGGCCAAGGATCAAAGTAGGATGGCTCTGCTTTGCTGTAGGATTTATTCCCAGGTTCAGCAGATCTTAGTGTATTTAAAAAAAAAAGAAGTTTTGGGTTTTCAGAGTACTGGTTCCTGCTGTTTGACTGACAGAACAGGTTTTATTTACGGGGCTGTGTGTGTGTGTCTCCTGCTCCAGACAGACAGTGTAGCACTAAATCATGCTCAGGCAAGTCTGCACAGCTGAATTGTTTTAACTTAATCTCTTAAACCTGTGACACACAATCTCTAATGTACTGAAGTATTTACAAGTGTCACCTCAAGCTGAACAAAGGAGAAAATTAACCTTTGGCTGGTCACGTATGACTGCAATGGGTTCTCTATGTCCTCAACAAAGTATTTATACCTGTGAAGTAAAGAACAGTAAGTGGTGGTAATAGGGACTTTAAGTGTGGTTTCCAGAAAATAATTGAGTTCACCAGAGAGAACATGTATTAATAATTACTCTGAAGTTATTAATATCTGCCTCAAATTATAAAAGCTCAGTGTCCTACAATCACTTCACTTGAAGAAAAGCACCTTCCTGCAGATTACCTCCAGTGGTAATCTCACCTCTGTTTTACAGAGTGTAAGAAGTTCAACCAGTGTGGAACTTGTGTCACTTTTGGAGAATGCCATGTGATCAAGAACTACACTCTCTGGAAAGTTGCTGACTATGGGTCTGTCAGTGGAAGAGAAAAAATGATGGCAGAAATCTACACTAATGGACCAATTAGGTAAAAAAAAAATACATGAAACTCAGTGTACATTTTCACTCTAGCACATGTCAGCAGCTCTGCTCTAACGTGCAGACTCTAGTTTGGATATAAACTGAGATCAGGATTCAAGATGCAAGAAAACCAGGTGGTTTTTAGCCAGGCCCCTGCCCTGATCCCTTTTTAGGAAACTTCCTCTCTGTTTTCTTGCAGCTGTGGCATAATGGCTACTGAAAAGCTGGATGCCTACACAGGGGGACTGTACACAGAGTACAACCCCTCACCTACAGTGAACCACATCGTGTCTGTGGCTGGCTGGGGAGTGGAGAACGGGACAGAATATTGGATAGTTCGTAACTCCTGGGGTGAGCCCTGGGTAAGGACACTTGGGAACACACTTGGGGCTTTGGAGGGAGGGTGGGGTTTGTCACCTGCAAAGCTACAGCCTGTGGATATAAAACTGAAACTTTCTTTGAATTAGACTACCACTTTAAAAATGACACCCAGGCAATGTGAAGACAAGGATATTTGGTCAAAGTTATTTGAGTAATGTCAGCTCTATCCCAAATTCTACCTTTCAAGGATGTACAGCTTCTTTATGGGCAACTGGAAATTGCTGTTAGTTGTAGGCAGAAATCAAGTCCCATACCTGGACTGGATGAGTGGGATGTAAATCACCCAAGGAGGTTGCCCCATGACTCCAGGGTTACACTTCAGCTTGAGTGAATTCCTCCATTCACTTAAATCACTCATATTTGGCAGACAGAACAGACTCACCAACACACAATTTCTACAGCTGTGTTTCCTGATTTACAATGCAAATTAAATCCTTTACAGGGTGAAAGAGGGTGGCTGAGGATTGTGACCAGTGCCTATAAGGGTGGAAGAGGAGCAGACTACAATCTGGCTATTGAAGAGGACTGTGCATATGGAGATCCTATACTGCCTTGATTCTGCATGGTATACCTTTTTGTTTAGGTACTTTGGAAGCTTCCCAGCACCTCTTGTTTAAAGAATAATAGCCTAAGATTCCTTCACAGTTCAACGCCATCAGGCAGTTCTGCAAAACTAGCCCAGATGCAACACACTATGCCTTCAAAAAATACAGAACTGCCTTAATTTTATTTACATCTTGAAGTAATTCACCCATGAAGGAGTTGACTACCTTGATGCACAGTATTAAAATCACACTGACTGAATCACAGAACCTGTACATGTAAATATCTATTTTTTTAAATACAAATCATGTAGATGTACTAGAAAAGTATACTCAATATTTGGGTCTAGAGCTTCTTTTAAATTCTGTGACAGTACTGACCAAATATGTTGCAATGATGCAAAAGCCATGATAAGTCTGGACATGATAAATCAAAAATATCAAACCCTGTTTTCTTGACCTCATGGTGAAACAGTGGTGTTGGAAGTCTCAAATAATGAGGTTGCTTTTATCCACCAAAATGATATAATGGGAATTACTTTGACCAAAAGACAGTGTAAACACTTTCTACTTAATCAGTCTTGTCTTTGCTCAAATTTCTTGCTTTAATATGTGACTGTGCCCTTCTTCTCCTAAAGAGGCAAAACATAAATTGCCATAACCCAAGAACTCCTCACTAATATGACAAATCAGTGCCATATCAGATGTTACTTCCTGGCATTGCTAACTGATTTAATAAACATACTTTTTCTCTTACATGACTGGGTATTTATTGTAAGAGTTTATTAATAGAGGTGTGTGGTTGTCTCCACCTGGATGGTGCTGCTGTCACTGGTCTTCTTCCTGGGAAGGGCCTGATGGACAATTTTATACAGCAACAATGCTGGTTCAAACTGAGTATGAACAGGATTGTGTGACAGCACTGATCACAGCATCACAAAGGGTTTAACAAGTTGAAAATAGTCTACAGAGGAACTGTTTAGAGGAAGTGATACAAAGCAGAACTTAGGAAAGTAAAAAAAAAAAAAAAATTGTTTCAACTGCTGTCAAAGCTGCATGGACACAGAGCAAACTGCTCTTGATTATCAGCAAGAGTTTGTACAGGGCTGTCCCCTAAATTGATTCTCTATAGGATGAATCATTTCTGTCAATTCTACATGCAAATTTTAAATGGTAAGAGTTAGCTGGAATAATAGTAAATCTTCTATTCAAAGGTAAGCAAGGAAGTTCAAAACAGCCTCTACAGAAGCAACTTTTGCCCTTTTTAGGTGATTTCCTTTTTAAATTTACATCCAGCTGTACTTAGCTTCAGTGTCTTTTAGAAAGCAGGTTCTTCAGAAGAAAGATGTACTTGGAAAAGCAAAATGTGCTAGTTTGTTCAAGCAAATTACTGTTTGTTTAAAAGTGAGGGGTGTAAAGAGGAATCCAGCCTACTGAACAGAGAGAACGAGTCATCTTAAGGAAACTGAAAGACATCTCTGGAAAAAGAAACAAACACCTTTATTTAAAGGTAAGTTATATTGTTGGGTGTTCTGCCACAGTTTGGCATCAGCCAGGACAGAGTAAAGATCAGTATAAAAACAAAGCCACAAGAAGCAGGAATGAAATTTCAGCAGGCAGTTCATATTTTGGGACGGTAATGACACGGTAATGAAACTTACCGGTAACATCTGATGCACCTATTTAGCAAAAAATAGATTCTGAAAGGCAACACACTCACACAGAATTCCTCTCTTAATACAAAACTAAGCTTGGTTGTTGCAACTCCTCTTGTGTTACACAAAACAGTTTTTTTGTTTTCATGTAGGATATTTAGAATTCTAATATAATGCAAAGGGGAGGAACAGACATTAGAGCTTCTGTGCTGCAAGCACAGAGCAAATCCACAAATTCCTATTTTTAACAACTTGCAACATCAAAGCCTAGAGCATTAGACCTATTCAGAGAACTATCTGCAAAGTGATTTTAGTAGGAATTACCTTACTGTTCTTCATATTTTGTTTATTACACAAAGAATCAGTGACAAATTCTGCAAGTTCTTTCAAATCTGTTTCTTCCTATCCATCCTCTTCAGAACATTGATTTATACTGCTTTGTGTAACAACAGAAAGACCTTTGGTATCATTCCATTTTCCAAATGACATTAACAGTTCTCTGATAGGAAACACAAACACTCCTCTGGTAAGAATTTCTAGGTCACCATGCAAGTCAAGCAAATGCCCTTCAGCCTTTTCCTCCTTGTTTTAGGTTCGTTGCTTTTGTTGGGGTTTTTTTGCCCATTTATAGAACCTCAGTGCTGGAGAGCATGGCAAAGCAGTGATCATGAGCTCTGGCTGCATTCTTGATGTTTTCCACTGCTTAGTTCATCATAATAAAGTTAGATTTGCAATGAGCTTAAAAGGAAAGAGAAAAAATAAAGACACTTCAGTACATTACTGTGATTCTGATTTATATATTTGCATATGGATTTCTGCTTTATGTAAACAATTAGGATTTAAGGGTCTGGACAGATGTTTCTGGTTTAGGGTGGAGTATAATATTATGACAGACAACTTTCCTTCCTTTCCTTGCTGCAGTGACAGTTCCCCAAAAGTAGTATTTGTCTTCACTTTCCTCACTACTACCCACAGATTCTTGATCACAGGAAAATTGCTAAACACAGGCCCCTAAAAGGGAAGTTGTCTGTGAAAATAGCTGGCAGGCATTCCTAGATTTAGCAATCTTCCTCCTAAACATTATTTGCTAGTTGTAACAGACACAAATGGAAGCAGGTATGCAAGGAATAAATGCGACTTACCTATGAACTCCGTGACAGGATCATGTTCACCTTCTGTTTTTATAGTACCTGCAATACTTTCATTCTCCAAGATTGGAAGAAAAAGCTGTACAAAGTCTGAGGTATATGGAGGAGCAATCACATCGAGCACCTGAAACAGCAGACAAAAACTGATGATTCTTGCACTTACAGGGGGAAGAGGGACAATATTTAATTCATATACCAGTCTTGGAAGCATACAAGTAGTTGGATGGAGAACAAGAGGTCTCAAGTGCAAGTAATTAGTTATGTACTCTCAGGGTGCTCTATGAGTGCCTTGTTACTTCCAGAAGCCAGGATCAGTAGGACCAAGTCACATCCTGGTGAACACTGAGACATTGCTCAGAATCTGACCTGAACTTGAAGGATTTCTGAATATCCAAAACACATGGAGCTGATTTTAAACTTGATCTCTAGACTTCAGTAAACAGTTTTTGCTGCTGACCTCTGTCACAAAGTATCTGATGAGCGAGATGTCCGTGTCCAGCTTCTCCAGGCATTTGCGGATGTAGCTGACGACAGGCAGGACGTAGCCTCGGCTCAGCGAGTGAACCATCCTGTCCAGGAGAGTCTTCTTCAGCTCCAGCTGATGGGGAAGGGAGGGAACAGCCAACACTTTAGAACTCGCTCTCAGAGTGTGCAATTTTTGTTCATTCAGTATCTGCTACGCTACATTTTAACCACTTCTACATTAACCCTGCTGTGAGAGCAAAAGCTGTTAAATTGGGTAAGAGTGACTGAGGTGAAGTAACAACAAACAGTGACTCCTCTGAGTATCACCTGCTCCATCACATCCAGCTGAGAATGTTCTGTTTCAAAGAGCTTGACAAGAAGTTGCAGAACTTGGGGATGAAGCAGCTGATGGCATGTACTGATCTGCAAACAACACAGCAAAGTGAGAGCCTCAGAACTGCAACTTAAAACACAATGCACCAGACAAATTTACATTGATGTTCAGTGCCAGACAGAAATTCATTTAGAAAAGCATTCCATCATTTCTTTCTATGATGCCCAAGTTTTCCTGGCATAAAAAATGCTGAGCTGACAAAACCAAACAATTTACTCTGAATAGATTCATCTCTGCATATTTACTGCCTTACTGCAAATGACAGGCAGTGTTACACAAGAACCAGAACTGTTCTTGCTCTCCAGCACAGTTTCCAGACACTCTTACCTCATCCAGCAGTGCTAGGTGAACTGGGGTGTGATCAGTCTGCAGCTGGAAGTACCGTGGCTCTGACACTGTCCAGTCCACCCACTTCAACACACCCATAGCCACCACTGGGAACCTACAGAGAGACATCACTTCAGCACAGCAGCATGAAAAATAAAGGGAAGCTTTATAAGGAACCTGAAGTAATCTGCCATCATTTCCCAATACACAGAAAAGCATGTTCTGCCACCCAAGGAGGACAAGCTGTGTGTGAAAGACAGGATTTATGAGTCATGAGAGATTCCCAGCCTCTCTGCTCACCTGATGCACTGATAGAGAGTGCTCAGTTCTGCAACCAGCTCTGATGCCCCTTTGTTCTCATTGCAACACAGATTGTGAACAGTCTCAATGGCTTTTGAGGTCGACTTGAGTTCATCCTTATTGATGCTGACTCTCTTGTTCTGCAAAATTATTGCAAACTTGGAATGCAAAAGTTGCTGATGTCTTTGGTTATTTAAGGAAAGGAGCTTAACCTGCAAGAAGCCTAGGATTGCAACCTGTGTCTCAAAATTCAGTCTCACATGCAAGTTTCAGAAGAATTAATTATGAGTGAGCTGAAGTACAAGGTTGTTTGCTTTATTTAATTCTCAGTGCACTCAGACTTTTGTTTGATCATCAGGATCTACACTTTTTAATCACCTCAATTGAAGGCAGAAGCATTTCATATTAAACAAGTAAACTAAGCTGAATATGTTATTTTAAACTGAGTGACTTCACAACCATACATTTTCTTCAGCACAGGCAGGCTGCTGCAGGTAAAAAATAGTATTATTCACAGAAGTGAACATTACCTTTTTCCACATCTCTACAACACTAGCTGCATATGCCAGTATGTGGATATATTTATGTTTGTGATCCTGGTTGATCTTCGCACCTGGTTTAAACAAGGACTGCATGAAGAGGTCCAGAAATGCAGGCACTCGAATCTGTGAAGAGAAAGAACATCTTATCAGAGCCTGAGAATCATGAGAGGTGACTCAGAATGGAGTTTTTGCATTTGATATACCTTGCATAGAACAAAATAAACACATTTTCCTTTAAGAGTACATTAAACAGTTTTCTGAAGAGACACAGACTTTTGAAAGAAAAAAGAAAAAAAAAAAAGAATCAGTTACAGACCGTATTTCTAAAGTATCAAAATCTTGCCTTTTCTTACCAAAACCCATGTTAGAACAATGCAGTGAGAAATGTGAAATGTATAATTTAGGCCTGGTTATAACTACTAAAATGGGGAGGGATTTTTTTTCCCTGAATTTTTTCTTGTTTGTTTAAAGAATTAATTCCTTGCCATCTTTATTTCCTATGGAAACATTCTTTAATTTAGTTATATGTAAAAACACAACTTGGAATGACTGAAAAACCCCAACAAAAATACCACGAACTCGATGCAAACCAGAATGCAAGCAGCAGCTTCACTTTTAGACATTACTTAAAATTACAGAGGGACAAATGAGTGCTAATTTAATTTTTGTGTCCATCCAACACTAAGCACAAGATACCCCATTTCCAAGTGCTTCTGTGACAGAACTAAGTTTCAGAGGTTACAAACAGGTGAATACTGACCAGCTCTACTGGAGGTGGGTCCATGCTTGTAAACATTTTGAAGAGGACAGTGATATCTGCTGGATTCAGAGCTCCTTTGGACAGCATTGCCCCCAGAGCCTGGCAAGCTCGGGGGTAGGAGGCTGCAGTACCCAGTGCTAAGGTGATCTGACTGGCATCGTGGCCTCTGCAGGAAGAGCAAACACACACAGAGACTTATTTTCTTAATTCAGACATTTCAGATGAAGTCTCCCTGAGTCAACAGGGTATATTCTATAGGATGTAATGCCTTAGGGTAATTACAGAAATAGGCCTGTGTTTGCCTTTTTTATTTCCAAAATGCTAATTAAAAAAAAAAAAAGCTATTTCTTAATAGACAGAAACATCAAGTCTTTGTTTTTCCAGTTTCAGGTCTCTCTGGTACAGGACACTGAACTTTTCTCCTGTTCCACAACTTCAAGCCCTGCTACAAGAACTGCTCTGTTGCAGCTAAAGATTCTCCTTTTGCTAGTGAAAGGGGATAAAGAACGAGCAAAAGCCAGCAGAGTTCACAGACTGTGGTGAGCTCCATTTCCCTGTCCCACAGGTGCCACTCACTTCTCGTGGGCGTAGCGCTGAACCTCCTGAGCGATGCGTCGGACAGCGGAGCCGCCCTGCTCCTCCTGGGCCAGGATGGACATCATGGACTGAGCAAAGAGGTAAGTGTGTTCTCCATGGCACACCATCTTCTGTGAAAGCACAGCACAAACCTCACCAGACAGCAAGAAAACATCCCAGTGTCCTTCTGTGATTACATTGCCGTGAGCGCAAAGGGGGGGGGAAAAACAAACAAACAGCAAAATTGCAAAGGAAAAAAAAACCAAAGCACAAACAACTGAACAACAAAGCCAAAAGCCAAGAGGAGAATACAGAAAAGCACTGACACCACACAAGAAGAAATTTCTGAATTGAGAACTTCATTTCTCAAATTCCAAAACTGAGAGGAAAATCTATTCTACTTATGCTCAGTTCTTTCTCTGCAGTACTTGAACACTAAGAGAAGTTCAAAGCCATTGAACTTCTGAAAATCATTGTGCTGTTTCACAACACTGAAATGCCAGGTTGATTCAGATGGCAACTTTCACACTGATGTGGATGGTAAGAGAATTATTTTCATTTGCCAGGGGACTCACAATACTGATCTTTAGATCTTGCAGTACATGTGAAAGACAACAGTCTTTCTGTTCTACCCCCACCTTTTTACAATCAATTTAATAAATATAAGAAGTGTCCCATAAGCAACCCAAAGAATTCTTGGTCACAGAATGACCAAAAGTCGTAAATTTCTGGGTTTCAACTCAGATATACCTTCTTTTCATAAGCTTTTGCAGGACATCAAGATTGGCTACAATCCCACAGTGATCTGTACCTCCCAACTGGAAAGCAGAAAACTTTTTCTACATAAAAAGGGGGGGAAAGCCCCAATTAACCAAACTTACAGCAAACTCAGGGAGGTTTTTCTCAAGGTTTTCTTCTCCTCCATCTAAAATTGTTGCCAGAGATGTACGCAGGACTCTGGAAAATACTTCTAGTTGCTGACATGCTGTTGAAACACTGGTTATTTCCCCTTGATACCCAGCATCAGATATAAGCTATAAAAATAAAAACATCACAGAAATCTTGTGTTATTTACATTTCTATTTCTGATATCCTAACAAGTCTAGAAGAACACAGAGAATCTAAGTTTCACCTCTGCAAACAATGACTGGAATTCACATTTATATTGTGGTTTACAGAAGAGGAAACCAATAAAGATGTAGCAAAAATAAAGCACAATAATAAATGTAGCAGAGCACACCAAAATATAACATTCTTTTCTTTTCTTCTTTGAAATATACAAAACCAACTGAGACATTCCACTGCACCAGAAATCCAGAATTTTCAAACAGAGATCAGAGGAAAACAAACAAACAAGGAAAAAAAGAGAAAAACCCCACACCTCAACAAAAATTGAGAAAGCAGTACTTCAGACTGGGAAAATACACTTACTCCAACCTGCAGCACAAGTCCTCCCACCAAGGTGTACTTTTACTAATTAGTATTAGCATGAATATATAAAAGATACAGGCAAGACCACAACTAATATTTGATGCCAGAACAATTAGGCCTCTATGGATATTCCTACTCATTAGACTTAAGCATAGTACCTTCACAGTAAAATTAAGCATTAAACAGTCAGGATGGGCTTCTGCCAATTTGTAAAAAAGATCTCTCCATGTGGTATGTGCTATCATTTGCTCAAGCCAGGCTGGAGTCTGAAAAGAACAGAGCAAAAGAGAGAAATTTAAGAATGTCTTGTTGTCAGGATCATAAAAACCAACGCTTTTACCTCCCAGCAGTCCTGTGAGTTGTTCTACAGAGCTTTATTACAAAGGAGGATGCATTTCCAAGTTCTCTAAACCTCTGAGGACTCCAGTGAGACAGAGCTGGTTTTCTGAAACCAGTTGCTCCTGAGCCAAAGAGCTCTGAAGACTCAATTTCCCTTCCCTTCACCACTGTGTCAGATGAAGGTGTCTAGGAAGGCTCCTCTGTAGGGACAGCAACAGGGACTGCATGCTCACCTCTCCTTCCTCTGTGAAGATGGAATCTGCTTTCCGAGGGTCAAAGTGCTTGATCAGCAGGCTCTTCAAGTGGTTCTCTACAGTCTCCTGAACTTGCATTGGCTCAACACCTGCACAGAAGGAACAAAACACTTGGCAGATGCAATGCAGTCCAGTGGAACACAGCAGCAGCATCCCACATTTTCCAACGAGAACAGAAACTACTCCAAAATTTGTCAACACAGAGAAGATGAGAGGAGAGCCATCAGTTCTACTAGTGAGCCACACTGATACAGACTTACAGATTTCCCACCTCTTTTTTCTAAATGCTAAACTGTTTAGGATCTCAGGCAGGTCACAACCTTCTCTTCTCATCAGACACACAAAAAGCAATGCCAGTCATCCCCAGGACTGTTACTGCTGTAACAGCAAAATGCAGGGGTGTCTTAACCAAAAAGGGATTACCAGGGCTGGGGCACAAACCCACATTACTACACACTAAAGCTCATCCTTTTAAATATTGATTATCAGTAGCTTTGATAGTATTCTACAAAATAACACCCAAATAGCAATGAGTAGGTCTACATTCCTGAAATCAAGAGTACAATAATTCTGGTAGTGTAATAACAATTATGTAATTAATTCCATTACAGGATAAAAACACTGCTTATACTGTCTATAACAGCACCCTTGCCCTTTGAATGAAATTAAAAAGAAGCTATAATTTATGCAGCTGTTTCAACTATAAAACCTTTTATAACACAGTTTTTTGGCCTTTCATCAACATATTGCTTCATTATTCTCCAAGTGGAATAAACCTATTATTATAAAGGATTTAGCCACATACAGGATGACAACTTTATAACAATCCACTTCCTGTGGATTGTATGATCAAACTTGCCACAAATTCAGATACTTCTGACAGAATACAGACCCAAAATACTCTGTATCTTGTATCATACCTGTCTGAATGAGCCACTCTGCCAGCAAATTGACAGTCTGTGCCACTGCAGTGTAGTTTTCAGAGAGAAGCTGAATAACATTCTCTGGAGATCCTCCTGCTTGGAAATATCTGATGAAAGGATTACAAAAGAACTATTTGAGTCATATTAAAACTAAAAAACCCTATCGAACTCTAAATATAAAGGGAAAACAACAGCACCATTTATACATTTGCACACATTTCCATACAAAGTGACACCTCTAACACATCATAACACACATCAGGTCACACTCACCTCTTTAACGTGTTAAATATAGACGGTTCCATTATATAATCAGGCGTTGAAAATTTCTTCAAGCACTCCTGCTGGACTTCGGCATCATCTTCTCCCTCCCCATCCTCATCATCTTGCTGTTCACAAGCACACTCAGGTCAGCCTCCCCGTCCCGTCTCCCCCCACACTCCCATATTCAGGCTCTTTTTGCCCACAGCAGCACACACACCTCGGCTCAGCACCGCAAGCGACCTGCACCCCGACAAACAGCGATTATTAACGGAGAACGCACAAAACCCCGCACCGCCTGCCCCCCGTTTAACCCCGGGCCCCTGCCCTCACACCCGGCGCTATCGCCTCAGCCCGGAGCCCCCGCGGCGGAGCCGGAGGGCCCGGGGGAAGCTCCGGGACCCGCCCGGGGGTCGCTCCGGGGGAATATTCCGGGATTCTCCCGGAGGATGCTCCGGACCCAGGGGAATGCTCGGAGTCTGTGCCCAGGGGTTGCTCCGGGAAGCGCCTGGGACTGCAGACACCCCTCGCCCCGCTCCCCCCGGCGCTCACCGCGCCCCCGTCCGCCTCGCTGCCCCACTCGGCCGCGCTGCCCTCGAAGTACTCGGCGTCCTCCATGGCGCCCCGGCC
>VZRH01003629.1:2123415-2177237 GCA_013397555.1 Urocynchramus pylzowi
GATAGATTCATTCTCTGACCTTGAAAATTTGTATGAGGATCCCAGACTGGGTCACTCACCTGAGGAATGAAGAATTTTCCCCCTAAATCTCTTTTTCAGTGTCCAAGGTGATGGATTTTGAACTTTGAAGCTGTCTCCTACCTTTCTTTCATAACTGCTCTATTCTCTTATCAACCACACCATTACAAGAGCGAGGGGGGTGAGGACAGGAGAAAGCAGCTGAACCCAGAGGCAGCAGGGTTTGGGTCATGCTGCAGGACAGAGCAACTGGCTGTTAAGTTTCCCAGTTTTAAATCACAAACAGGCTCACAAAAGCTGCTGCTTGTGGCTGCTCTGGACTTCCAGACTGCCTTTGCAGATGAACCTCTGTAGCCCAGCAGAGCTTTGCCCTGTGAGAAACAGAACTCAGGGTTAGCACCAAAACTGTCACAATTTGTTACTTCATTTTGGATGTTGTGCCTTCAAACAGTAAGAGAACAAGGATTAAAACTACTGAGATATTCATCAGCCTTCACACCCCCCTCAGGACACATCTCCATGGCTCCACCTCAGCACCAGTCTCAAACATTTCTCATTAATACTTTGAGTTCTTCCACAGTATTTAGTTCTATCACTCAACCCCTAATTTGTCTTTTTGTGGAAGCTCTTCTGATCCTGCCAACAGCAAACTGAAAATGTAGCAAAGACAGAACTGGAATGTGCCCCCGTGATGTGGCAATTCCTAACCCTGATACAGCTGCTCCTTCCTCTGGGCACTCTGGCATTTCAATTGCAAGAATGATACAGTTCCAAAGTCACATCAAATACCAGAAAACTACAGATAGAAACATTGTACTTCACTACTAATAATCCACATAAAATTCACAGCCTAAAACAATAGTTTGCATGACAGAACAACAGAACTGAGAGAATTCCCAACATTACTGCCTCTGTCCTAGGCTTATTGTTCTCCAAACTTGCGTAGTAGTAAATTTAAAAAAATAATTAGCCAACTCATTCAATGAAATGACTGGGTAAATTAAAGTGAAGAGATAAATTCACATTTTAATTTTGAATTTGCTTACATTTGTTTGCTGGTACCCCAGCATTAGAAAGCGTGTTATACAAAAATCCCTACTGTCACTATCTTCTCAAAAATTTATCCTTTTCCCTATCTGGGACAATGTTCAAATGTTCAATGTTCAATGTTTTATTTTGTTCTGTCATTCAATAATTTTGAGTCAGACTTCCTAAGTGGAAAAAAAAAATTAGGAAAATCTGTAAGCTTGTTTTTTGGTGGATTTTTAATTATCTATTACATATTTGGTCAGTTATCCATGTTACAGAGGTATCAATGCTGTTGTTACCCTGGGAAGTCCCTGTTTTCCACAGGACCAGGCTAAGTTTATAGGACACAGACATCAGACAAAAACCTCCACCTTATTATTTTTACATTTAGTGCAGTGAGAGAACTTATTTGCCTTCCCACCTCCTCCCATGTAGCTTTGCCAGGTCAGATTTGTGCTTTATACTGCACCCATTTTGCTCAGCTCAGTACCCTGGAAGTAACCAGGATAAAAAGAAGTTTGAGCTTTTAATGAGAATCAGGGATCAAAACAATTAATTACAAAGCCAGTACTTATGGCTCAAATTTTAGCAGTCTGTGCACTACAGTAAAATTCTGAAGCAGTTTTACCTACCCTGACACGCATCCACTCACGGGACTGGAGCCAACTGAGTATGACCAGGATTAAAATAGGCTCACTCTTGGAATTTGTCTTGTCAGTCACCAGAGGGATTTTTCAGTGTCAGGCTTTCATCAGCAGAGCTTCAGAAATCCCCTTTGTAGCTTATTTTATTTACAAAGATGCTTCAAAGTTTGTCACAGAACAGCAAGATTTTTTTCCCAGATGACTTTTCAGAGATCGCAAGCTGAGGAAGAAGGGCACAGTTTAGTTTCGGACTGCAAACAGATGTTTGCTTATAAATATTTTTACTGTTATACAAACTCAACATGTATTTTAGAGATAAGGACCTGCTCCTGTGTGAGATTTCCACTGATAGTAATCTATGGCCCTGATCCTGCTTATTAAATTTAGTAGGAATTTTTACATCTACTTCCATGGAAGAGGTCTTACGAGTGCCAGCATTGTTAGGAATACACACAGCACGTTAGGTACAGCTGGGCAAAGAAGAGAACTTACTCTCTTCCACAATGAGTTACATAATTTTATAACTTAGAACAACTTTGTCATTCTTAAGACATTTGTATAGCACCAATCACCAAGAGCATTGTCACTAAGGCACTGGACCGGTACTCAGCTGTCACGGGCTCTGCCTCCAGGTCTGGGGTCAATCTCCTGTGTTTATGTCTTTTGTTTTTACTGGCACATAACTTTTGACATTGGAAAATAAGATAAATAATACAAAACATCTTCCATCATTTACAGGAACAACACACCACAACGAATTACAAGGTGCTCAAGTTCTGCAGCCATGAACATTAATAGATCTGTGCATAGATTTACTGGCAGGAGGAAATTACCCTGCAGGTATCAACTCGGTGCAGCACAGTGGAGCAGTGTTAGCTTCCCTTCCTCTGCAGTTAGGACATGCCCTCAGTTAAATCCTGCCCTGATGCCACAAATCAAAAGAGTTTTTAGATAAATGAAGAAAAGCCCTCAGGACTCCTGCCTATGACAGCTGATCCAGGATGCCTTCCTAAGCTTTTTGCATCAAAATCTGCTCCTATCAACTTGCAGAGCTCCTGTTTCAGCCTCTGAGAGCAGTTTTTGATGCTTTCAGGGGCAGCTGAATCCTTTTTTAGTCTGCAGTGGATTTATCTCTCCACATTATTAAAAAAGAAAAAAATCTTTAGGAGTTATCCCTACTCTGCTGCACCACACTAAATGTGTGCTCGGATGCACAAATTACTAAAAGCTCTTGGGTTGAAATAAGTTACTGCAAATGCACAGTAGCTGATTTTGAAACCACAACATCTCTACAATTTATTATTATTTTTACAAAATACCCAAAGTGATCAGACCATATTGTAGGTTACTGGCTTGCCGAAGGTTGTTTTAAAATCAAAACCATTTCTGAGTTACAGAAGTGCCAAAAACAATCTTGAACCAGGTTTGTTTGTTGTTTTTTGTTGTTTTCTTTTTAAACCAACCCCCATCCAACAAAACAGTTGTATAACTTAAAACAGAAACAAGAGTTTGTGTTGGAAACTGTTGAAAAACCAACCCACCAAAATCACGCTTGAGCAGAAGCCTTGTATGGCAAAGATTCAGCTTAGGGCAGTTTAGTGCCAACCCTCCATAGGTTTACAATGGAAATACTGACACAACCTCAACTACAGTGATGCAAATGTGCCCTAAAAACACTGTATTTGCTTTTATTAATAAAAGTGGTAGTGTTTACATTTGCAGGTATCTTACACTTCAGCATCACGATGAATACTGAGTAGAATGAGTTACGTTTTGGCTGTAAGGTCAGAAGTTTCCAAACAGATGAATGAGACAGAAGTGACAGTCCTCAATCATGAAAACAAGAAGTTCAAATAAATAAATAAAACAAAACTAAGAAATATGGGTAAGCATTAGGTTGGAATGGTTCAATTAACTGCAAATTATGGCCACTAAATTAGAGACAGAAGAAAACACAGTTACTTATTAAATAGCAAGCATTAAAGCTTTATGGTTTTGTATTAAAAAAAAAAAAAAAAAGGAAAAAGAAAGCTGTTAAAAATAAGACTTGCATTTACCAGGCCACCAAACTGCATGGACTAATAAAGAGACTAACAAAGGCAATACTGAGACATTAAGACACACACACACTCCGTACTTGTGCAACTCAACCATATTCAAAACAATTGCCTTTTTCCTCACATAAGAAAAAAAAAAGCATCCCCTAAACATATCTGTTCATATAAAGCTTTAGGTTTCTTAAACTGTTGCTGTCTAATATAGCTCATTGTTATTGTGTGTCCTCCTCATCAGAGGAAGAAGCTTATTTTGTTAATTTTTTAAATGGAGGTGCTTTGTTTCTCTCAGACAAGAGATTACATTCCTCACATCACTACAGGTTTTCTCCATTTATAAATTTGGTGTTCACACCAACTCCTCCTAGGCTTAAAAAGATAAGGGTTGGCACTAAAATAAAGATTTTGGCTCCTGTAACTAAAATTAAGGCTCACAAAGAATTTCCTTTCCACTACGCGTGTCCCATTTTTACCTAGTGGAAACGCCAGCCCTTCACCTACAGGCACTGGATACATTCTGAATTGGAGGGGCCTATTTTCAGTCATGCTTTCTACAGTTCTACAAAGTTCAGGTGGCAACTGTCTAAACCTGGGAACAGGAAAGATCATTCTTGAAAGGCGAGTAACAACTGCAGCTAAAATTTTTCAACTATTCAGTATTTTTGGAAGTAATTCTGAATTGAGACGGGACAGTAACTCCCTCACATCCCTGCTCTCCAGTGAAAATGGACTGTGTGATTCATTTTAAGACTTAAGCCACAAAAGCAAATGAAAAGTCACAATTCTGAACAGTTGCAGTTCTTAGTATTGAAAAGGCATCCAATACCTGAAGCAAATCTAGCTGCACAGACATCACTGACCACACCCTCACTTGAATTTAAACTGGATCTCTTCCCAAACAAAGAAAGCCAACACGGTCTCTTGGGTGGAGGGAAGCTAGTGTGAAAGGCAAAGAGGCAAGAATTTTGGTGTTTGTTTTTGTTTCTTTTCCTTTTAAAGTCACTGCAGTTAAGATCCAGATCAGTTTAGGGGTGTAAATGAAGGGGGAACAGGGGTGTTTGAGTAATATAGGCTAACACTGTTCTAGATGTGTTATTACAGCTGTAATTTCTGACTCTGTACAAATTGTACACGTAGGTTTAGACACATGAAAAAGTAACACACTCACAGAGACATAAAACACCTAGGTATAAAATATAAAGCAGTGTAGTAGTTACTAAAATTACATGCTCTCTTATTGCTACAGTGATTTTTGCTCTTTTTTCTTTTTACTGTACCACATGTTGTTCTAAGCATATAATTTGCATAAATTATTCAAGTTTAAGAAAAAATCCACACATCTTCACTTTTAAGCTACTTATATAGTTAATATAAAACAAAAAAAGGTTCTAAAGTATCTCTTTATTAAAAGAGAAATAAAAATGTCATTTGAAACTGGAATTCAGTGGCCAAATCCAAGGGCAGTGCACACCTTGTCATTCCGGTAGTCGTTGCCCACGCAGCGCAAGCCGAGGTTGGTGGGTATTTGGCCCAGTCTAGAGATGGTCACCAGACCTGCATGATGCCCTACGTGTCTGTTATTGTTCTGGTTTTTTTTTTTTTGTCTTTAGCAAAAAAAGGACTATGAATGACCAAAGACTAACATTTATAATTTGTAGCAAAATTTGGTTTTATGTAGAAACAAGCCATGTTTTGCATTTGGATAGAGATTTAAATGAATTAAAGCTAAAAATTAAAAAGCACGATGCTGCAACATCTGGTCACTTGTTGAAGACCTCACTTTTAAAGTGGTTAAGTTTGCACAATTTGTACTTTTTTCTTTTTTTTTTTTTTCCTTTTTTTTCCTTTTTTTTTTTTACTAAACAGTATTTTTCCTTCTTTTATAAACCAGAAAAACTAAACTACAGATAAATTTTCCCTACCTTGAGCTAATGCTGCAGATAGGGTTGACAAAGCTGTACAGCGCAATCAAACATACTTACATCTTAGCTCATTGTACAGGTACAGCCATAATCAAGGCACAAAGATCTTCTACAAGTTATTTTCAATAAAGTTGTACAAAATAATACATTTTACAGTCTGTACAAGAATAATAATCCAGCAGTAAAATAAAAAATGAGGGAAGGGAAGAAGAAAAAGAAGGGAAAGACTGTGAGGACTACAGTCTAGATAATGATTTTTAGAGCAGACGGGATCATCAGTGGACAAACTGAAAACAGTGTGTGGTTAACTCTTTCTGCAATCACAGGCCATACGCAGTTCAATTCATAAATGTCCATGGTTGTCTTTAGACCACCAAGACTGGTTTTAAAAATACCCTTCTGAAAGGTAGCAGTTGGTTTTTGCACTGTCTAGGTCTGTTGGAGAATTGTCAGTATTTCCGCCCAAAGCCACATTACAGTCAGAGAACCAAACTCAAGGGTCTGTCTTCAAACTTGGTCTGTGACTTGGCACCTTCGTTACTCGGATGCAGTGAGTGATACAAAGTGGAGATCACGGGTTATAGGATTATGCCCACAGCAGTGCTAAATTACCTAAAGGTTTCTCTCCCCCAATTTTTGTTTCAACGTTTTAATTTTTTCATCCCCAATTCTTTCAGGTGCTCCACATTCAGGGCTTTTAATTAATTAGGTCTTATTTCTTTTTGTTTGTTTGTTTTGGTTTGTTTTTTTTTTTTCCTCTCTTTTTTTGTTAATAACAGTGTTAGGGAATCCTCATGGAAATGGCCTTTTAAGTGTTAGGGGCCATCTCAAACTGTCCGAGGGGTACAGAAGCAAGCTTAGAAGTGCTGCTATTGTCCAGCAAGGAGAAAAAGTTGAGGGGTGCAAATCAATGGGAGATTCAAACAGTTCTCTTCCACCCTATGTGGGCAAGGGTGTTTTTTTTCTTTTTTTTAATAAGGAATAAGGAGTCCAAAACACAGAAAAAAGTGCTCTCCATCACAACAACTCGTATTGGCGAAGGTGCATGCGCTGAATAATGTCCCGACAGTCATTGAAAACCCTCCGGATGTTCTCTGTGTCCACGGCACACGTGAAGTGAGGGTAGCAGTAGTGCCTTCCATCTCCACTTGCTGTGCTGATTCTCTGTGCAGAGCAAGAGAGAGACACTGGGTTAAAACAAAACCCACTGGGGGAACCCCAACCCGTCCCGAAGCTCGGCTGAATGAAGGCGAGGTGTGCATGTGTGAGCTGTGTCTTCAAAAAGTGCAACTGAGTGGCAAAATGCCCACAGAGTTTTCACCTGAAACATGAAATTCAAAATGATCAGAATTATACGGTGAGGTGGTCACTGCAAGCTGAATTTCAGAGAGGAATGAGAACTCAGGAAAATGCCATTATCTATATGCAGCTTTGGAGGATTTAGCAACACAACGCCTAGTCCATTTGGCCATGAAAAAAGCAGGATTTTGCCTCCCTGTATAAAGCTTTTATCCCTGCCTTACACTTAGAGAAAGCCCCCCTCAACTTTTTGTTTTGCTCCATTTTAAAATGAGTCCACAATTTGATTGCCAGGCTCACCATTACAAGTAATTGTAACAATATTAAAAAAACCCCCACAAACTATGTCCATTATAGCTTCAGCTGACCAGTAATGGGAAAGATAATATGAAAAGAACATTAATATCTGACAAATGAGGCATCTTTTGATTAGTCTCTATCTTTAGAAATAATGCATGGAATAAAAATCTGGCCCCATTAATAACAGCAGGACTTAAATCATCATTCTATTTGGGGTTTGTTAATTCTCACCAATTCTTTTACTATTTAATTATGTACAAACAAATATCAAAAAAGCAGCTAAGAAACAGTAGTAAAGCTCATAAGTATAACAGTGGTTGATGCAATGTGGATGTTAAATACAAACAACACAAGAAGTGACAGCACTTTGCAATAGCAGCAAGAGCTTGGGTTTGAGAAGAATCACAGAAGAAATAGGCAAAGAAAAGAAATACTTACAAGAAACTCATCTCTAATAAAATACTTGGCCCTTGTAACTCTGGGATCCTCACCAGGCTCTGGTGTTGCTGATTAATAATAAAAGAAGCATCTTATTAAAACAGATGTTTTCTGGTAATAACACCTAAAAATCTCAACTTGTTCTGTTTTCTGCTCACATATGACAGAAATCAACTTGGCAAAACTGACTGCAAGACAAGGCAAACCATAACATTATTTAAACCAGCAGGATTTGAGGAGAACAAGGGAATATTACAATGGTCACAGTACCAGGCATTTGGCAGGTAAGAAAAATGTCCACAGGCAGGATTAGAGGGAGTCCCGAGGACACATTTGTGACAAAATGTCAGACTGTGATCTACACCAAAGTAAAAGGATTTTGTCACAATGAAATTATTAATATATTAAACGCTTAAGAGGCAGGAATCTCTCATTATTAATACATTAAATTCAACATTACAATCTGGCTAAAAGACATGGATGATTACATCTACTTAAGAGTATTCAAGTCTTAGCTGAAGCTACCAAAACCATCACAAATGTGATTAACAAGGAAATGAAAAATTGCAAACAAAACTTAAAAATCTTACCATCATCTGGTGTAGTGTAGCGAGCAAATTCTGGAAAGTAGTCTTCAATTTTAGATTTCCCTGCCAAAACTTTCTCTGCTAGCAAATCTTGTTTATTCAGGAAAAGGATTACTGAAATGGTCCGTAGCCACCTGTGGAAAATGGAAACCAAACACTGTGAGGAGGCACAGCCCAGATCATACAGAAACTTAAAATAAAGTAAGTCACACAACATGTCTGGAGACAACTGGACAATATACAACACACTGGAATGATTTGGAAAGGCTCCTTTTATACCTGAGTCCCAAGGGTGTAATTCCAGGTGTGCAGACCCTGAGGCTGTTTGGGTGCTCCCCACTTTGTGCTGCTAATCCAAACCCATCCCAGGGGAG
The DNA here is from genome assembly GCA_013397555.1 of Urocynchramus pylzowi. Taxonomy (NCBI): domain Eukaryota; kingdom Metazoa; phylum Chordata; class Aves; order Passeriformes; family Fringillidae; genus Urocynchramus; species Urocynchramus pylzowi. The sequence goes on from VZRH01003629.1 coordinate 2,132,081, forward strand.
CATTTCCACCTCCCAGAGCACTGCTCCATCACTGCTTTAATTACTTCAGCCTCAATATGGCAACCACCAATTAGTAGCTGTGCAGAGCTCTTAGCAAAGATTTGAGTGTAATAAACATTAGAGGTGGGAGGTGACCAAAGAACCAGCCCAGACTGTGCCAGGAGATGTGAATAACAGAGCCCCCCGTGCTGTTAACCCTGGTGGGCAGCCAAGCACCACACAGCTCCTCACTCACCTTCCTCCTCAGGGGGTGGAGGAGGAGGAAAGGGAGAATGAAAGCAAAAAAAGCTGGGGGTCAAGATAAAATACGAATGATGACTGTTTAATTATTGAGGGATAAGTAAAAGTGAGGAGAAGACAAAACACGTGATGCAAAGGCAATCACTCACCACCTCCTGTGGGCAGACCAATACCCAGCAAGCTGGGTAACCTCCCAAAATGCCCTCTTTTCCCCCCTTACTGCAGAGATTGATGTTATGTGGCATGGATCACACCTCTGGTCAGCTTGGATTTGCCCACCTGTGTCCCCTCCCAACAGCCCTGCAGGATTCACTGCAGGGACAGAGTGAGGAACAGAGAGGCTCTGCACACACTGCTCAGCAGCATGAGTGCATTAGCAGCATTGCTTTGGGCAAAACACAAACCACTCTGAGCTGTTATGGAGAAAATGAACTTTGTCCCAGCCAGGCCCCTCCACAAGTGGTGACTGCAGTGTGAGACAGGATCAGCAATCTCAGTGAGAAGAGCCTTTCACAGACCTGTTGTTCCAGATACTCTTGAAGAGGTTTAGTGCTTCCTGCAGCCGATTGGTCTGATTGTCCTCTCGTATCACCATGTTGTAGCTACTGCTCGCCACCACAAATATGATAGCAGTCACATCTAAACCAAGAAATACCCTTTAGTTAATGCCAAGCTTCAGAAGAAACATCCAGGAATCATGAAGTTCAGTAAGAAGCTGCCAGACTTTCAGCTCCCTGCAGAGAACAGGCTGGGATGCTGCTGCTGACAGCTTTTTAAGTATCAGGAATCAAAGAAGAAAGTGAATAAACCATGGAAGACAGTCAAGGCAGGCCCCAGAACAGAAGCTGACAGAATGACAGAAAATGTAGGAAAGAAAGGAACTGGAGCAAGAGAGAGAAAGTGAAGGAAGCCAAGAGGAGATTTTAAAGAAGATTTAAAATGTGTAAAGAAAATTGGAAACAACCATGAGCTATCAGGAAAGGACAGGGAGATCCTTGGGGGAAAACCTCAGGACAAACAGCACTTTTGATTTGTGTAAAGAGTAGTAATAACAGCAGCAGACTGCAGTGAATTCATGGTTAATTGCAGTGGTCCCCCTGTAATGAGTTTTACTGCTGGGAGCCCCATCTCCTCCCTGAGAGGCATTCCCAGGATCACAGGGTCTGGATCCGTGTGCTGCTCCAATCCCTCACTCTGCCTGCCAGGCTCATCTACCTCAGGCACAGCACAGAACAGATGAGTCAGACCATGAGGTAACAGGAAGAGGAAGGAGCAGAGGTAAAACCCAAACAAATCTGTTACTAACAGCACAGAAGATAATATTGCCCAGTCCTTCCACACACACAGACAGTGTCCAGGTGATTCTGTGACTGGAACTGCAGCAATTTACCATGAATTCCAAGTTGCATTCTGCTTTATTTATTCTCAAGGATCTCACTGTAACTTTTCTACAAAAAGGTGGACTTTTCTGTGTAACTTCATTGCCATTTTGTCCAAACAACACAGAAGAGAAAATATTTTCACCAAGTCTAGGTTTACGAAAACCCGTGTGGAGAAAGGTTTCTCACCTAAACAGACACAGAGTAAAACAAAGAGCTGCAGTGAAGGTACCTGTCACACTTCAGGACAGACACAATCTGCCTGATCTCAGTCATGTGGGAATTAAACCTGACCTGAACTCATGGGGACAGTAGTGTTAAGAGACTCCAACTCTCACCAGATGTGTCTAACCAGAACTAGACAGATGCTCTCTACAACCTCATTCTGCATTACTGGGCCACTGCTGATTCAGAAAGAATACCACAACAGAGCCAAGTGGCTGCAATTATACATAAAAATGTGATAATCTGATTTTATGCATGTAATAATTATCCTATATTTTGTATTTTGCACAGGTACATCCATATGTAAACCTGCTTGTGGAGGACAGAACATGGCTTGGAATTTCCACTCTCACAGCTGGCAAATAATGCACAAAGCCACCTCCAAAAATACTTGATCAGCTGAAGAGCAGGAATCTGAAAAAATGGACAAGCTGAAGTTATGAAATTCAAATTCCTCTCCACCTGCATTCTCCTTGAAGATGTTCTATGTAGTTACAGGACTTTACATGTCAAGAAAAACTCAGTCCTGTATGACTGTTAAGATAACTCCTTATTGAGCTACATAAAAAGATGATGGATTTCATACAGTTAAGAAAATGAAGATTAGACACTACAATTCTGCCGAGAACTATTTTATGAAGCCACCAGAAATTCTAATCCTACCATTAAAACACTGGATCCATTTTCGGCGTTCATCTCGTTGCCCTCCAACATCAAACATACTAAAAAAAAACATAAATCCAGTCAGTCAGAATCATTTTGTGCTGGGTTTTTTGTTTGTGTCTGCATGCAAACAGAAAAGGTAAGAAACTTTAGGACTTCTGTGTTACAGAAGTTAAAGGGAATCCTGGATTACAAGAACCTGAATAGGTAAACAGTCCATGAACACATGCATGCAGAGAAAATAGATTTAAAACATTTTGTTCTTTGTGAATTATAATAAAAGCACATCAAATTGCATTTCATTTTCAAGCCAAACTACTAAATCAAAAAATCATAAAATACTTCCTTTCTATTAAACACCAATACTTGAGAAATACAGTAAGCTCAATGAATATATGGTAGGCTCTCCTCCCAGTTTACCTTGGTATTTGTCTGTGTTGTATCAAAAATTGTAAAAACATAAAAAAGAAAGAATTATACTTACTGAAAATTTACTTTATCCACCTGAAACTTGGTTTCAAAAATTCCTGATGTCAAAACTCTGCATCTGAGAAGATCCTAAAGCATAAAGAGAAATGTATTGATTCAACACAGATACTTGGTGAGTTTCCATATATCCAGCAGTGGAAATAAACCCCTTTTTTCCATGCTGTACTACAACACCAGGGAACAGCACTGGAGTGTTCAGTGTCACAGAAGCACGATAGAAATCTTATAAGTAATGTAACCTTGTACATCATTTATGTGTATAAACATAATCCAAAGGACAAAGCCATTTTTACTGGAATACTAAATATGTGCAATGGATAGAAATACCTCAAATGGCAATTAGAAAATGAATAATTACCCCCAATAATGAAGGGGGCAGATAAATTGTGTAATTTCCTCACAAAGCTCCACGTACCTGGTCAGATGGGGTGTACTCGTTCTGTTTGACTATGTCAATCTTGTCTAGAAAACTGGGGAGAAGAAAGAAAAAAGAGAAACTCGTCACTCAAATCAGACAAACTTTCTGATGCTTTAGTAACTGACAGTTCCCAGGTAAATTCTGGTGCATTTTAATGCTCTCGGGCTCACAAAAAAAATGAAAAATCACACGCCAGAAAGGCAAAATTTGGGTTTTTGTGTTCAGGAGGAGCTCCCAGCAGCAGCCGGCAGAGGGCTGAGAGCAGTTCTGCGAATCCATCTGGGAATGCCATCGAGCCCCTCCCGCGGCTCCCTCCGCCACAAACACCCCGGAGTTTAATTTAGGTCATTTATTCATGCGGATCCCACGGTGGAACCTGCTGCTATTAACGGTGAAGCAGTGACTCAAGCAAATTGCCCACATGTACTTCCCCGGAAAGTAAAATGAGTATTTTTAAACAACTTATCAACTCTATAGTTCTTCAGATAAATGGAAGCCCTACAGCAATTTCAGTACAAGTTCGGTTAAGTGAGAGGGGACACTGATTTTTCTGTCAGCTGCTGTATCAGTGTTTCAGTTACTTTCTGGAGCAGCAGCAGTAGTTGGCTAAATGGGTAATAAGAAATATATTTCAGTCAAATTCATTAGGCACTACCTACAGATAATACTCTGGAGTATTTAATTATTTTTTTACCAATTAACTATAACCTCATAATTATCTTTCACTTCAACCCAAAGAGCAAAAATATCAAGAAATTTGTGAATTCTGCTTTGTTGCGGTGGCAAACCAGCAGCTCAGGATTTTATGGTGTTTGCCCCAGCCCTCAGCCAGGTGCCCCCTTGCTCAGCCCCTTCCACTTCAGCAGTGCTTTACCCCTAACATTAATGATTAATCAGCCTTTAAACCAATAGGCCTTGAGCAAGGGAAAAGGGAGCTCTGCATGAATTGTTTTCTCTCTGAAGCAGAAATCACAAAGGAAAGGTGAGTTTTCCCTGCCTCCTTTAATGTGCACTAACAACAGCCACAGCTTCAAAAGGGAAAAGGGAGCCCTGTCCCAGATTCACAAATCAAAAACCCAAAAAACTCCCAGTAAAGCCACCACACGACTCAGCCCCAGTTTCAGCCCCAAGTGACTTCCTAAAACACCTAATGAGGAGCAGGGAAAGGGGGAAAAAAAATCCTGTATTTTGACAACTGCTTCAGTGCAATGCCCTTTTCTAGATGATCTTGCTTCAGAGACACATGAAAATTAATTTTTGTTTAGACTGAATTACAGAAGTTTAAACATATTAAAATGTATCTGAAGTTAACATGCTACAAAAACATGCGAGACAAAGTGCAAAGATCAATTTCCACCATGGAACGTGACATGGCCTCACAAGGATAAAGTGGTGACAAACTGTGCTCTGCAATTTTCAAGCTGGATTTTTTCCTCATATTTTCCAAAGTGTTAAATATTTTTTTCTTTTTTTTTTTTTTTAATCCAAAGGGAAGATATAAAACTCTCTGTTCAGTACACAGAGGATGTTAAATAAGTACAACAGCCCTGAGTTCCAAGTAGCACGAGTGTTTCCACCCCATCCTCTCCCCTCAGAGCAGTTTCAGAATCACGTGGCAATTTCACAAGTTGGAGGATGCTTGAAAAATGTTCCGAACAGAACATGTTCATCAAGATACAAAGGTGATTACTGCAATCACCCAGCCTTTCTGTATGAATTTATCCAAGCAGAACATTTTATGCTGGGTTCCACAAGAGGTGGGTTTTTGGTTTTGTTTTGGGGTTTTTTTTTGGTTTTTTTGGTTTTTTTTTTGTTTTATTTTTAAACACTCTGCTAATCAGCTTAATGGATTTTGGAAACTGAAAATTAGAAAATAACAACAAGATATTGCTAAAACCTGGAACTGAAAGTACAAACCTCTTACTGTTGTTTATGCAGACTATTTTTAGGCCTATGATTTCCTTGAAAAACATCAGCCACATAGGAGCAGTAGTACTGTACTAGAGATGAATTCCAACAGCAATGCTCATGCCAGGTAAAACAAGTTCCAATGGAATAAACATTTCTTCTTCCCCCCAAAACAAGCTCCAACATTCAGCAACATCTGATACTCCTAACAATGCTCCCTGGAGAAGGAAGTCTTTCACTGTGAGACAGTCACCAGAAAAGCCCTCCTGCTTCCAGGGCGTTTTAGGGAAAATGGAGCACAGCGATACGTTCCATGAAGATTGCCCCCTGTGCCTTTCATCAAAGTCTGCTCCAGCAGCTTTAGAAAGGGCTGAAGGCATTAAAAAGCAGTTCGATTTTTTTGCTCACTTGTAAAGAAAGGGGATTGTTCTTTCTGTTGGTCAATGTAAAAATAAATGTGAGGAGAAAAGGGGAGAAGAAATTTGGTCTGCTCTGATACACCTAAAATAAGGAGCAACAGTGGGAGCATGAGAGTTCAGAAAACATCAATACACTGAGTTCAGAGACTTCTCAGTCAACGTTAGTCAAAACCAAACAATTTATCCACTAAATTAAACTAATAATCCAGTCAAATGAGAACAAAGCCCAATTCAAAACAAACACAAATTCACCATCATTAATTTCTATTTTTAATTCTTGCTATGCTCTACCCAAAACATAAGTGAGGCCACTTGAGTACTACTTTGTGTGCCGAATTCACTGCTGTGAGAGATTGTTCTGAGCCTACTGGAGACGTGCCCACCATCTACTGTGTCAGCAGTGAACTTACAGGGAGAAACAGAAGTGACCTTGATGAAATAATTCACATAAAACTGTCAAACCACAAAACCAAATTTTATACTGCGAGCAAGCCTTGAACCAAGTTACAAAAAGTTAGTGTTTTTTTTGTTCTGTAAAATCTTCCCAGAGATTATATGGAAAAGCTATTTTCCAGAAAGCAAATAATTCATTCAGCATTGCTGCCAATTCTCACTTTGGGCCACATTCTGGACATGACTAAATAACAGGATCAGCTACTGCTCTGCAAAATTCTGTCACGTAGTAAGAGGCTCTTTTGCCTGGGTTATAAAACATTGACACTGCTCTGACACACGCTAACAAAAAAAACCTGAAAAGACTTCAGGTTATTTGTAGTCAGCAACACTGAGAGGAAGCATCTCTAGGACAGTGCCAGTTGTGTCTCTGAGATATTAAAATAAAAGGTTTAACAAAAAATTAAACCAATCTGAAATAAGAAAATATGCTGCATTTTTGCGTCCCCTTGTTTTAGCTTAGGGAAGGAAAACCACACGTGAAGTGTTCCAAGCAGATCTTTGTGACAAAGTGTCTTTGATTTTAAGGGCAGATTCACAGAGAGCTACACAGAGGCTTTCCTTAGCTCCAGCAGGTCTAAGTAATTAAGCCATACATGTATCCTCAATTCTCTCCAAGTTTTAACTAAAACCTATTATGTCAAAACCATGTCCCAATTTTCAGATGAAGATATATGCCAGTACCTGAGTTATTCTGGAGTTCTTTCATCCAGAGAGAGCTGCCTTATCCCTATGGAGGGAATTTCCTGAATGAACAGAGCTGCTGCCAGACAAAGAGCTGCAGCTTGTTTTCCCTGCTGGAAAGGTGTGTGACACGAAATCTTCCACCTCAGAACCAGCACAGCTTCACTGTCTGGGGCAGCACGGGACACAACTCAGGCTGCCTTTCCTCCAGCATTTCCTGACAGCCTTCTCAATAAACAGCAACTGAAATGTTACTCTCTCTCATCTGACAAAATGGTTGGCACACAGGAATTTTTTTTTTCCTGCTTTGTGAAGAAGAGCTTTTGTTTCCAGCCTAGAACAACAGTGGAAAGGTGTCTTAAACTGACAACACACCTATATTTGAAGAGCTTTATTTCCATCAGGTTTTTTTTTTGGACAAGTCATAACTTGAATTTCCATATAAAATAACTCCCTTAAAAGACACAATTAGATCTCATCTTCAGTGTCAGCAAGATACCTCATGAAATCAAGATTTCAATCCCAACTAAAGACAACATTTATTTATAACTCATAAGCCTCAACAGTAGCACTGAAACTCTGCATTTGTGAAGTTCCTTGCCTCTGAAAGCCTCGAGGTATTTTGCAGACAGTAAATCAGACTTCCAGCTCCTGCCTGCCTTCATTGAGGCTGCATTTCCTGCCTCCACCATCCCACCCCAGAATGCACACATGGCATAACCCTATTTTAAAGGCAGGCACACTGAGTAGTTAATTGCCCCAAGTCACTTGAGTCAGTGGAAATGATTTTCCATTTTTCATTTCCACTGAGTCATGTGTTTCTACCAAGATATTACTAAGAACCCATCAGAATATTACTAAGAATTATCAGGATTTTACTAAGAATTACACTGGCATTTCCCCTGATCACCTCTAAAACAGTCTTTCCAATTCAGGTTTCTATGACCAGAAAGAAATTAATATATTTTTACTGATCACCCTAAAGACCAAACTCTGCAAATGCCCAGCAGATTTTTATTTATCTACACACTATCAGAACTACAAAGTACTACTTAAAGTAGTTTTAAGCTGAAATTTAACTGAACATTAACAGTGTTTATTGTAAACAAAAGTGCATTTTTTTATTTTTCAGAACAGACCATGCTTTACTTCTGCTTTCTGGCCTTTTTAGTACTTGCCATAATCCTTTATGTTATTCAGCAAAGCTTTCTAAAAGCTCTGCAGTTAACTATTTGGTAAATTCTTTCTTTAGCTATGCTATGCTGAGCCAGAGACATAGGACGAGTACAAAGCTAGAAAATTCCCTTTTAAAAGGGTAGTTGTGTGTGAACAAATTGACTGTCCCTCAACTCTGTCCCTTTGTGCTGCTCAAAGCAAGCAGGGGTGGAGAGAGGAGGGAACCCTATTCCTTAAACTGGTGATAAAGATTTCAGCTCATTTATTTTGCAAGAGGAGCAGAACAGCAGGCAGAGTTACAGGAATGATGCAAATAAAACAAGCAAACGTTCAATCTGCTGGTATTTATAGTGTCCTGCAAACATGGGCAGCACGTGAAACCAAACTTGTCAGGTTTTTCCTCAAATTAAGTTAAAAATCTAAGTTGGGACATCAGTAGGTTTTGTCTGTTAGTTTTTTACAGATGTACTCATATTTTCAATATTTGCAAAGGGGGAGCTTTTACTGCTGAGGTGGTCACTGAAAACGTGCCACCAACGTTACTGGAAAATTAAAAATGCTCAGAAAGGCACAGCTCTTTTTTCTGCCTAAACAAAACTAGATAAGGAGAGAGAAAACAAATTACAAAACTTTTGTAATTACTTTAACAACTTTACAATTAGGAAAGAGAAAAAACCTTTATAAAGACAGGCACATAGGGACAGTACTGTATCAAGTATTATTGGTATAATCAGGAGAGCACTATATTGCATCGAAAAACCTCTCATATACGATGTTCCTGTAACAACATTCTCCATGTCAGTCTTCAGACATAAGGATCCCATTGAAAACCAGATTTATGCTGGAAATGAACCTTGAAATGTAGCGTAAGACGTGAACAGAAGTAAACCTAAAGTCTCCAGAAAACTCTCCCAAGAAGCTGCAAACACTTTTTGATTTCCAGTTTCAAGTCAAAGGGTTATTATGATTTCCTTATAGAAACTGTGAGTCGCACAGAAAGGTTTACAAATAGTCTAAAGCTCAGAATTTAATTATAGATGGTATCAATGCGTACATATCCCAGAAAAGTGATTTTGAGAGCGGCCCCAGCTGTAATTCCAGAAGAACCTCGAGCATTCCAGCCACTTGGAGGCGGAGGGGCACCATGGGTCTAATTTTCAAGCAAATAATGAGAAAGCTGAAAAGTATGACTCCATGTATTTGGAATCATCTTGTGGTAATCAAGGTTACAGTTCCTTATATGGCGTGGAGAACATGAAGCACACACAAAAAATAGAGTATTAAAACTATGGGGTACAAAGAACTACAACTATCCCAAAAAACCACGACCCAAAGCCAGCAAAGCCCCCTTTAGTTTTGTGTCTCTGGGAAGTTCAAACCTTGCCCTAAAAACGAGGCTGGTTACGCACCCAGCTTCCCAAACTGCCTCATGAAAGCAGCGGAACCCGCCGGGAGGCATGAATGAATTTCAGACAAACCCAGCAGAAGGCAAAGCAGCCCTTCAAAAACTGCCGGCGCTCCAAAAGGGAAATGGGGAAAAGGTAGGAGAAAGAAAAAAAATCTATTTAAAGAGGTTGTAGTTGTCTCTCTTTTTTTTTTTTTTCTCTCCCCCTCTCTCTGCCTGTCTAAAGTTAGTCTGGCTTAGAGGATGCACTAACTTTCCCAATCAGTTTTACATTACAGCACAAGTCCAGAAATAGCTCCCAGCCGCCTTGGCCTCTAGCACGGTTGCCATGACAATGGAACCACAGGGCTATAAATAGCTCATCAGCACCAAATCTTGTGAGACACATCTGGAATGGGGCCAGCCCAGCCCCGGCCTGACAAATAAAAATAGGCACAGGCAGTTTCAAAGGCTGGAAAGGTACAATGTGGCTCGGGCTGTGCAGAGCAGGGTAGGGAAACGGGTTTGATTGCTTGTTAGCACGAGATTTATTTGATAGGAGATTGGGAGAGGTATAAAAGTCACTTTATTGCATACTAAACAGCCAGCCTTTCTCTAAGGTCTATTTTTCTTTCTTTTCCCCACCCGTCTGCAGCACAACCACCCTGCTTTTGAAACTGTAACAATGCAGCCTTTTGCCCAGGAGACCATTAAAGTAAGGAAAAACAGAAGGAAAGAAAAGAGATCTTCAAATCTTCCCCCCCACAACTATTTCTGTACGTTTTTGGCTCAAGTGCATTGAGTGCTCCTGCGGGTCTAACAGGCATCCTGGCTGGGATCCTGCCTGGGCTGGAGCGCTTTGCTCCAGCTAAAATCAGTCTCAGGCTGCTCCGTGCCTCCAGGAGCCCCGAGAGGGACGTGGCTCCCAAATCCTTGTGCCAGGGCTGCTCTCAGCATCATCCCTTTGGACCCTCAGCATGGGACAGAACCAGAGTCACAGGATATCCCATCATGGGACAGAACCAGAGTCACAGGATATCCCATCCCACTTCCCAACAGCTCCGTGCCACCCAACTGCCTCTGGTGCAAGCATTCTCTCCCACTTAGTGGGTGAGAAAATGTCATATTTTTAGCACAGACTCTTGATCAACCCATTCAATTACATCCAAATTATCTGTGTGGGAACAGAATGTTATGTCAAAAATGTTATTCAGTGTATTTGTCAATATTACTCAACAGAAGCCATTTGTATAATGAGGAGATTCAATATTTTCTCCAGCATAGGAAAGCAGCAGCTCAGGAACCAGACTGAAGTTGTGAGACTTTGTTATTTCACAGACACTGGAAGTAGTAAGTCAGCGTGATATAACACAGAGAACACCACTCCCAAAATATAAAATCCTAGTTGCTCTATCAAAAACCAATAGAGACTACAGATGGTGATCAAGAAACTGCAACTATAATAAGCATTAAGCCACAGTAAAATATCTTCTGTCTGCCAAAAAGGCACCGTGCACACGCTCCACGCAAGCTGCACCATCAGCCCACAGGATTCCTTTAGGTCCCTACATGGATATTTTCATTGCTAAAAATTGTAGAGTTACTTCCACCCAGGCTTCGAGCTGTATGTAAACTTCTCTCCCCTCCCTCCTGCCTTTCACCACACCCAGTTTGCTCCCCTGCCATCTGAACAATGCACACCTCAGGAACAGCAGCTTGCACAGAAGGATTTTGGATAATGTACTTTAAAACATGCAATGCAGGATTTATTGGTTTCTATAAAGATACTCCAAGTTAGTCTAAGAGCCTATCACCAGCTGCAAGTTTTGATTTAAATCATATAAAAAATAATGGTTTTTCTTTTCCTTAAGAAAGCAACTCATATATCACTGTAAGACAGCCCTTTCTAGCCCACATAAGGGACAAACTTTCTCATTTTGTCTGGGGGAAAGATGAGGGGGAGAGGGCTGTAGAGTAGCAAACACTACACTGGATGACCCAAACCTGGCCAAGATTCCAGTCCTTCATTGGAAGGGCTTCCATGGTTCCTCTCTGCCATTAACTCCTTGCCTTGACTGGACGATCCCTATGGAGGATTTGTGCTCCCTCACGCTGGCCAGGGGCCCTGCTCACCCCAAATTGTGCATTCCCAGCCCTGCACAGCCTCCCCCAGGAGAACCAACACGACCCCGAGCCAGGCACGGGGGGCAGTGTGCAGGGAGGAGTTCCACCCTCACCACCACCAAACCAGACTGATATAAGATTAAACCACCTCGGCTGGACAGGCCTGGATGTCCAATGACTCTGGAGCAGCCCCTCACCCCAGCCCAGACGGCTCCCAGGCCCAGTTCAGGAACACCAGTGGAAGGTACTGGTGTGGGTGAGATCACCACCATCCCATCCTACCCCACCCCACCCTACCCCACCCCATCCCATCCCATCCCGGGCGGGAGCGAGTGGGGAGGAACATGGTGCAATCCCTATTGACTTTCTATTTTCTCTCTTAACAAGGCTGCAAAAGGAGACAAAAACCTTGGGAAAAGGCAAAGCAATTTCATGTTTGTGCAGCAAAACTCCATACTCCACTTTGCTCGCTGCTCCTCCAACATTTCCTCCTGAATTCAGGAATGAATGGGCAACATCATTTGTAACTGCAATTTTAGGGACAAGGCTCAGTGGAGCTGATAGGACCTCACATGACAGAAGAGGAATTTTGAACCAAGCCCGAGTTTCTGCAGGAATTAAGGAAGCAGTGATAGCTCAGGGAAGGAATCAGGCCCCAGATGAGCCCAAACAACGGGAAGACAAACCTCTGCTGGGTTCTGAGCAGGGTGCTGAGGGAGGACTTCACCTCCCTATTCAAACATACTTGCACAAAGATCTTCACAAAAATAGTTTGCATATATTTAGAGGCAAGATACAAATCCAGCGCTGGAATCTTGTCTGCTTAGGCACCATCCCAGCTGAGATTTTTGTTCAGTACTTTAGGAAGTTGTGTTGTCTGGCAAAAAGGCAGTGATTTTGACTCTGATGCTGCTGACAGGACACTGAAATGTTCATTTCTGTCCCATGATGCTGCGGGCAGGGGCTGGAAGGGCCTTGGACAGGACCAAGTACCTGCCAGTACCTGCTGGGATGACAGTCCCACACCTCACAGCAGCTCACATTTCAGCTTTTGCTCTCCTCAGAGGAATGTGACTTCCCCCCCCCCACCTTGTTTAAATGTTCTGCTTTCAACCCAGCAAAAACAACTCCAGGCCTCTGTAAAAGCAGAGGCACAAACTGGCATCTGGAATTGAAAGCATCTGTAAAGAGCACACCTCTCATTTGGACGTGAGTTGTAATAATACAACAGTTATTATTTTTTTTTCTTTTTCTTGAAAACATCTGCTTGATCATGAAATTTAATACCAGGCAGATTTAAGAAATATCATTTTAAACCAGGCAAATGATTTTAAACCAGCTGCAACAGCATTTTATACAGTGAATTTTGAGCAGTGCAGGGACACTCATCGTTGGCTACGTGAAAAGCAAGTATCTGGTTCTGTGTTCTTTTTGTTCAACAAAATGAAGAAGTTCATTTTGTTCAACAAAATGAAGAAGTCAAGTTTAAGTGCTTGTGTGTCCCTGGCACACATTACACTCAGGCAGATAAAAGGAGCAAGAAATCAAGCTTGAAGCCAAAATCAAAGGTAAATAATAAAGGTGACTACACTACTTCTGTGGAAAAGCCATTCACAGGAGTCACCATGGCTCTGGAATAGTGCAGTCCTCTTTTATTCCCCATGAAAAACCTTTCAGTCATCCAGTTTCATGGTTCTGCTTTTTGTAGTGTTTTGCTACTCTTAAAAGGAAAATCTAATACAGACCCTCCATCTTTGCTTACTCACGTGTCTGTGACAGCATCTACACACAGCCACTGACTATGCAGTGTTTCCACAAACTGCATTTGGGTATTTAGTGCTTTTAAGCCTGCAATTAAAATGGACACCTCATAGAATAATGTGGCTTTACAAAGACTCACAAACAGCCCTAATTTAACAAAGGACATGACAAGCCATTTTAGAATCTTTTAAATACAATATTTTGGCCTTCCCCCCTCTTCCCCACTGACCTAACTTGACTCAACTCATTCTGAAGCAGAATTTAAATCATTACAAAAATATGAACTTTAAATCTCACCTCTGAAAAGACACAGCTGGCTATAAAAGACCTTAAAATATTACTAAAAGCTCTAGTCATTCAAATGACTGTAAAACACAGTAGGACAGACTTTGTATTTACAAAACATATTCTAACATTTGCAAAATGTGTTTTTTCATGCAGACTTTTCTAATCTGTGTGCTTTTAGTGCTGGAGTCACAGAGAATTTAGAATGAAGTGTGCACAGGAAAAGTAAAAATCCCTGACAAGGCACAACCTCCGCCTGTTTCCTCTCTCAGCCAGAGTCACGTCGCTGGGTTCGGCTCAGGGAGGTTTTCCATGGCAGTCCCTGACTCACAGAGGAGAGTGAGGTGCTGCAAAACATGGAATCCAGACAGGACTGGAGTGAGGGGTGTGGGTAAGGGATGGGGAGATTTTGGGACAACTCTTAAAATCCCTTATTCTCTTATTGGCTTGTTCTGCAATGTTAACATGAGGAAGTCGTTTGGCTGCTTCGGGTGGAATTAGTTCTTTTGAACTAGCTTTACTGACTCTATTTATTACCTATATAAAAGTGTTGTAATTACTTAAACAATTACTAAATGTATTATTCACAGAACATAACTACTTCAGCATTACAACCCCAAAAGCTCCTCAGCAGCAGAAGGCACAGCTCTATCTTGAGGTGGAACCTTATACTCAGAAGAATTAAGCCTGAATTAAGATTCAGGAGGTACCAGAGGTGATACAGACACAGTACCCTTCAGCATCCTCACTGGCCTCCTTGTTGGCAGCCTTTACAGAGGCCAAGGACTGGGACAGCCTGGGCAGGGAATCTTCTCCCACAGCCCCATCCCTCTCTCACACAGCTCTCTGTGCTCCCAGGCTGTGCCAGAGCCCTGACCACAAACCACCCTTCAGCTGAGGCTGGAGAGAACCTCTGGGCTGAGCTACCCTGGACAAAACTGCTCACTTTAAATTCCTGCCATGCTCTCTGGAAACCTTAACTCCAGTCCCACCTTTCCTCAGGGGATGGGGGCAAGGAGAGCAACACAAGAAAGAAAGATTCTAGCCACTGTTGTTGTGAAGCAAGTACCAAATGATGCAGTGAGCTCTACCTGTGCAGGGAGCACAAAACAAACACCAGGAGGTGGGGAAGAACTTCATGTCACTGGGCATTAATTCTGAAATTCCAGGGATAGTGGTTTATGTTTTTTTGGTTTATTATACAGAAAAGAAAGTATCACAGAGCTATGAATAACAGCTCATTTTTTCACCACCAGTGGGTGGACTCCCCACTCCCGTGCACTCAATCACAGCCAGGCAGCAGGGAATGAAAAGCCAACCTGAAGAGCCCAAGGTATGTGCTGAAGTTCCAAAAAGTTTCCAAGATCCACTGGATGACTAAAAGCCATGATTCCAGTAAAAGACAAGCACATTTTCACCATCTCTTTGTCTGCAGAGGGCAGTGTCTCATGTTTGCATCTCAAATGGATGAGAACCTAAACCTAAATTACTCATTAACAGACTACAAATTTCCTCTTCTACCTGAAAGAAACATTTAAACAGTCTCAGGAGAAGAACTGAACTAAAAAAGACACTAAAAGTCACGGGTATAATTGCTGCTGTGGGAAAGACAAGAAGGGGTCTAAAATGGTATTTCTCTTCCTCAAATATTGTGCTTATTCCCACATCAACATTTGTTAAGTCCCAGCTGGGGCTTCTGGCTGCCCAATATCCAAGCCTGTTATTTTGCAAAAAGACATAAACCCAGCAAGCCTCTCAGAATGTCTAAAGAAGTACTAAATGATGTACAGCACCCTTCAGATTGCAGTCTAGGTTCAAATATATGCCTAAAACTTAATGGCTGTCAGTCACAGCCCACAGATCTGGAAATAAATATGTAATTCAAAGCTGTGCTGGGAAGCAGAGGCATGAGGCAGCTCCAGGGGAACAATCCTGGGCTGGCTCACCTATTGCTCTGATACCTGCAACTGGCAACTCTGTGATTCCAGAGTGCTGGAGACAATTCCAGGATTTCCATTTGTTCTGCATGACTATAATTAGAGCTTCCGGATCATGGTTTACACTAACAACAGCAGCAAAGGCTTCAAGGTGGAAGAGACTCAGATCAGATGGGTCAGGAGAAAGCCTGCAGAGAACACTCACAGGTTCTGGTGAAAGGGAGAAGTGCTCCTACATTACCTACCCCGTATCAGGTGCTTATTTATACACACACAATCTATAAACACCCTAACCATATGTGAAACACAGCTTTTATCACACAACAGCACTTTAACTCCACTTCCTGTCCTCAGCAGCAAATTATTAATTCACCACAAAAAAGGGGTGTCTGAGCACAGCAACTGGTACATCACACAGAAGTTAATAATATGCAACTACTAAATATAACCATTCCTGCTTTTCTTCTACATTTTGCTGCCTAAGAGATTTCTGCAGCATCTTGCACACACTGGTTTGCCCTGCACGGATGGTGATGCTCAAAACTAGTGACAGGTGCAGAGCTTTCAAAACAGCACTTTTCCCTCACGCCATCCCACCCACGTTCAGCTCCAGCTTGTAAAACTGCAGTTATCTGCTTTGTAGGATTGCACATGCACAGGAAGTCCAAGGAACAGACTGCCAACAAGCAGATGAGAAAATTAAAAAAGATCTGAGATGCTAATAAACCGTGCCAGAATTACACACTGCATCTAAATACAGGTTTTGAGGGAACACCACTGGAGTACTTCTGCAGATAAGCATATCCTTCATTTTAATTAAGGAAGAAAATCTCCCTCCTTTGAATGAGCTCACTTCCATTGGAGAGACCTGTTTTACTAACATATCTTATGATTTTTGGCTTCTTTGCTTAAAGATAACAGAGTGAGGAAGAAAAAAAACCTTAAGGCCTATATAATTTACATTTGGGTCACTGACTTTCTTGGTTGTGGCTCCAAACATCAAGCCTTTAAATAAACCCCACAAGCCCCACACTGCTCTGCAGCAGAACTTCCTCCTGTTACCTGTATTCATTTTTATCAGCACAATCTGCATATGTTCAGTGGAGTTACAGTCAAAAGGTATTCCAAGGGGGGGAAAAAAAATCTTTGACTAACATCACAGTCAAAAAATGCAACTTTTTAAAAGCTGTCTGGACACAGCCCTGAGTAAGGTGCTTGAGGGGACCCTGCTTGAGCTGGGAGGTGGGACTAGGTGGCCTCAGTGGTCCCTTCCAACCAGACCCCTTCTGTCTGATCCAGTGATTACTGGTTTCTAAGAAAGCATGCAGGGAAACTGCCATACATTTACACAGACAGACCTAGCTCTGCAGAAAAAAATCTATTTCACCTTTCTGCATGTCCACCATTAACCCATTATGATGCCTTGTGGTGTGGATGTCAGGAATAAATGTGAAGCAGTTCAGAACTTAAAAAAACCCCATTGCTTAAACATGGATATTACAACCTGATTCACCCAGTAAACCATGTATGTATAAAAGCAGTATGTGCTTGTACAGATTCTGGTAATTACAGAGGTTTGTTTCAAAAAAACACCGTGCTTCACACAATATAAACACGGTAATTGTCACATTATCTCACAATCTACATTGTGATTTCAATTATGCACAACAAAGGGACTGCTCATGAGAACTGAACTGAGAAAGTAAATCACACCCCTCGTAATAATAGTAACAAACCTGTGTTCATTAGTGTTTGTTTGTTTTTAAAAGGTATTTGTTCAACTACTACAAACATCTCTTGCAGACTGGTGAAAAAGAAAAATGCACTGGGTGCGGCATCAATCTTCCATTTGTAAGACTTGTCTTGAGGGAAATCAGTTTCATATTCTTCAGTGCCACGTGACTTTATCAGAAAACCACAGTGCACAATTTTAGTATAATTAGCAGGACCTTCTGAAATACAGCCCAGAAGAAAGCTCTGAGGGAAACAAACACGTTTCACATCATTAGAGAAAGTTAGAGCTGAAATGGAGGTACCAGCCACTGCACACAACAGCAGAAATCCCACCTATTTTTAGTTCACAATTCCAATAAGAAAACAGCTGGGAGTCTAATGAAATTATCTTGGTGACAAATTTAATGGACTGAACACTAAAGTTACTATTTTTAAGTAAAGTTCCTAATTATCCTTCAAAACAAGAAGCAATTAAGCAGCAGTGGAGCTCCAGCTTCCCAAGCGTCTGCAAGGCTCAGCTCCAATCAGATTGAAACTGGGAAGTGGCTCAACACCTTTCTGATCCTAGAAGTTGGTTGAGGGCCAGGCTTGGGGTTTGGTTGGGGTTTTTTTTTAGTCTAATGAAAGCAGTTCTGCTTTGACCTGTCCAGTCCTGCCTCGTGCTGTTTTCCCTGCCTGAGCTCTGCGCAGCTGCGCGATTCACACCACACCCGGGGAGGGAAGGGAAACGGAGCAGGGACGGTCTGGAAGGAGCTGGTGAGAGCCCTGAATGATCACACACTGCTGGATCACAGAGCAGCTCGGCTCCAGGGGAGAGAGCTGGATGGGGAAGTGCTCCAGCAGAATGATAACACACTGCTGGATCACAGAGCAGCTCGGCTCCAGGGGAGAGAGCTGGATGGGGAAGTGCTCCAGCAGCAATGGAGAAGGGCCAAGGATCCCACCTAGCAAAGAGCTCTGAGAGAGCACAGAGGAATTCTGGTATTTTCAAATTTACTGAAACAGCCACATTAATCACAATAAAGCAAGTTATAATCTGATATGTTCTTCTCCAAAAAGCTTTTTAAAACCGGCCATTTTAATTACTGTTTCCCTTGGTAACTGTTGCACTGTGGCACTAATGAGTCTGTTGTACTTGTAACCTCACATAAGGCTATTCCACACTTCATACATACCACACACCTTATTTTTGAAACAAATTTTGAACAACGGAAGCAGAGAATCAGAGTTAGCATTGAAAACACACAGATAATGCACTAATACCTGCTTTAGTAAGATCATGGAGTCTGGAATGCCCATTTGGGGAATATATCATGGTAAAACAGGAGATCTCTAAACCCATCCGCTCACCCCTTCCACCAAACCACTCCATCGTGAGATTCAAGATCAAGATTCTTGATGACAAGACCTTGATCAAGATTCTTGATGACATTACAATACTTCTTGGCATTAGAACCATGAAAGATTGATCATCCTTCATTCATATGACTTCACTTAAAACCTCACACTATCCAAAATCACCAAGGGTTTTTGCAGATGTGAGCTTTTATAATCCTCTTGAAGAAGAGCTGTATCAAAACACCAGTTTACAAATGGGGAAACTTTGTTTCACCCAAGCCCTGTCTGGGATGACAAACTGTGTATATCCTGAAGCAGTGTCCCACCCTGGGACAGAGGTGAACAAGGAGTTCTCCAGAAGAAACAAGCAAAGCCGTTCCAACCCAGGGAAGAAAAGGAGTCTGCAAAGTCTGCACCTTAACTGCAAACTCTGTTCTTCTTCATGGCACACACAGGGACGTTAGGGAGAGCTAATGAAAACACCAAAATAAAACAATCAGGAGGCTCACTCTTGAGACTCAGTTTGATGAAAGAATACCCAGAGAACAGCCACACTCTATGACATTGTGTAAGAAAATTGTCTGTCCAGACACAAAGCTTCACAGTCCCTTCACACACCTCCTGATCTTGTAACATTATAAATGTGTAATTGAAGTCCCTCTTAGATACCTTAACAGCAGAAGTGGTGGACAGTGTGGTCCTCAGAAAATTTGCAAGTATTACCAACACTGGCAATAAACAAACAAGGCAGTTTAATAGTTGTGGGGATTTTCTATGTATATTGCTATTTTCATTCATTTATAAAAATTACTTGGGGTTCAGATGATCTTTTTTTTTGAAAAGCACAAATCTCTCAGCCAAGATCCCACAGCAGACCTGGCCACCTGACCTGGGCTGGATGTGGCTCCTGCCAGCACCACGCTCCTTTAGCAGCCCAGGAGCCAAGGCTCCTCTCCCCCAGCTGCAGGAGGCTTCCAAAAATAGTCCTTTGCCAGCTTTTACTGGGGCTGCAGTTTACACGAGCCCTCTGGGGGAAGGGGAACCTTGCACAGTACCCAAGGCACTCACTGAAAATCTACAGGTCAGCCAACACGTTTCAAGTGTAAATTATCATTCAGACACTGAAACCCCTCACTTCCATAATGAACACATTACAATTTAGCTTTATTGGTGCATATCCTTCTCAGAGACTTAATTAGTGTACCACAATACAAATATAGTTAGCAGAGATTTATATTTAACTACAACAACTTATTTTATCACGTTTCAGCTACAAAATCAATGTATAATATACTAGAGAGTAATCAGTTTAAAATCACAAAACCTATCAATGACATACTGCTATAAAATTACTCTTAATCACATGTAAAATTAGCCAGCAATTTCTTATAGTTTATTTAGAACTTAGTCACATACTAAAAATACTGTATTAAAAGTTACTTAAGCTCATCTTCAGTTTGAGAACTTCTTCACCTAATATGAGCTTAATCTACTTTTTCATTTCCAGCCTACCCCTCCTGAAGTCAGGATTTTATGACCATGTTCTCTGCATGCAAGCACATGGTCTCAATAAACTTTTGAGCCTGCTGGTAAATTTATACCAAATGTCCTCCAGACATCTTTGTCAGGGGGCTCTAAAAAACAGTAACTTCAGCAATACCTGTGATTGCAGGCAAGCACCCAGACAAAAAAAAATTTAAACTGAAATCCCCAGCGAAGGAAAGGCTTTGGCGTATCACTGAACAGTGGAGCTCACAGAAGAGGAAAATGAAGGAGAGAACGTGCAATCAGCAGCATCCAGTGCTGCCTCTCCCCAGGACTGGCAGTGATGGATCTGCAGTGTTTCAGCCCAGGGAATAATTGGGAATCGAACCTTGTGATTTCACATTGTACCAGCAAATGTATTGGCCTCATTTCATCCTTGGAGCAGGAATTTTCTGTTGCCTTCCGTCTTTTGGAACACAGTTGCTTTTACTTCCTTTTTTAAAGCAATTTTAATGAGGTTTTACAGTAGCTTTTTAGGTCTTACATTTGATAAAAGTATTCTCCTAATTGTCATCCTGTAATCTTGAGATGTTCCTTTTCTGCAGCAATGCAGCTGAGCCACGAGAGCTCTCATAAAACCCTTTGTGCTCCAAAAGCTGTCGTGCCTGCTCACGAGG
Source organism: Urocynchramus pylzowi (assembly GCA_013397555.1). Classification (NCBI taxonomy): domain Eukaryota; kingdom Metazoa; phylum Chordata; class Aves; order Passeriformes; family Fringillidae; genus Urocynchramus; species Urocynchramus pylzowi. The sequence continues at coordinate 2,152,860 of VZRH01003629.1, forward strand.
AGCACCACAAACAGCAGCTCCCAAGGTCAGGCAAAAAGCTCCAGCACCCACTCACCCACGTGAATGAACTGCAAAACCCTACAAATACTGCTCCCACCTGCCTCAGGAGCGTGGCTGTTGGGGCTCCAGGGATGCACATCATTCCTGCAGCCCTGTTTTCTGTGGCTTCCACAGCAGCAGCAGCCAGACATGGGGACCCTTCCAGGCCCCCAGGCAGTCCAGCACTGCATCTCACAGCAGCTTCCCAACCCTCCACCCACAGCACCCACCCAGGAATGATGCTCCAGCCTCACACGGGCCACACAAAAATGATGCAGCCAATGCCAAGCTCTTCCCTGCTTCCTCAAGTGTTTATTTATAGCTTGCCTTGTATTTTGTGCCTGCAGATCTTCCTCCTGGCAGGAGGGATTCCTAGGGAAGGCTGCTCCAGCCCCTGTGGAAGGCTTTTATTCCACTTGTTTCTGTCTCACACTGAATTGTTTGTTTGAATCACAGCTCAAAACTCACCTCGATCGGGGCTTTCTCTGTTTGCACAAAGGGACCTTGCAAGAGCCTGGGAGGGGGAGTGAAAATTCATTCTCAGAACTACTGTGAGTTGTAAGAGTTGCTTGGATTGATTCTCACCATTTGACAGCCACAGTGTTTCACCAGTACAGCAATCCAACACAACTATTTCATTATGTCCAATACTCACAAGTCAAGATTTCATTTGCTCTGCTTTATAATAAGCTTATGGAAATTTTATGGTAAAACTGAGCATATTTTTTGTATTAATGGTTGAAACTTAAAAAAAAATACAGAAGTCTAGTACACCCAGGGTGCATGACAAACTTACAGAATTTATAGTCACAATTCCTCCTCTGATTTAAATTCTCACCCTAATTAATTCTGACCAATTAATTTATTACATTCATTCATTCCCAGTTCAGACTGACCACTACCTGTCTTCACAAAAACCAGATGATTGAGGGATTGCTGTTTACACAACAATCTACTATTTCACTCATTCCAATTTTCACAAAACATTTGAGCAATGCGATTAACAGAAGTTTCACCTGCAGTAAACTCTTACTTTTAGGGTGAATTTGTTGTACTTTCCTTATCAGAAAAAAGGCATATTCTCTGCCTGGTGAAAATATTATTAAAAATACAAAACACCAAGGAATATCATTGCAAGATCCATGTACAGCAAAGTGAACCCAAGGATCTGGAGCTTTCAGCATTTATGTAGCTTTGCCAACTGTCTGACTCTCAGCACGTGTCAAACCCCATCAAACACAGGGCCTGTCCTCAGTAAAAGCACCAAGGCTGTGTTCAGCTCTGCATGAGGAGCTGCCCAACATTTCCTGCACTGCTGGGATCCCCTGGCTCCAGGAATGTGTGCCATCACTGGCAGGATGAAAGGCTGCTCAATCCACGCCATCAGAGACACCTGTGAAACCTGTTGGTAATGAATTCACACACAGGAGGAGAGTTTTGACATCATCTGCTTCAAAAGAGTTTCTATCAGCATGGACCCAGCCTCTCGAATTTTTCTTAATCTTTATAATAATGAAAGATAGAACTGTGTAGTAATGCTGTGGTAGTAGCTGCATTTAATGATCTTATGGAACAATGCAACATACTGATTTCTTCAATACATTATTTTGTCCATAATAACGCTGATGAATTGCTCAGAATGGATTGCACATTGAGTCAGGGCTGTGAATACACACAACATCTTTTTTTTTTTACTAATATATTATTAGTAAAAAAATCGTTTGAAAACTATTGGCCATTTTAATTACATGGAAAATGATTTATGCAATCTCAAAACTTCACAATCAATCAACAAAAGTCAACCCTACACATCTTGACTAGAAGTTGGTAACATACTTTTCAGGGTGTCAACTCTATACCTGTTTTTGCAGCACTAACCCCAGGTCAGTTTAGCTTTAGGCACAATGTGCAGAGCCAGTGTTGTTCACTAATTCTCATTCCATTACAAACTTGTACCTATCAACAGAGCAAGAAACTAATACAATATGCACAGCATCTTCTCCAAAAGCCTCAGTGGACAAAATATGTTTTTTCATATATTTCTACCATATTCACTCACAGTATGACTTAACGCCACAACAAGAACTTTTGAGGATGGAAAAAAAAACTACAGTGGGAAGGAATGAGGAACCTGTTGCCATTAAAATGCAGAAATTAGTGAGAGTTTAATTAACCAAAGGTTTTGGCTTATATTCCATCTCCTGCTGCATTGCACTGCAACCCTTTCCCATCACCCACCAAAAAAAAAAAAAAAATTCCACTGCATTTGCATTCGTAGGTTTGCAGAGAACAGAACCACAAAAAACAAAGCAGAAGCCTGAACAGGTATCAGAAATATGCTGACTTAGAAGTCCAGACACTACTGAGCCAAACAGACTTGAAAGGAATTACAAAAATATGCATCTGACATTTATTTAAAAAAAAGCTCAAGATTACTTTCTCTTTTGGAAATAGAAATCCCTGGGATTAGGCATATTTTGTCATATTTATCTGTATGTTTAAAATCACTGGGTGATGCAAGTATAATATTCTTATCAAACAATACAGTTTGCCATTTTTAGCACTAGTAACAAGGAATCCATTCTTCTCTTTACTGAATTATTTTTAACTCTGTTAATTAACATTATGGGTATAGGCCACCCATCAAGAAATTTGGCTAAAGAACTTTGTCTGCAGAATTCTGGACTGTAGCCAAATACTTTTAGTACAGAATTATCTTCTGAAGATGCATCATTTAGGTTTATGCAGCAGTACTTACTTACACATTTACATTCTTTGGTAATAACAACTTTGGTTTCAAAGCTGACTAATAAAGTAAAATATTAATGGAGATACATCCTGAGCAAACTACACCCTGGACTCCACTCCAGTATTCTCCTCCAGAGAACTAAAATGTCAGTAAGTTTGTTATCTAATCCTGCCTTCATTACACTCTCCTGATGTTCCTCTGACATTCAAAATTAAACTCCCCAGTCAGAGGAGCACAGCAATCCACTGACCAAATCATCTGCTTCAGATCTCAGAAAAAAAAACTATTTTAAAGACAAATTTTATTTAAATAAAATGCTAACATTCATGCCAAACTTTGAAAAATACTCTTGATCCAGTGCAAGCCTAACCTGAACAAATGTTGTGCATGTGAATTTTGTCTGAAACAAAGAAATAGCTGTTGTGAGAGCAAATCCATTCACATGTGAAAGCAAAAATAAAACATCCATTTCCACTGAATCAGGCATCCATGAACACTAGAGTTTATCCTTGACCCTTGCAGGCATTAGCAAGTGATGCATTTAAACTAGAAGGCAAAGTCTTGAGTATTTGGACACAGAACTGTGTCAAGAAATTGGGGAAGAAGTTCCAACCCAGTTTTTTCATGCTCTACAACCAGGTCTGCCCTGCCTCCAGCTGAAGGCAAATCCTCGATATTTACAACCAGGCAGGGAAAGGAAGTTGCATCTGCAGCCAAAGGCCAGAAAGGAACTGGCACATTCACAGATGTGTGGAACAGAGGAGAAATAAAAGCAGCAGATGAATGGAGGCAATGAATCCAGGGAACTGGAACTGGCTGAGAGAGTGAAGTGAAAGTGGAGGCAGAAATCAGATTCCTGGAGCAAACAGTTAAACCCCTTGACAATAATTCAGGATGATGCAGTGGGCATCACACAGACCTCAAAAGGCTGTGGCATGACTTCTTCAATTATTCTCATTTTGGACTTGTAAAGGTCTTTCTGCCATCATGGCCCATCAACTCTGTATCTTCCTTATTGCAGCACCTAATTCCTAACATTCAAGCAACCTATTCCAGGACACCTTTTGGTTTCTCTTGCTTCATACTGGGATGTAATTTATTTTGAAGACAGAGGAGTTTATCTGGGGTTGAGTGTAGCTTGAAATTATGAATTTATGATTAGCTGTGACAAGAGTGGGAACATGTGCTGGATTCATAATCCATTTATTGGCTAAATTTAGGTAATCTGGTTTTCAGAGCACTTGCCAGCAGGCACATCCCTGCTACTGACAGTCAGCAAGAGAGGGCACACATGTGGAGAAGTTGGGTATAATTCAGCTGTTATATATTTGGACTCGTGTTGTTGGTAGTGACTTCACTGACAGGCGTTACTGTGCTCCCCATCACACACCTAATACCCCACTGGACTGCAGAAAATGCATAGCCTGGGCTATATTTCTTTAATTGAAATTTAACCTTGTTTAAAACATGATATTCTACTCCCTCAAGCTGAAGATGAGCAGGAAAAAGACCCTAATTCAGTTACCTCTAAGCACTCTGGAAAAGAGTAATGTGGATTTTGTAATCAAGACCAAAAATTAATGTTAGATGATCTGGGTCTACTCCTTGGCTTGCCAAGGAATTCACACAGCACTAGTCTGTGTCAGTTTTATTCCAGCGAAAGGGGACATGAATATTATTCTTCCTCATGGGAATGTTTAACAATGTAATTGTCACTGTCCGTAAGAAGCTCATGTATGCCAGGAATACAGGCCAGGGAAATTCCTGTCCTGTTGAATGTGAGCACTCAGAGGAGCTGGAGACAAGAGAAACCACTCTGTCAAAACCACATCAAATGGAAAGAAAGTAAAGGGGAAAAAAAAAAGTAATAAATAATACGGATAAGAAATTAGACCAGCAATAGCACCCCTGATAAATCAGGCACTGTTTAAAAAGGTGAGACTTTGAGCAAACACACTTTACTACATGTTCCATGAAAGGAACTTTGTCATGAAGAGAAATCAACATGGAAGAAAATCATTAAGTGCACAGATTGGGGCTCTTAACTGCTCTCTGCAAGTCTGCAAATCCAGAAATAAAACACACCATAAATCTTAATAAAAATATAAAGAATTCACAACATCAGAAATTAAAAAGCCTGTGCGTCCACATGTGCTGATCCTTCAGCAGCCCTGCACAGCAGTCGGCTAATAGCTGCACTCCGTGCCTTTCTTTGATAAGTATTTTAAAAACAAACATCTTAAAAAATACTCCTCATAAAACCCTTCTGGAGGAGCCTGGCACAGTTTCAAGGTATCAGAGAGGCTCTGCTGGTGCTGGAGTTCCAGAAACGTGACTCTGCACCTCCAGAGCCTTCTCCTTCCCCGAAATGGCAGCGCAGGAGAGGAGCGGGCGGCAGGAAATCGCGTGAGAATGGGCTCCTCGTGCTGCTCCAGCCCTTCCTGCCATGGCGGGCTGTGACATGGGCTGCACTCTCTGCCTCTCACTTTATTTCCTTTTCCACCCCAGCCAAAACCAGGAAGTGCCAGCGAGGGGATTCGCAGGGAAAGCGCAGTGTAAAATGAAGCACAACATGAAATGAGTGGCCAAGGTGAGCTAAAGCAAAAATTCAGGGATCTGTGGGCACAGCCTAATATTGGCAACTCTAGAACAAGCACTGGGAGGCTCATGGAGTACCCAGGCTTTGCTTTGTACCCTCCAACCCAGCAGGAGGCTCATGTAGTACCCAGGCTTTGCTCCTAAGTTGCTGAATTGTTAACCCAAAGGCTCCTGACATCAATGTGGGTTTCTTCAGGCTTTGTGGAAGACCTGCCAGGACAGCGTGGGCACCCTTCATGTCCTCATGCCACAAACAGCACAATCCCAGGGGACAGATCCTGCTGACCCTGACTGCTCTGCTGGGTATTTGTGAGGCTTTAAAAGCAGAGCTGCTCAAATGAAACCTGAGGTAGAAGCACTGGCAACAACAGCGCTTCAAAGAGATCCTGTTTGTTTGTATTTGACGGAAGGCAGATTTCACAAACAGGCTTTGGCGCATCACACTGGAAATGGCTCCTAGATTTTTAATAATAAGTAATATATTCTAAATAAAATGCGACCCTGTGCCTTCAGGGAACACATAAGAAGGATGGTAACTAATTTAACACCGTTTGGGATTTTCTGTATTCTAGACACTTCTGTGTTCTTCTGTTTATTATTAGCCAAGAGCAGGATCACATGGCAGCTTCACACAAACACTCTGTGTGCATCCCTGCAAGATCCAAGAGCAATGAAATTTGGTCTCCCCACAGATAAAGCTCCCTCCTCACTGCTGAAATACAAACTGGTGACAATGTCACAGACCATGCTGTTCTAAATGCAGAATTGAAACTGATTTCTTAGTAAGGCCAGTTAAGAAAAGGGAAACAAGCCTTCTTTCCTTTCTCTGCCTCTCAGGACTGTAAAATATGCCTGGGCAGGAAGTACAGCAAAGCTCATGATGAGCAGAGGCAGCTACTCTTTCAAAATGAGCAGGGTTCCTCCAAAGTGACATTTTCATTTAGCCAGTGAGCTTGAGGGTTCAGGGCAGGATAGCCGAAGGGCTCTCCAGCAGATGAGGTTACTGCCAGCCCTCCCAGCTTCACACCTCCAAAGATCACAACTGCAGGGAAATGGGAAGCCAGGAGGGATCCTGTGGCTTTCGGTAAAGTTGTCTTTTCTCAGCCAACACAACCAGAGACTCGGTGGAGCAACAATAAGAGTGTGCAATAATGTCACTTCTTATGGGAAGACTGGAAGTTGTAGAGATGCAGAAGGAAGCACTGTACATTGAAAGTTATTGCTCCAGAACAGGTGAAAAATACAATTTTTGGACTCTAAACACGCTCACTGGAATTAGGGAGATAAAACATTGAGAATTACATTTGTTCCCACTTTCTTGGGAATGAACATTCAGCAAAAAGTGGCTTTTCCCTCACGCTCTGTCCATCCAGGAGAGCTCCTGACCCATCAGCAAATTCCTATCTTTCCTGAGCACAAACCCTGTGGAAGGTTAAGCTGCCATCTCTCCAGCATCTTTCTTTTCCAGATTTCCATCCCTGACTCCTGGAAAGCCCTTCTTTCTCCTGGACTACAGCTAAGCTGTCTACATGCAGAATCAGCTGCAGGCAAAACTGATTTTTAAACATTTGGCAGAATCTCCTCGCAAAGCTTCCTGCATAAAACTGTGTCACAACACTGACAAAACCTCCTTTTTAAAAAATTCAGTATGTTAAATAAGCCCATACTAAGACAAACTTTACACTAAGTGATTCAGCCTTCAAAAAATGACAGTTGAAAAGAATTAAATTTTTTTACAAACAACTTTAAAAAGTTAATTTTTGTGAACAAGAAACATTGTTTAAAATTTTAAGGCAAATCACTGAGCAAAGAATCCATTAATATTTAAGATTTTATTCAATTTTCAAGAGCAAGAAAGGAGTTTTGGAAGCCAGACTGATCTCGAAAGAGAAAAGCCACTTTTCCATCTCCCATTTCCAGTGTAACTTTGTTTGAAATGGGGACTTCAAAAGTGGAAAAGTGTTCAGAACCCAAAACTCCTCTCTGAAAGAATGGACAACCCCAATAGAATTTGCTCAATATTTTCTTCTAACTTCTATTAGCGCTAACAACAGTAACTTGTACATTCATATTAAAATAGCACTTCTTTAATAAATCTCAGATAAATTTTGTATTTTGCCTTTGCCATATTTTTGTTAGTATATGCTCACCAGATTAATTTAAATGTATCAATCAAGTCAGACTTTATAGGAAGCAATTTTTGTTAGGTCCCTTGAAAATTTAATGTGATCAAAACAAGCTCAGCAATTCAAAGTTACATTAACCGCCAAGAAAACGTTTTGCCATTAAAAAACTCTTACTATGCATATAAAATGCCAGAAAGGAAAAGAACTGTCAAAATTAACAATTAGAAATCTCCTTCTGCCAGACTATAGCGTCATATATGTTACTATCATATTGAATAAATATTAGAATTATTAAATATTTTTAGAAGGAGACAGCAATTTTTATTTTATTTTGTTTAGGGGGGAAAAAAAAAAACCTAATTTGCCAGCAATGTTCAAAGTTTATTTCTGGCTAAACGGCCCATGATGTAGAATTAAGTGTTCCACTAGATGGAGCAGGATGGTAAAGCCATCATGAGGGCCACCTCCCCTGCTGATCCATGGAAAAGTCAATGTCCAGGGAAGATAAGAATTTCAGCTTTCTTCTGTGCATTCAGGGCAGAAAAAGGGCAACTCAAAACCCTCGTAGTGCTCAACAATTTCCTCCTTCCCAGCATAGAAGCCATTAACAAACACTAACCAGAAACAAACCCAGCTCTCCCTCACTTCTATCAACTTTACATTAGAAACACAAAAGTTACTGGAAGCTTGTTTGAAAATGAGTCTTTGTATTTTTTTTGTTTTGTAGCAAGTGAACTTGCAAAAAGCTCCATGCCAAATGATCAAACATTAGTCACCTAATGCAAAAGACATCGTTACACATCAAACAAATTCACTCTGGAAACAATGGCAAAACTTCAAAGAGGCTCCTACAGACCTGGAGCTGTGCAAGGCACAGTAAAATTATCTCTCTTGTCTCTTTTCAAACAGAGCTAATTGTTGATTTACCTTTAAGTCTACCTAAACAAACAAACAAAAGAAGAACCTTACAGATTTTATTTCATCAGATGTTCTTTAAGAGATGCAGTATTAGACAAACTGCAGTTGCCATCATCGTGTGAAACAAGAAACCTTCATTTTCTTGACCATTAAACCTTATTTCAGCTTCTCCAAAAGAAGCAGAGAGAATATAAACTAACAAAGAACAGTTTTAACCATTAATATTTCAAATTTAAGTCCTGCAATTCTTGAGTATGCACAACAAAAGTACCAGGAATGGTCACGATTAACTTGAGCACCTTGCCATAAAAAAATCCCAAGGCACAGTGTATTGCTGGATGTGATAAATAACTGCAAACATGCAGCAGACTCTCAAGACAATACTCATTATCCCAGCAGTATAAATACCAGAAGAGAATGACTCTTTCTCAGATATGTGCATGAAGGCACACAAGCAGAACTCTGGTGACTGATCACAAGCTGCTTCCCATGACTTGTCACTCCCATCTCTTTGTTTCCAGTTAAATAAACTGCACTAGAAAAAAACCGAAGTGACAAACAGGTTTATTTCCCACCAACATTCTCTCCAACTTGCTGCAACTCATGCAGCACCTGAAGCTGACATCTGGAAAGGATGGGCCAAGTGGAAGAGGCAGGAAATTTGGCCTTGCAGACAATAAAACCGTCCCCTCACTAAGGGGCCTTATTAAAACCTTTTGAAAGACCTTCTGAAAGCACCTGTAGATGTAGATATTGATATTTCAATGTAGATATTGTCTAATTGAACACCAGTTTGTCCCACCTCTCTGAACAGCTGATTACCAAGAATTTATTATGCACCACACACTCCTTTTTCAGGGATCAGGGAAAGCATCAGGACACCAAGGCACTGTCACTCCCCAGCCCCAAAGCCACGGGCAGTGCAGCAATACTCACTACTGTGCACAGTCAATCAGCTGGTACTCGTTGGATCTCTCGTAGCAGGCTTTCACTCCTTCATCCTGCCAAAGTGTTTTTGTGTGTTCATAAAACTCCTGGAATGGGAAAACAGTGTTATGGGAACGGGTTAGAGAAGAAGAGAATCAGCAAATAGTAATGTAGCATTTCATTTTGCAACGAGCAGGAAATGGAGCAGATTTAACAAAAATCTTTAACCATGCTTTAGAACCTCACTACAAGTTCAGTTGGCTTCCTAAGTTTGACTTCAACACTCTGTACCTATTAAAGAACTGCTTCTCAATCACTGATTGAATCCAACCATCTACAGCAAGAAAGGTTAATGTCTCATTAATATCAATTTCATTGGCAATTTAATAATCAATGTTATTTGGTAACATTTGTTCTTTAACTCATGCTGTCACTGTATTTTACATTTATGTGGCTTTTGTAATTTTTTTTTTCTTCAATGAAACCCTACTTCTCTGTAACTCCTACACAAATGATAATGATAATTAAGTTTTACATGACTTTGCAAGCCAGTGAGGACCTTTAGGGACCACACAGACATCTGTATCTTACTTAACTCTGTACCGCTTTCGTAAATTTATTCTTTTACAGTGTAAAAAGACGTTGAATTACAGAAGAAAGACAGTGATACAAGGCTAGACCATGTTTTGTCTCAGCCTTAAAAACTGTAAGCCAAGATATGAAAGCAGACAGCCAAAAATGCAATGCTTCAGTTTGGTTGAACCTGTAACACAAGCTAACAACACAAGCAAAAGCCCTTTTCATTCTGAGTATGAAAGATGCACTTTGGCTCCACCAGTGCGTGTGCAACACGGGACTGAGCTCCTGGCCATCAGTCTAAGAGCTCTGAAAAGACTCAGAAAGAGCAGCAGCAGCAGCCTGGTGACTAAAATACACACAGACACCACTGTGGGCATTCCTCTTATCAATACTTTTATTCTGATATTAAGTGGCAAATATTTTTTTTTTTTTAATCCAGACCAGTGCAAAACCTTTAGAATAGCTGCATATATTCTGTCTCCCCACCCTTTTTCTTTACAGCAGAATTATTTTAAAGAAAAAAAATGTGTTATTTTTGCTGCTTCAAGGTTCCTCCATCTCTTGGGATATCAGCCTCTCACATTCCTTTACTATCAATGTAGTACAAAGAAAGGGGACACATTCCAAAGTTTCACTTTGAAAAGCGTTTTTTAAAAAAATTCACACTCCTACCAGAATCTTAACTAACACCTGAACTGTAGCAGAACAGTAAATCCTTTAAATTGCGTCTGAAAGATGCATAAAGGTATCTTACAGTACATTTAGTGATGCTGATTTTCAGAGCACCCTCTTCTTGGCAGGTATAAGATGCATATGCATTTGTGTGATCACACAATTACAAATACCAATGGTGGAAGCAGCACATCAGATGTAAATTTGATTGTCCTTTTATATTACTATTAAGGATTCCCTAGCTGTACATACACAAAAATGAGAGCAAACAAAATACACATCTAAATTCTGATCTCTTTTAAAGAGATTATGATGCTTATGTATGGTATTAATGTCAGCTTGTTCCCTGCTTTTCTGAACTGTTCATGAATAAAAAGACCAGTTAAATTTCTTTCAGAAGTAGGTAAGAAAATTTTACTTGATTTTTAGTATTTGCAGACTGAACAACCATTTGCTTTTGCTATTAAAGGAAATAGAAGATGAATCAAAATCTTAATTCTAGTCCTCATTTTTCTGTCTCCCACTGCTGGAATTATGCTCATTGGATACTTTAATTTTGAAGATTTCCAATTTCTTGGCAATTGAGAACTGTCAGTCACCTTCAACTGTATCAGAGCACAGTGAGGAAAATATCTTTCTAAAAGAAAAGGGAAAAGGAAGAGAAAGTGAAGGAGAGAGGGGGAATTATCTGTAATTTCACTGTATCTGAACCAAACCCATTTTGGGGAATGTTTCTATATTTGTTTTTAAAAGTAACAGTTGTTCAATACAGAACATCATATGGCTCACTCAACTTATGAGTACAAAGCTGGGAAATTGAAAAATGGAATCAGCAATTGTACAAGATTTTTTTTTGATGAAACAGCAATTGATTCAATGGACAAATAACTAGGCAATGATAAGTTTACAGAAAAAACAGTAAAACATTCTTCATCACCAAAAAAAATGTAGCTATAAAGTGAAAAAAGTCATTGCTTTAATGAGAAAAGTCACAGCACAGTAAAACTCTGCCACAAAAACTCTTCCTAATTACTGTCTCTCACTAAAACAATGACACTTTGGTGGAAAGCTGTGTAAAGCAATTATTTCAAAGACCTTTCAAACTCCATAATGTCTTACATTTGGAGTAGTTTCTGCAATCACATCTTAAAATGGGATGAAAAATAAAACCAGTTCCTGGCCCTCCCATAAACATGTTGATAATAGAAAGCCCAGGGTTTAGTTTACCAGAACAGTTACATATTGTTTAGAAAAGTCCTCCCTGTGTTCTAAGGACAGTTTGCACTTCTAAGAAAATACATGAATTACAAAAATGGGATAAAGATCAGTGTTTGTGCCTTGTTAGGCCAAATTAGCAATAAAATATTTCAAACTGCCTTTATGCCTATCCTGCTGATCTGAACTATAACCAGCAATACTCAAGCAATCTTCTCAGTATGGTTATTAATTGTCCATGTGGGATGGAAAAATAATTTAATTCCACATTCTTTGAACTTCTTATTGGGGTTTCAAAATCAGGATCTACAACAAGCAAAGAGCAATAGATCATTATACTGAGACACAGTGGGGTTTTTTGGGATGGGTTTTTGCTTACTTTTGGTATTTTTTTTTTCTTGTTTGTTTGTATTAATTGAGCTTTAAAAAGTGAACTACATGACTCGAGATGGTCAAATATGAAGGCCTTTCATTAATACACAACCTTTTGTCTTTAGGCCACATCAAATACATCTTCACACATGCTGGGACTAATGCTGAGCCAGCTCCCACAGCTGTGAACCAGGAAGGTGCTCACCCAAGCAGAGTCAGAACCAGCCTTGCAGAGCTCATCTCCTGCTTTATTAGAAGCCTCCTTACTGTAGTGACTGATTTTGGAATTAAGACAGAGTAGCTGGTTGCAAAAACCCCAGATTCTCCCTCCTCTCCAGTACACCTACACTAACCACAGCTCTGAAATAATATTTAAGAAAAGGAATAACACAAGAAATCCTCAGCATCCCATTTGAGTCATGGAATGTAGCCTGGGGCTGCTCTCAGGGAAGGCAAGTAAAACCACAAGATTTGTTATGTATTTAGGTAAAACAGGGGCTTCAGAGGCCACTAGAAAAATCAATTTAGCAAAAGGGTTGGGTTGGGGTTTTTTTTTAGGTAAATAGGTATAATTTGTATGAGAGCTCTAAAAATAATGAGTTAGGAAACAAATTAACCAAAAGTAGCAGGAAAATTTCCTGAAAAGAAATAGCCAGAAAACTAGTCCTTACATGTCTAGTTCTTGCTTCTACAACACTGATTGACTTGCTGGCACATTCTAATATAACAGACTCTACAGCAGCATCAACATAGGGTTTTTTTGCACTAGAAAATGGAGCTTCTAACAAAACAGCTAAAATGAACAAATACTTAGTAACAATTTGGTTTGAGATGACATTCCACAACAAATAGGTTTGAATGTTAGGTTCCAAATGATCCATAGTATTTGCAGTGTATGATCATCTTATCCGTTTCTGCCCTAAGCATGCTTAAAATTGAAAAAAAATTCCAAATTATGTAATTTTCCATTTAAAAAAATAAAATGCTGCAGTGTCACAATACACACCCAAGATCCTGTTTAAAGTACAGCTGAAGCTGTGTAAAGCAACAAAAGTCAACAGAAGTGGTGACAGGATGGCACCACCAGGGAAGGTGAGGAGTGAATTTCTCCTGAGCTTTATGTCAGGATTGGAGCATTTATTCACCACCAGAACAGACCTTACATGTCCCAAAACGTTCACATAACCCTAAAGAGGGAGAAATCCTTGAGGAGAACACTCAAGGAAAGGAATGTCAATGTAACACAGATCTGAAGAGAACAAACAGGGGCCTGACTGAATCTGCTCAGGCTGGGCAGGGGCATAGTTTGAATTCCGGGCACAATCCCCACGAGCAGGCTCCACTTCTGGGAATCCACAAAAAGCCCTGAGAAAATCCTCTGGCTGGGGAAACCTTCTCTGGTCTTGCTTAGATAACTGAAGGATGAAGGACCATGACTTGGTGCTGCTGAGGAAACCTCACGTCTCATGATACCATAACACCACAATGGTTAAAAAGCCAGTTTATGTGAAATGTGTTGCATTATTAATGTTTTTTTTATGAGGTGACACTTTCCCCACCTACTGAAAGCTTCCCAATACAATGAGTCAATAGACAACATTTGTAAATCACTTGCATTCACTTACAGGAATCTCTGCAGACCTCTAGAGAAAAAAAAGCCATCAGTGGAAATGTGGAAGGGATGCTTGGAAAATTGTTCTTTGTTCCAGAAAGATCTTGCTGGCACAATTCTGGATTAGAAAAGGGGCAATGCAGAGTCTAATCAAGTTTAAACCTACTTATATTGAAAAATTTCAGCAAATGGCAGCACGTAAATAGTGGTTTTGATCAAAGTTAAACTACAGAAAGTGTTACAGAATTTGGGCGTTGAGCACTTTGGTTGTTAAAAAAAATAATTCTCAAGAGACAAACTCCAGGCCTGGGAAAAATTAAAGGAACCAAGATCTGCTTTTGAGAAGCATTCTAAAAGGATAAAATACCAGTAGAAAATGAAAGACTATAACTGGACATACCGTCTACAAGGCTTTGCTCCCTCCAGATATATAAATACTCAAGAGACTTAAAAAAAATGTTTATGAAGCAATGTTTTATAGGCATTAGGATATTGGCAGGGAAAGACACTGGCACAGCCCATGCCACTGTGACACCAAATTCACAGGAAACTTAGCATGGACATGCAACATTACCTTTTCTTTGTAAAATATAATATAGGGTGGATCCTTCAACAGAACAGTTTATTTACTAATTCCAGCAAAAGTCAATGCCATTGAAAAAAACCTTGCCTCCTAAAAGGTGTGTACAACCATTATACAATGTTGTGGTTAAAACTGGGATTCAATTCCTGGGCAAAGTTCACTGTCCCATGGAGCTGCACATTTCATAATAAGAGTTTTAAATAGGTCACTGACTTACAAATCTAATGATTAAAGGTCAAACCAAACCAGCTTCTAACAGTAAAACTGTCTCCTGGAGGACTTTGCTTCCCAATGTGCTCAGCTTTTAAAGGCAGCACTGACCATTGGTTCCAAAGCTCTTGACAGCCCTGCTCTGGGGGGAGCACAGCTCTCCTTTCCTGGGAGCCAGGCAGTTCTGCTGCATTCCACAAGCCAGGCACTGCAGCAAGGCAAGGTCATGGGATGGCAGGGCAGCACACAGCATTCCAAGACAAACTGCACCAGCTGATTTTCTCCTGCCAGGATAGGTAAGTACCCACCAAACTGATTTATTTCTCACTGCTCGTGTATAAAACCAAGCCATCACTCCTGACTGTGGGGAACTCAAGGAACAGAACTCATGGCATCTTTTCATTCTCCCCAAGTTTGGGCAGGAATACCAGAATGTGTTAAATTTGTCAAATCAGACAGTATAATAAGCCACTTACTTGAATAGGGAAACATCTGCATTCCTAAAGGTGTGAACAAGTGTTAATTATTGCTTGCTATTTTAGGGCAAATACGCTGATGATATCACAAAGGAAACGCATACCTACAAATAGTTGAAGATATTCTCCAGTTATTGGCATGTGTCCAGAGCTGAATACAAAACTCTTTGGGAGAGGCCCAGTGCATTCAGCACTTCCCATAACTGAGTCAGAAATATTTTAAGCAAGGATTTAGTCTCATTATCAATAGTTTTTCATGCTTGGAAAAGAAGAATGATGCTGAAATTTACTGTGTTTCTCTTGGTAACTTCTAGTGGTACAAATTAAACTGGATGTCGCTGCAAGGACTGGCCAATGGGAAGGGAATTTTGAGAAACTTCTGTCAAGTTTGAACTCACATTATTCCCCTTTGTTAAGAGTTTCAAAACACCACAGCATTTGAGAAATGTGCCAACACCCAAATACGTACCCATAAGCTACAACGTGCCTTTGGTTAGAAGTCCTCACTGACATAATATCAAACCATTTCTCTTTTATTTCTACTTACACAAGAAGTTTAATTGCCACACAAACTTTATCTGTTGACACCTGAACACAGCTACTCATGTTAATTAGGGAGGAAAATTCACTTTGGGTGAGAGCAGCAAGCCTGCTCCACGTATTGTCAAAATTCCTCTGCAATTTAAACCAAATAATCAGTGTTTCTCTGCTTCTTCAAAGTGTCATACATAGAAAGAGGTAATTCATTAATGGATCAAACTTCCTGATAGCATAAAAGGCACAAAGAAGTCTTCTACCCCATTCCAGCTCTCTCAGGGTAGTTTAGAGTGGTGACAGAGGCAGCTCAACCATCAGCTATTTTTGGAGACTTCAGTCTAAGAAAGAAGGTTTATTAAAACTGAGAAATTTCCTTTAAGCCTTAATTCAGGGTTTGGAAAATGTCTTTCATACTACATCATTTAGCTGCTTTTTGTCTAATGAATATATAGTTAGCTTGAACAGGCAAATCAAATGACTTTATTCCCTTACCTGGTGCCAAGAACAAACACCTGGGACCACACTAAACTCTGCTGCTTCCTTTCACATTGGAAACAAAAAGCCTCTTTTTGCCAGAAACTTCCACCAACAGAAAAGGGTGCAAGATAAAATAGTTCTCCTCATTCTAAATTTACACAAATCCCAAGGAGAGCTCACTTACCCTCTTCCAATCTTTCTGAAGCAGCAGCATCTGTACTCACAGAAGTGTTCACAGGCTTACAATAAAGTCTACATGAAAAAATGAAGCTCAAATATACTTAAAATAAATTCACTGAAAGTTCTGCCTAATTACTGGCATTTCTTTTTAAGAGTAAAAAGACACCCTATTTCCTGGGAGCTTAAAAAAAAATCTTAATTTTTACTGGAACACTGAAGAAATGTCATGCACTCTCCAAAGACCAGCTGAAAACTCTGACCAGTCAGCTGAGCACAACAGGGCTGTGGCTGGATCCACTGTAATACCAGAGAGATTCACAGGTATAATTTTATTTCATCTATGCATACACCAATATTTTGTGATAGTCTCTTACTGTGATTAAAACCAGAAAATGTTTAAGAATTTCCATATTAAATTATGCCTATTTCCTGTTTAATTCAGCTGACAGCTCTTGTATTTCAACATAAATTGAATTAATCTGTCCTTGTTCTTTAAGACTGCTCTGAGGAAAACAAAGAAGATGTATCAAGAGAAATTAAGTCACGTGAACTTCTGAACCTGTAAATATGGTCTGGTATGGTGGGAATTTACTGGATAAAAATACAAGTTCAGAACAAAGCACCAGCATTTACTTCAAATAGTAATCAAATAAATTAGTAATCAAGTAAAATATAGGGTGAGGGGTTTTTGTACTACAAAAGCAACTGGACTATAGAAAAAGACATGTATATAACCCCATTGTTTCAAGTCCTGGGCTGTAGATTCTCCAATTTCAGGAAATTCTTTGTGGGATTTCAACAGAATTATGTGAACACTTCAGTGAAAGCATTGCAGAATTCAAAGGGCTGAAAAAAACCCAAACAAAACACTTCCAATAAATGCTAACAAAATATAGCACTAACAAAATTTGCTAGATATTTCTAGTCACTTAAGAGTAAAACATTCCTATCAGGCATTTATCCATGTAGAAAAAAAATCAGAGATTTTAGGAGATTCATTTGCAAATTATTAATAGTTATATATGTTTCAATTATGAGAAAGAGAAATGAAATCAAATGGCTGCCTACCTCACAGGCCCTATACTAAAAGAAGGCTTCAGAAGAACTCTTTAATTAATCTGTATTCAAGAATTTATTCTGCTATTAAAGGATAGGAAAACCAGCTTTACATAAGTTCCTGTTAAACTCTGATCAGGTAAACTCAATTGGATTAGCTGGAAGCCCATTGAGAGGGAGCTGCTCTGTGTAGATAAGATAATAGAGATTTAAGAAAGAGTAAGTAAGGATTATTTCAGAGGATCTAGCACCACATCTTTGACACTGTCTGTAAGACTTCCCACTCCTTTCTCTGAACAAAATTAACATTCTTGAGGCAAAAATACTTCACATATCCTTATTTTCTACTAGTTTTTCACCTCAAGATGCATCTCGAAGATATGTATTTATCACTCTTTTACACATAATAAGACAGAGGATACTAAAAAAAGGTAAATAGGACACTGAGGTGTCTTGCTCAAAATCATAAAAGATCTGGACAAGAAAAGGCTAGAGCCCCTAATTTTCTCTCTGTGGTAAGTATCCAAACTGCACACAATATTGTGCAGACCCAAGAAATCAGGCTCTGTCTCCCACCTTTCCCAGCTTCCCAAGGGTATCCTCACCAAAGAAAATATTTTGCCTACTTTCACACCCCAAAATCTGTGACATTTGAGATATCCCCATGGGAAACGTCCCCCACTGCAGTGAATATGTTTGTCATTACTTTATAAAGCTAGTGATGCTGTCAAACCAGAACAGCTCTCTTATTCTGCCATGATGTATTTAGACAGGAACAATAATATATCTATCATTATACCCATCAGGGTGGTTATCTACAGGGACAGATAATTTTGTTCTGTTGCCTACATAATTAAGGAACACTTCTGGCAGCAAAGAGATCCCAGCTCACATTTTTTCTCACTGAGACTCTATTATCTTGTTACCTTCTTGAAGATTTTGGTGTCAAAACCATTTTAAGGACTCCAAAGCCCCGTTCTGACCCTGCTGCAGGTTAAGGGATCACACTGAGCACCACCTCCTTTGTACCACACTGCCAGGTTGTAAATCAGACCTCAAAACTGATCCCTGTTAAAAATAATCTCCCCAAAATAGAAGAGAGAAGGAGTAAGGGTTACCAGGGTTATTTTTAACCTGGGCTGGTTCAATGCTCTGATTGACACTGGGGACCCAGAGGAGGTTTTTTTGGCCCGGTGTGGGTGGCACATCCCGGTGTGGAGCGGAGGGAAGGGGTGGCTGTGGGCACAGGGGATGCTGAGCTGCCTTTGAGGCTGAAGCCAAAGTGTGGTAAAGCTCAAGGATACCACTCAAAAACCATAATAAAACCATTCAGCAGCAGTGGTAGTGGGAGATTCAAAATAACTACAATGGAGCAGTGTAATAAAACTTAAACTGAAACCAGGAGACCTGCAGACAACATCAGCATCTCTTCTGAACATCCACAACCTAGAGAGCCATAGGCTGCAGCCATTCCTCTGACATTTTGCCTTTCAATAGATAATATTCTGATTCTACTACTTTCTAAATACCATTTTTTCTGAATGTAGTATGGTATTTTCAAGAGACATCTTCCTCAGTTGAATCCAAATAAATTAAAAATAGGCAGCTGTAAATCCTGCTCAGCTATTATGAATATTTCATTAAAACCAGAGAATTATAAATGGACTGTGACCCAAAGTAAATAGGTTTTATTTGGTAGCTTGGTTCAATTGGGTTGATCATGGAGTGTGAAATGTTGATAAAATGGGAACATTTCCTTCCCTCTTCTAAAAGTAAGAGCAAAAAGAAAGGGATGAGAAGAAGGCCACTATTACTGGGGATGAAGAAAATATCCTAACCACTGTCTGGTATGCAGGACAGGAATAAAAATATCACTTTTATAACCCAACATCACCTGACATTTGAGACAGATATACAGCTAGTTTGATTTATTGAAACTACTTATGAGGTTGGTTTTTGACACTGAAAACACACACATACAGCTGTGTTAAGCTAAATGCATCAAAGGACAATAATGATGGAGATACCCTTTGGAAGCCTCAACTATAGATCTGATCTACTAAAAATTGTAATATTTTCAAATACTAGCATGATTATGTGGACAGAATTCCTTTTAGTCAGTACTATGTTTTGCCTTTCTCCATATGCTACTACTTGTATTCAAAAATTTAATTTCTTAATACCAACTGTGCTGAATTAATAATTTCCAACATAGTAAATTTTCAGCTTTAAAGGGGATGTTTAACCTAGCATTACACTGTACCAACATTATTTTTAACTCAAGCTGTTGTTTTTTAGGTTTTTTAAATTCAAAACAATATGGTCTACACAAATGACACACACTTCCTGTAAGTCAAAAACTGCAAAGCAAACAGATGGAGACCCAGACTAAGAAAAGAATTAGAATATCAGAATACAAAAGTTGCTCTTTGAATCCCAATTTACATGTAGAGCCAGATCCCAGTATTAGCATCACACTGTAAAACTCTTACATTCTTCCTGACTTTCTTCTGCCTTTCACATTACACTGAACCTTGCTCTTAGGAGACCTGCATTCTAGCTCCACCTGTTCCACAGGGAATTATAAACACAGATTTTGGCCTCCAAAATTAATTTCAACTGCTCCTTCACGTAGATGATGATATTGTGTAGCTGGAGAAGAAATCCCACAATCCTTGCGCTGACCTCTATGTCAGTGCATTCTCTTCAGGAGAGCAACCCAAATTAATGTTTAGGAAAAGAACAATGGGCATTTCAAGAGAAGCAGAACAGCCCTGTATTTAAGAGTATAGTCCTAAATACTTGCAGCCCTCAAAGAATATCCCCTTGGGGCATGAGTGTTTCTCCTCCCTACCCTCACATTCTCCCAAGGGCAGAGAAGAGCATCAAATACTACACTGAGGAAAGTATGTCCTCCAGACAGCTGAAATGTGATTTCCCATGAAGAAAATGCAAGAGGCAGAAAATAAGTTCTGCAGCTCAAACCATGGCTGACATTGCTAAAAATTCCCCTCTCTCCTTCCCAATCAATACTCTATATAGGAAAAGCTTTATGAAATTCTTCCCCCAGTGTACTGGAGGAGGAAGCAGATGATGGAGATCTCCTTAGATTTAAAGCATAACTAGCATAAGGCTGACCTTTCTGTTTCCATAAAATTACTTTTTTTCTTCAAAGTAGTTTTAATTAATCTGTAACAAAATCAAAATTATTTTTACAGTGGTACTCCAGGATTGTGATTTCTGTCCCCATGCACTGAGAGCTGGCATCTAGGGACACTCTAGCTCTTAACTTGATTTAAATCATGCAATTAAAATGCAGGTTGAGTTTTCCAGGTACCAAAGGACTACAACCTACATTCAGACAAATCAGAATATATACCTCTCAGAGAATATATATCAGAATATATATATCTCAGAAATCAGAGCTATATTAACTTATATAATCACTGAGTGCAGAGAGAGCCAACAATAGTTCTTCAAGATCTGTGGCTAATGCATCTCCAGTTTAAAACCTCAACCCTACAAACATTTACATATGAAATAGTTAATCATGCCAATGAAGTAAGCCACCAGTCAAAGTTATGCACACGCCTAAACCTCTGTAGACTCAGGGCTTAAAAATTTAAGACAATACCTTTGCTCAGAGAAGAAAAACTAGTTTTATTGGAGCACTGTTATTCCTGAAGTTGGGTGTCATTCAACACCTCAAAGACTCTTCACTGAACTCAGAATTATTTATAAACCTTGTAAGTCACACAATTACACCCTGCTTTCAATGGAAAAAAGGGAAAAATTAAAAGAAATCACTGCACTCCAACTGAATGGAAGGGAAAAAAAAAAGACCTCTGAGACAGAAGATACAAGCAAAATCCAGTATTTCAGTACGAGGTAGGTCACAGGAACTTGTTGCAGCATTGTTACAGATCACAACCTGAACTAGCACAAACAATGGCAGTAGGAGAGCTGTGGGCACACAGCCAGTGCAGAAGCACAGAGGGTGGAGCAAGGAATCACTGTCTTCTCTCTCAAATATTCTCCTAAAACTACCTTCAAAGCATGAATTTTTCTGTGCCCCCAGCAGGAGAGATCATCCACGAAGGGACTGAGTATTTCTGTGAATAACACTGACAAATTTCTAAATTAAAGAGGTGTGAAGTTAAAAATCTCACATTTAAGAGGCTTTAAGACAAAATGACAATGACTACATTTTATGTGCTCGAGAGAATCCCCCTCCACCAACCTGTCTGCCTGTTACATTGAAAATTACTTGAAGATTACAGTGCAGTATTTCCAATTAACTGCAAAAGTCACCTGACTTCTGCCTTGTACCCAAAGCATATGGGTTTGTTTGTTTGGTTATTTTTCTTTTGATAAAGACTGACCAAAGCAGAGAAATTCCTAGAAGCAGCAACATTTGGAAAAGGTAACTGTTGTTGGTCTCACAGACCAGCTTGTTCAATAATGTTTACATATCAAGAATTACAAACTGGATTAAGAATTGCTGTGGTGCAAACTATCCCACACCTTACTACTATTTGCACTTGCACTTTCATTTCCAGCATTTGGGACTGCTGGCCACCAAATTTTGGTGTAAATGGATCATGATTTTTGATACAGCATCCTAATTCGTCCCCTCAGCCCCCTGGAACAGTGTACGGAGAGAGAAATACAAGTTTTGAAACACTCCTGCATTACTGCAAGTAGAAGGTACTTCATGGCAATTAACAAAAATATCTTCTCAGTGTTTAAGTGTTCAGTGTTTGCAAACTGTATTTTCATGGGCTTCTGCTACAAGTCTGGTTCAGATACAGGAGAAATTAATCACTGTGAGTGGGCACAAAGTTGTATCATCAACCAAATAATTATCCTTTGTGCATTTACTCTGGGACTGCTGGCACCTCGAATGATTAACCAGGACTGGGAGGGCTGGGACAAGGATGTGTGTGTGGAGCCTCTGCAGAGAGCCTGGCTGACACAGAGTCTGAATCAGCAAGAAAACTCCACTGCTCTTCCAGAAGAGAGAAATCAGCATCATTAAACACCAGCTAATAATCATCAAGAGAGTGCTGTGTGTATCTCCACTCCTTTTGGGCACGGCAATTGCCAACAATATCCAAACTTTATGCCCAGCACTGTCCATCTTGACTCTGTGGCTAATTATTTCACCAGAGCACAAAAAGCAGACAAGAGTCTCCATGTTCCTGAAGGATCAGCTGGAATATTCTGGCTGTGTTGCTGTAAATTCGATTAGCACTCATCAAAGGCACCTACTGCAATAATTCCCAGAGAGCAGCTCTCTGTTCTGGGGAAATATTTACTACAGGGCAGTGAAATACAATCATTTGCAAAAAGGCATGGCTGCCTGTGAATTACTCACCGGAGGGAAATCGAAGTCTATCTGGTTTGCTAAATTTAAGATGTAGTCGATTCGAAACTGGTTCTCTGGATTGGCTAGTTCCACTGGAGGTGCCAAATTGCCCATTGCTGTCACTATTGTCTGCAAAGAAACACAAGTAAAATATTGCAGAGACTGTCTAAATAGCCACCTGGAATAGTTAAAAAACAATAGCTTGTAAGTTTACCTCTATAGCTTCTTTAATATTGTTTTTAATATCCTGAATTTTCATTTTCTTCTCCCTGTAATAAAAAAGACACATCATTAAATTTATAAGCCACAAAAGCAGAATACCTTTTTAAAACAGAACATGAACTTGAAAAATATTCTATTAAAGCTGTATTGCTAAAGTGCTTTCAGTCACTGAAGGCTTTTGTAGATAGGCTCATTTAAATATCTCAAAAACTTTTCTACTTAAGCAGTAACATCTATTTGCATCTATTTTAAGCAGTAACATCTATATGCATCCAAAAATCAGTGTCTAATTATGCTTTAATAAAAACTTACTACAGCCTTAGACTGGGACTAAGACATTCTGCAGAATCAAACGGATTTTGATTCATTTGAATGCAAAATCCTAGACATACGTGAAAGTTCTTTAGAAAAGTCTACACTGGAAACAAACAGAAAGGAAAAAAGGGTGAGTTACTAAAAGTAGAAACAAATGAAAGGAGACCAAAGAACCTCAAAGCACAAAAAAATTAAATCACAAAAATGATGCCTTAGCATAACAAACCATAGCAGAGCACTCAACCTGACACGAGACATTCAAACAGTCTGGATGTGAAACATAACAGTGAAGGGTTAATCCAAGTATATAAAATGATCAAATTATCAAAATATAAAATTATCCTTGGCTAGAAGCAGAGGAGGAGGCTAGAAAACCACGTGGAATGAGCACTATCATTTGGATTAACTGCAGGCACATTAACGAGCCCATGAGGCTGGAGCAGGACAGTGCAAACCATTGCCTCTGCTCCTCTGGACTGCACTTGGTGTCAACTCTGACAACAGTTAATTTCAATGCCAAACAGTGCAATCAAATGAAATGCATGATCAAACATTTGGTATAACCAGGAATTAGCACCCTAAAAGTACTACTAGCACTGAGCCTGTAAACTGTAACTTAATTGCAAAGCACTATGAAAAAATTTTTCACATTATTAATTTCTTGCTGTAAACAGCATAAAATCACTACTTTGAGGGAAACCAAGTTAGCCATGTAATTACTAAAAAAAGCCAGCTAAACTGTCTGAGTGACCTTTTAATCTTCACTGAACTGCTTTTACAGGACTCTTTGATTATGGAATATTTATATCAACATTCTTTTTTTTTTTTTTTTTTTCATTTTGAAAACTAACATTTTCCAGCACAGTGTCCCAGAGACTATGAAGTATCAACAGCATTTCCTTTTTTTACCCTTTTAAAGATAGTAACTCACAGTTTCAGCTTACAGACCCAGCTTGAAAACCTCATTTTAAGGAGTTAATTCAGTAAGCACATTGCAAAAGCTTTTTATCACTTTTTCCTTTCTATAATTACTCACAGTCAAAAACCAAAATGAAACTGAAAGCATATTCACCAATCAAGAATGCAGAAGAACAGCAGGGGAAAAAAAAAAAAAAAAAAAAGGACTACTTCAAAAAAAAAGCACACA